>VFFE01006525.1:808084-1353686 GCA_008921705.1 Burhinus oedicnemus
GGGGGCGGCGGGCGGGGGGCATGAGGCAGCGCTTGCATCTTTTGCAACCTCAAGAATGTCACAGCAGGCTCAGATGCGTGTGGAATTCTTTTAAGAGGGAGAAAGAAAATGTCTCCTGTGTCTGACTGCAAAGCGCCTCAGTCTCGAAGCAGATTGCTGGGCACGGACTCTTGCCCTGTGATTCAGAGTTGGCTTTTCACAGCCAGTGTATCCCAGAATAACTCAGAATATATTGTGCATCCTCCAAGGCCACAACTCCCCAGTCACTGAATTCTCCTCTCCCATCAGTTGCATCGATATTAATGCCTCCTACAATTCCTTGATGGCTCTTTCCCAGCATTCAAGCCTGATTTTTCCTTCTCTTCCCACTGTGGTGATGGCCTTGCAGCCTTGTTCCTCTCTAACACTGACACCTACAGTGACGTTTTCCATTTTGTCGCCATGCTGGATACGTTCCTCATCTTTGTTTGCTGTGCTCTCCGCCCTTCTGCATTTGGGTCCATCCCAAAGATTTACTTTCCATGGGAAGATGGAAACAAATACATATGTTAAATATGGTTACTACTAATCATGAAGCTCAGTACATACCCTTTTCTACAAGGTGACCACTGTTGTGAGATGTATTGCAGCTTCACCTGCCACAAGATAAAGGTTTCCATATATTCTTCAGTCTTTATCCTGAAAATTTACTAGATCACAAATCGAAACCAGACTGGGAGGTGTATGGCCTAAAGTCAAAGAGATTGAGGCAACAATGACATGAATGTATGGTATTCGTTATTTGCTTTTGTATATTATTAGGGATTAAGGGAAAAGTAGGAGATTGTGAATTAGTATGAGTGAAGAAGTGGAGAGAGAGCAGGAGAAAAAGGAATGGGGTAGGAAAAGTGCACAACGAGAATATGTTTTGGGGGACACTGGCAATCAATGAACAGAAAATATCTGGAACTAGTATTTTAGTTAGCTTGTTAGGCACTCAGGCAGTCTTGGTAACACGGGCCTCAGCACTCCTCATGCCCATTGGAAGTGTTCATCTGCCAAGGGCGGGCTTTACTGAGGAAGGGGAAGAGGCATGACAAATTATGTTGCTTCTTGGATTGATTTCATAAACGGAGCAAAGAAGAACACAGTGGTTCAGAGACCGCAGTAACAGTGGTGTATGGTGTAACTGTCCGCTCATTTATACTACACAACCGGTGGAATGGCATCATATGTGTTTGTCTCTCTCGTGCTTATATCTGGAATACAAATGAGAGCACTGCTGTTACGGCAGGTCTGATTTTGCCAGCAAACGTATTGCTTAAGAATATTCTACAAGGCATCCATGTTTTCTGACTTGGGGAATGTCACACATTGCAGGTTTTGTAGCTTTTGGATCTTTGAATCTGGAGATGACACACCATGATAGTCACTGAAGAAGGGTGGCTGAAGAATTTGGGAGTAAGGCAATGGATAATAGCTGACTCTTGAATACAGTTGATATGGGGATGGCAAATAGATTGGGAACTCTAGCCACATACACACAAACACACATAGAGTGTGATGAGATGAAAATAACTGTCACAAAGTAGTGGCTGCTTAAAATTCAAACTGCAATGGATCATAAAAACAAACGGTAGAAAATTACTATTTTTTTCCACTTTGCAATAGTATTCAGAGATCATATCATGCTAACACTGAATAAACACCCTTTGAGACAGTCTCCTCCCTGAAGGGCTTGAGCCATATTTAGTCCTCTGTTACCAGTGGAAACCTTGGGTAACGTCACCGTCTTTTACTATGGATGTGCACTGATGTAATGGAGTAGAGTCTGGCCCGTGGTCGCTATTGTAAGGGGTTATGGCAGTATTCATTATCAGTTCAATATTCAGCAACATTTAAAGAGGACATTACAAACTTCTTTGCATCAGTTGTTTTCGTCTGTGTCAGGATGTAATCTCTTTTTTACTGAGATACGACAATAAACTTGTTTGCACATCTTGAATATTCACAAAAATAGGTAATTTGTCATGTAAAAGTTCCTCATGTAAAACTTCCTTAGCAAGCAAAACGGAACAAATTTTTTACTTTATGGTGCTTATAGCACTTGAAACAAAACACAGTAATCAGAGTTTTTGGACTAATGCTCACAAAAGATTCGACATAATACTTATTTTTCTTCTATGTGTGGGAAAATAAAGAACTGTAAACATAACGCTTTCTTTGTAGCTGTTTCCATTCAACCAGAACGGAAAATTTTTAGAGGAAAAGACTAAGGACCAGTAAAGGGGACATGAATTCTGTGCATTCTATCCTCAATACCAGAGCAGTTATGATGGTTTTTTTTTGATTGTTGTCTTCCAGTTTAGCATATTACATATGATGTATAAATTGCTGACAACAGTGGAATCCTGACTTTCTATGAGTTTGTTTCAACAATAGCCTCCTGAATTGGCTGGCCTGTTTTCCAGGGATTCCTGTGCTTGAGTAATGATGCTACATTCTCAGGATTTATGTGTTCATATGTGTTTATATGTCCGTCCTCCCCAAATAAATGTACTATATATTTTAACAAATTAGGCCAGTACCTGCTGCAGGAGATGGTTACTGATTGGCTTTGTGTTACTCCATCCAATTAAAAACTTCCATCACTGCTGGGTACATGTATCTGTACGATACTGCAGGTGCATTTGTCTTCACTGTTTTTTCCTACTGCTCTTGACAAGTGCCTGAAGCAAGGAAAGAGGAAGGAAAAAAGCGACTTTCAGAAACAAAAGATAGGGAAGATGTATAGTACAGAATTTACCAAGAAGGTTCCCATAGGTACGGTTGAACAAGTAATTGATGGAAGTTGTTTCTTGCCTGAAGGATCTAATTCCAAGCCCCAAAATCTTGTGAGAGGATCAAGTAACTGTCAAAGGTTATACAGCTTTTAAAGTCCCAGATTAAAAATAATTAATCTTAGTTTGTGAACACAAACTGGAGGAATAGTGTATTCTCACCCTGCTGTGAACAGCAAAAAGAAAAGTTGCAGAAAGCGTACAGAGACCAGCATAGCACTGGGGGTAGCTGGTGGCAGTGTGTGCACTGTGAGGCATGTAGCTGCTCTGATTCACCCTGAAGCTCTGATCATCCCTGTCAGGTGGGACGGACCTGTTGGAGCATGCCTGCTTCCCTCCGTGTCCAGATACCCATATTTTCTTCCAAAAAAAACCCCAAGGGCACATGGGATGATGAGATGGGTGAAGGGAGTATGGGCAGATAGATATAAAAGGCAATGGCAAGTCCAGAAGGTCCTGCTCTCCTTTCTGGATGACTGGTAACCCAGGACTACTGTGTATGTTGTGGAGAGTGCCTGGACCTCCATGTTAAGTTAACTGTTAAGTAGCCAACTGGGTATCTTAATGAACCATGCCTAGGAGACACAGTATCTTATTAATGATACGTTTTGAAAAGGAAGAATGAACAATGAAATACTTAGATCTGAGTTTCACCTTTCTCCTCAAAAGCTGTCTTCTGTAGTAGGTAGATATGTGTAATGATCCCGTTGGCATGATGACAAGCGTCTGTCTTGTAAAAATATTTCTCTGAACTGGGGGAGGAGGCAGCACTTTGATTTTATGTTTTGTGTTTATCATGTGCTGAGTTAGTACCTTGTATTTTTATGTCTTAATGGCGTTCTGTTAGCTTCCACAGTCGGACTCCACTGCTGTCACCTACTCAGAAGGAAAGGGTCTGCACGTAGTACTCTCTAATGAGTACTCCATCACCGTTTATTACATTTGGAGCTAAATCATTGGTAACAGTAGTGAGAAACTACAGTGAAAAATCCTAGTATAGTCAGTTTTATCATATTTTATCATATTGGGGGTTGGATTAGATGACCTTTAAAGGTCCCTTCCAACCCAAACCATTCTATGATTCTGTATTTTGACCGTGCTGTTTTCTGGTTTGCTGAAGGATCAGATGAAGAATTATCCAAAGTCTCGTGGTTTGTGGGGTGATCTTTGTTGCTGAGGGGAATAAAAGATCGTTTAAAGGGGCTGAAATGAACAGTCTTCCTTGGCATGACAATGCATTAATTGAAGTGCTAGCCAGTGCTCTTACAGAAAATTAATGTGATATTTTACAGTGTTGTAAAATAAAAATTTTAGATTGCAAACGAGAAACTTATCTGCTGTGTATCAACTATTTCATAATAAATATAATTATTTTTTTTTGTATTCTAGTCAGGGCAGTTCACAGAAGATATGATTCCTACAGTAGGCTTCAATATGAGAAAAATAACAAAAGGAAATGTTACCATAAAGGTAGGTGTGCATGTTTGAATTAATACAGAGTAAGTAACTAACAGACAAAGTGATTTCAACTTGGAATGTGAAAGTGTAGGAAATATCTTTTAAGATGGTAGGATCATTTATCTATTTTTCTAGCTCAAAAATAACTTTTTTAAACCATATAGTCATATATTTCTCTGTTTGATTTCATTATATCCATGCCAGGCAGAAGCTTTGTTGCACTCTTTCAGTTTAGAAAGGTCATAAAATTCTGGGATATTAAGGCAGCTGAGTTGACTCCTGGAGGTGCCTCTCTCTTCTGTTCTCTCCCTCTCACAACTCTAAATGAAATCTGAAGCAACTTCACTCCTAACTTACGCATCTCAGCAGAGAGTGTGGTTTAGCTCGCGTAATGTTAGCTATATGGAAGTAGAACATCTAATGTAAGTCAGTTGTCAGGGAGCCACTTCTTAGGCCTATAGAGAAATGCAGGTGATGCTAGTTTGGTTGTGATTCATGCCATAGCCATCAAAACAAAGATAAATCACTCCAGTAGCCTTAAGGCGCTGTCTCTTGTTTGATTATGAAGGGAGCCTGATTGATAAGACTGAATTCATAAGTTCTGTCTAAAATTAGGTGAACGGAATATAGGTTTTTGGCTTTATCTTGACCTTTCCCTCCTTTTGCTTCATTTTCTCTCCTTTCTCCCTCAGTTCTAAAGGTACTCTTTTTTCTCTGCTTTGATGTGACTCTGAAACCTAGGGAGGATTTTCTGAAATGACCTGTAATGTGAATATAAGTAGTTGTTAACTGTCTACCCATTCACTCTGAACAGTGAGCAAGTAAAGGGCAGTAAAAGGGATAATTGACTTCTGTTGGTTGGAAGATGTTAAAGCTGAACTAAAAAACCTTAAACCTAAAATGACCATAGTGGTATAAATACTGTGACTGCCTGTCTGTTTCCGGTTGTAGTATCTTGCTATACTTTTTCAAAATTTCCCATGGCCGTAGGGCCTTCAGCTGTACATTTCACTTGTGTATCTAATTCTCTGTTACGAGCTTGCAGAGTAATCAATAAGTACTTCTACAACTGCTTGTATGTTCCAGTGCCTAGTAAGCCAGTCTTTTGAAAGCTATTGAAATGGGAAGTGTAATATCACCCAGCTATTTCCTCTCATCACCCCAGTGCTCATTACTGTATACCCTCTTGAAATTTGTGTCAGGTTTGGCTGGAATAAAAACTCTTAACATCACCCATGTTTTGGTCTGATTTTACTTTCCCAGGAAATTTGGACAAATTGCTAAAAATAAGTGATGCTGAGTATCTTAAAACTAGGTCCACAGTAAAGACTGTAAAAGACTTAGAAGGAAAATGGAGTAAAATGTAAAATGGAGTAAAAGCAAAGTGGAAGAGAATCCTTATTGCCTTAGTAACTTCAAGTTTGTGCACGATCATTATGATAAGTACATGATTAGCGTCTACTTTGGGAATGAATCTGACCTCACTTTTATCACAGAGCAGGTGAGCAAGAAGACAAAGTAGCATCATATAAGCCTTTTTAATTCATGCATTTCTTGAAAGATAGATGATTGATAGAAGCCTGAACTTTTTTTTCCGGTGTAGAAGGTGGGTGTGTATGTTTGTGAGTTTACAAAAAACAAACTGTCACACGATGAGCACTCGTGAGCACTCAATACTCAATGCAACATGTCCAAACTCTTCTTTGAAGTAAAAAGTCAAGGCTAGCATTACACAGTGGCCAGGTCTCTGAAAACACAGAGGAATTTATGTGGCGATATGAGTAAGCCTGCATCAGTTGTACTGGATCTGCGGAAAATGTAGGTGACCAGAATCGGAAGCCTCTCTGCACTAATTCTTGCCGCCAACCCTGTATGCTCAGTTTATTTTGGAGACCCAGGAATCGGAAAGAATAAAAGGTAACTGAAGTGGTCTTTCAGCAGACAGAAGTAGTGCATAAGGTACACGTTCTGCTTAGTAACAGCCATGCAGCTTTTTCTTGTAAATGGAGGCTATTATTTCATGATGCTTTCTACCAGTTCTTATGAATGCTATGGTGAAACTTTTGAAACTGGTGAAAAAACACAGAATTTCATCGATGATGAGGTTTTACTTCTGGTTTTGGCCCTTCTTCACCTGTATTCTCAGTATATGGAAGATCATCCAAGCTTTCCTTCTTCTCTGCTGGTTCATTTCTCTGTGGCCAGCTCTGCTTGTGGTAGTGCGTACACTACATGTAAGGCTGGGAAGGGGAAATTTCAATTTATGGGAACATCTGCTTTGATTGCAGTAGGGCAGTATTCATGCTGCATAACAAGACGGTATACTGATCGGCAGAGAGCTGTTTCTTCTCTTTCCTTGCTATGGAGTTTCCCTCCAGCCTCCTTGTGCCTGTTAGGCTCTTCTCATCAAACATGTTCCCCTCTTCCACTGCCTGGTTTCTTTGTGCCTAATCTGTTTGCATATGCACACAAAAGCCAAACCCTGAACACCTCATTGCTCAAAATACCTGCTCCTGTCCCTTAAAGAGGAAGCAGCAAATGTCCTCACTTACTCCAGGAGTAAGTTTGTTAGTGAATGAGAAAAGAAAAGAAATTCTAGTCTTGTGTTCCTGTGTTGAATGTGTCTTAACAGCTGTCCACGTATTGCTAAGCAAAGAGCTGAACTCTGCTATAGAAAAAACATACTTGAGCCTAACAATAGCTTGGTACATCCCTATTTATCTTCTCCCAAAAGAGTGCCTTTTTAATCAAAATCAGAACTTCTGAATATTTTTTCCTTTGGAGTCCAAATTCTGCTTTCTAAACAGAATCTTTCTTGTCAAGGGAAATAAAACCAGCCTCTCCTAAAAAAAAAGTCACAAAATAACCTTTTAATACAGCCGCTTTTCTTCCCATGACAGCACTTCTAAACCTCAGTATGATGTTCCTCATGCTAGGGACAAACTAGACTTACCTTCTGGGAAGCCCAAGAGAATCAGGCCAGCCTAGCGAGACTGGCAGAGATTGAAGGTCAGCTTTTACAATCAGCTTAAGTAGATCATGATGTGACGTTTTACATTCTACTTTAAACCTGGCCCTGCACCCTTCCAGCACATTTCCATCAGCACCAGTGAACACACAGCAAAGCAGTACTCAGATCAGCCAACTGATCTAGATGAAAGCAACCTCTAAAAAAATGCAACAACCAACCAGATGAAACCTGCCCCCATGCTAGTTTTTCCCCAGTCAGATTACCTAAGTAGCACGCTCCCCAGGGAGCTACGTGATTGCTGGTGCCACCACAGTGTGGAAAAGCAGGATACAGGTACAGGCAAGATGATGCATTTTGGGGGCAGCCTGGGTGGATTGACTTAGATAGTTGCAAAACATTGTATTTAGGGCACAGAATCTGGACAGGAAGAAAACATTCTCTCCATTTGGTGAGAAAAAAGTTTTCCTTCATCCTTCCACGCTGGTAGCTGCAAACTAACTGCCCAACTAACACCACCTGTTGCTAGAGGGCTGCCAGGATTACGTGTTCAGTACACGCACATAGACTGCTTGTGGATTCAGATGGATCAGTGACAAGATTAAAAAAAAATGAATGTTCAATGCTATATTGTTAGCATTTACAAACTTTGGATGGTGTTTTCTAGTTCTTATAATTAATTCATGGTTCATATTATGAAAGAATTTATGGAGAAGTCAATGGGCATTGATATCAGAACAGTCTGACTGATGTGCTAATTGTGTAGATTTTCTCGCCCAAGATTCTGTTTATTACACACTAATTAACATGTACACTAGCTATGACAGCAAATCAAATAGTATATTTACAACAAGAACATCAGAGGTACTGCCTTACAAGTACAAATGCATCCTAAGGCCATCCCATGCTTTCTTGACCTCTTCTACATTAATGGCAGATGTGTAGGAGAATGGGACCAGTAAGAAAATTGTGATCAGCATTGTGATACGAAGCAGCAAATGCAGACTCACAAGCAAATGCTGTTTATTTCAGTTTAAGTAGCCACACTGTCTTAAGTTGTCATTTATTCAAAGAAGTATTTTTCTCTTATTGTTCTTTCAGGCATGCAGGTGTTCTGTGTCCTCCTGCCTGAGCCTTCCCTTCCCTTTCAGAAGAGTACATTTGTACTGAAGCAGTACCTTCCACTTGAGCTTCAGAAATGCTTCCTAACTCATCCAGGAGAGGATTCGATTTTAATTATTCTTGAACATCAGTTTCATACACTTTTTATCACATCTGCCTTGGTTTGCAAGTGATCAAAGAAGTCCGTAGATGTCACAGTCAATAAAAAAGTTACTGCATTCAACCATAGTTCATAAATAATCCACAGGAATAGGAATTTCCTTTCAGTTCCCTTGTTTTCTGTCTTTTGCGTAGAAACAATAAGGCCATGACCTAGAGTTTATATAGGGAAAGCATAAGGATAGTTGGAGTGCTATACTGGTGCTGCTACAGAATTGTCAAACATGGAAGAAAATGAGAAAGCTGTTGGTGGTTCATTCAGCTAGGCAAACAGAAGTCATTTACAAGTAGACTGAGTCTTCAAAATAAAGTATTTTTTTAGCCAGGATAGTTCAAGGAGGTGAAGGAAATGACTAATAAGTTGGTACTGGAGTTGTCTGCACAAATGATATTGCAAGATCAAGTTCATGCAGGGAGGAGGTGTGTGAGTTTCTGTGGAACCATGCCTTGTTTTACACTTTGATCTCAAAAGTCATGTTATATATAGTTGTTAAAATGCAGATGTTAAGAGTAAGGGAATAATGCTAACATTATTAATATGCTTAATATTTTCAAAAACGATACTTGGTTTGGAAGCCAGTCTGCACAGGAAAATAATTTATTTTAATCAGTTCTCATGGTCTCTCTGCTACAACAGCATACAGTGAAAGTAAGAGGTGTAGGGGAGTGTGACTCTTATGTGTAGATGCTTATTTCCCTAAAAGCCTGTCAAGATGAACAACTTGTACGTCACTATTCCTGTATCTAGGTAAGATGTTAAAATCTTACAGCCTAGTTGCTAGATAAAGTTTCCAAAATTATTTTACTCTGAGAAGAATGACATCATTTGTTGGTAAGTTGATGACTGAAGAGTGATGAGGGGGATGCGTCTTACTAGAATCCTTTGATGAGCTATTTGCAGCCTAGTCAACCTTTTTGTCCCGACAGATCAGGTTACCTTTCTCATAGAAATGTTATGACATCCAACTGTCAGCTATTATTAAATTCCTGGATAAAGTGTTACTTTACTAAACCTGTAAAGTCCTTCAAACATGGCAGGAATGATCTTCATGGTAAGAAGACAGGTCTTGTGTCTGACCTTTTTCAGAGGTATCGGAGGACACTGCAAAACAGAATCAATTTAACTTACTGTAAGAGTGAGGCTGGGAAACCATCCGGGTCAAAAAGTCGTCAAGTGAAAAAATAGCATTCCAGAAGTGTAAGACTGATCACCTTAGGCAAAATAAGTTGCAACACCAACAAGTAGGTGATACTAATCCTTTATCTGTTTCTTGCTGTATTTTGGGGTAGGCCACTAAGAAGTACTGTGCAAGTGCAGCATCACTGCCTGGTTTCTTTACTACAGTTCTGTCTCTAGTTTCCATACAGTTCCAGAAGGCAACAAGAACTAAGGAGCCCTTGGTATTCTTTACTTCTGATTTTGGCAGTTATTTCCAGAAGCCAGTAGACTTACTCTCATATTTAGTCTCTAATCCTAGTGTGTACAAAGTATGGTCACTGGCATGCCTGTGTGTATGGGTACTTGTCTGAACCACACTGAAAGAAAACCACTGATTTATGCAAGCCAACAGATTTTGTAGGAAGATGACAATTTCATGTGCTCTTTAATCAAAGTTGAAAATGATCAGAAACGTAAAGCTGTCAGCTTTAACCATGAATTGTCAAATTTTGGCTTGTCAATGTATTTAATAAAATGTGTCACCTGTTATTTCTGAAAAAAGAGGAAGCAAAGAAGAAAGAGATTACCAGACAGTATTTGAAATATAAGCAGGAAGCTTTAAGGATTTTGAGGTTGTGGTTGAGATATTAAATTACAGGATGATTTCCAGAATCAAAATACCTAATGTACTACACCTTAGGGATCTGTTAAAACTATTTTGATGAAGTTCATAACAAAACTGATGGCTGTCACGTTTTTCCTGACAACAAAAAAACCTATGACTGAATTAATTTGAGGTTTTAATTCCAGGCAAGCTTTGTTGTTTGTTGAATGATTTGATTTTGATAGAATTTATCTATTTTTGGATCAGCTCAGTATTGGTAGTCTTTTTGCTTTGGTGAGATTTACTGTTCAATCAGGTAGACAGTAGCTAAAGAATTTGTATTAACAAACCAAATTTTGAGAGCCTCAGAAGACGTGCATCGCGAACTGTTATTTTAAATGATTATGAAGCTCCAACTTAACAACCTTTGCTTCTCACAGTGATATTCTTAGAATAGTCTCAGATATAAAAAAGATATAGAGCAACACAAGACATGCATACACACAGGTAATGCAGCAGCTTCATTTTCTTGCTCTTGCACTTCATTTTTTTAAAATAGCACCACCAGCCAGTTTCTGCACGACCCTGGATATTGCAGTCCGTAGGGAGCAGTGAGCAGCTTCTCAGGGGACTGGAGCTACAGAGGTTGGACTGCGGCACCCCAGCTGTCACCACTAGAGGCCAGCGTCCTTCCACGGGAGCTGCAGCCCGGGCCAGTGTAGGCCAGTCTGCTGGAGGGCAAAGCCAAGCTTCTTGCTACTTGGTATTTGCTCTGATGTGGCAGAGAGGGAGGAGGAGGAGTATCCCGGCTTTTGTGTGTTCCTCTTCTAGCTTCCTTCCTTGCAGCACTCCTCCCTCCTCTGGACCGTAGAGTTTCCATATCCTCATCTCACATGTTGTGCAGTAATACAAGCCTCTGTGTGTACTGCCTGTATAGCTCCGGCAGTGTTTCAGCAAGCATTGGCTATTCCATATGGCTTGGGTCACTCTGAAAAGGCTGTGCCATATGTGGGCTGATTTCAAGTCAAAGTGGTTATTTCTATAAAGGAGAATTTTTGTGGGATGTCCCAGTGATTTATGATACTTGTGTGTAAGGAAAAGCTGTACTGCTGGATTCAAAAGGTCTGTGATCCACAGCAGGAAGTCCAGTTGCTAGTGATATACCCCAGGGATTGTTTAGCATCTTCATTAGTGACTTGGATGATGGGGCAGCGTGCACCCTCAACAAGTTTGCTGGTAATACAAAACTGAGAGGAGTGGCTGATACAGCAGAGGGTTACACTGCCATCCAGAGGGACCTCAGCAGGCTAGAGAAATGGGTTGACGAACCCTTCTGAAGGTAAAGAACGGAAAGTACAAAGTCATGCACCTGAGAAGGATCAACCCCAGGCACCACTACAGGCTGACTGGCTGGAAAGCAGCTTTGCAGAAGGGGACCTGGGGGTCCTGGTGGATACCAAGTTCACCATTGGTGAGCAGTGTACATTTGCAGCAGAGACCAACAGCATCCTGGGCTGCATTAGGAAAAGCTTTGACAGCAGGTCAAGGGAGGTGATCCCTCCTTTTACTCGGCACTGGTAAGGCCATAACTGCAGTGCTGTGTCCAGTTCTGGGCTCTCCAGTACAAGAGCGATGTGGAGCTACTGGAGAGAGTCCAGCGAAGGGCTGTGAAGATGATTAAGGGACTGGAGCATCTCTCATATGAGGAGATGCAGAGATATCTGACACTGTTTAGCCTAGAGAAGAGAAGGCTCAGGGAGATTTCATCAATGTAGCCAGAAGATGTAGCCAGACTTTTTTTCAGTGGTGCCCAGTGACAGGACAAGTGGCGATGGACACAAACTGAAATATGAGAAATTCCATTTAAACCATAAGAAAAAGCATTTGTACTGTGAGTGTGATTGAACATTGGAACAGGTTGACCAGGCAGGTTCTGGAGCAGTCTGCTCTAGATGACCCTGCTTTGACCAGGTTGAGTTGGATTATACAATCTCAAAAGGTCCCCACTAGCCTCAGTGGTTCTGTGATTCTGTGAAAAGGAGTTAAATGAGGGTTAGAGAGTGGCTCGGAGAATAAGTATGGAGCATACTCAGAATTACTCAATGGTCAACTAAGATCAACTGAGTATGAAAGCACTCTCCCATCTGATAGTTTGGGAAGAGGAGCCTTGGAGACCGTATCTGGGCTGGGAGTTGTGCACTGCAGAGTGTGAGACAGGATGATGCATTAGATAGGAGCCTCTACAGTGGTCAGGACAAACAGATGAGGCCAGAAGCCAGGGTCCCGAGTCAGAACAGGGAGTGTTGAAGGTTGCACCAGTCATTCAGAGTAACTCTAAGGACTCCTAAAAATGAGGATCAAGAGTTGATCTCAAGGAATCATCTAAACCAAACTTGAGCTCTGAGGTGAATCAGATATTTACCCAAATATCTTAGGTAATTTTTTCTTAAAATCTGTTCTTCCATGAAGAAGGTTCTACAATGTCCCTTGTTTTGTACAATGTTCTTTCACTCTAAGAGCTAGAAAACTTTTTTCCTAATATCTGACATGAGTTGCTGTCATGACAAATTGAGCTGCTTTCTTCTTCTCTTCTATATCTGGCAGCCATTTCCTGGGAAACATTATGGTTTTGCTCCCCCCATCCCCTCTTTACAGGTCGTATTTTCAAAATCTCTTTGCACCCTTTATTTTAACATCTGGACTTTTTCAAATTTGTTTGTGTCTGTTCTATAGACTGATGCTCAAAACCAATATTGGAGCCTTTCTGACACTGAGGACAGGGCACTACATACTTCCAAAATCATACTTAAGATACTTCTGCTAGTACGTGCTGATTTTAAGATCTGCAACACTGTTGCAACACATATTTAGTTTATGAACTGCTCAGGCTTTTTGTCCTGCACCTCTACCTGGTTATTATCCATTTTGTGCTAGTGCATTTGGTTTCCTCTATCCAGTTGCAGCATTCTGAACTTGTGTTAAATTTCAGCTGCCTTATTTCAGACCATCCCTCTAGCTCGTCCAGATACTTTAGGATTCTGATCTTTTCTTTTTATCCACTCCCAGCTTGAAGTTATCTGCAGCTTATATAAACATATGTTCTATTCCAACATCCTGTTGGGACACCTGGAAACCATAAATGCTGCCCCTGGTTAGCTCTGTCCTCAGCAGCTTTGCCTCATTGATAAATGCTGGGTATCTGTCAGGATTGCTCAGACTTGAGAGGTAGACGGCAGGGGGGACACATGAGGAGAGTGCTCTGTGGGCTTAAATCTGTCAAGGGAGAATGTCTTTTTCTTGTCTAATTGACCAATATTAGATTACCTTTTCCCAGCATACACACTGTTGCACATCCTCCTGGCTTTTCTCTGCTATTGAGCAAATACTCATTTTTGCTTTCATGGTTTTACGTTCTTTAAGGACAAGCAAAATTAATAATCACTACAATAGTTATTGATCAGCTTTGAGCTATCAGTGTCCTCGCCTCTGGTCTCGTTGCCCTCAGTCTTCCAAATGCAAGTTCTGCCTACAGCTTATAACTTCTGTACGCCTGCTTTCACCAGAATTTCTTGGATTTCATAGAATCATAGAATGGTTTAGGTTGGAAGGGACTTTAAAGATCATGTAGTTCCAACCCCACTTTCATGGGCGAGGACACCTCCCACTGGATTATTTTGCTCAAAGACCCATCCAGCCTGGCCTTGAACACTTCCAGGGATGGGGCCTGGTTATTATCCATTTTGTGCCAGTGCATTCGGTTCCCTCTATCCAGTTGTAGCATTCTGAACTTGTTTGTGTTAAATTTCAGCAGCCTTATTTCAAACCATCCCTCTAGTTTGTCCACATCCTTTAGGATTCTGATCTTCTGATTCTACTGGGGCATTTTGATGTCTAGAGACTGATTCATGAACACGTGAAAAGAGGATACAAAGGATTGCACATGTTCACACACAGTCAGGGTTTTCTACTTTGGGGATGACACGATATTGAGGCTAGGATGGATTGGCTCCTTCTATTTAGAGGTGTGATGTCTTGATTGAGAGGATTAGAGTCTTATCTCTAAAGCTGGGTTCCCTGGTACCCTCCTGCCTTAGAACACAATGTGGAGCTAAGCAGCACGAGGTCTAGAAAACGGTTTCTGAGAACAGACCTTGCTTTTGTGTCCTGTTTAAAATCCACCTGTTGATTCTTCCAATATCATACCCTGTGTCTCTGATAAAATGGCAAATATACCCTGGTTATTGAGAAATAACCCCTTCCATTAAAGTGCTTCTACACTTGTTTTCAGGAGTTGAAGATATTTAGCCATTTTGAGTTGCAAGTCCAAGTCCATTTCCTGTTCTTCAGTGAAAGAGCTATGATTAAATTGAATAATTATAAACTGTGAAGTATACATATAGTGGTTTTTTTCTGTCTGACATGAGTAAAATAAAATACCTAATTGCAAAAAATGTTTAAAAGTTGGACTTTATTGTCAGTGAGGAGTGACAACAGGGTTCTTCAAAGAACCAAGACTGATTTCAAAGAACATAGTGTTCTGGGAAGTATTGCGTGCAGAAAATGTAGCCATGTGGCAATTTTTTTTTTCCACTTTAAGAGGAACTGTTCCAAAATACAGGATAATAGATACGTAGTAAGTATTCTAAGGTAATAAGGTATTCTGATTTCCATAATAGGTTACATGGCTGGTACTACAAGTAAGGCTCTATATTTTGTATCCACAGGGCAATTTATTAAAAATTTTAACGTTATTTGATTTAGCTCTTTTTATTTTTCCTGTTTATTAGATGGGGAAGCTGAATATTACTGGTTGAAGATTGCAGTCTAGAATAGATGGCTATTAAGGATTTGTCTCTCCTGAGCTTAGCCAAGTGAAAAGGAGGAAGCCAGCCAGAGCCAGTTGTCTAAACTCAGTGGAGAGCAGTAAGTGCTCTGCAAGAATGGTTCACCTGGTAGGCAAGGTGGGTAAGACAGATGGAATAATTTCCTGCTGTGGGTGCCCTCTGAGCTCTTCAGTAGCCACAGAGAGATTTTAGTCACTTGGAGCAGATGCCTACATTTTAGGTGGCTGAAGTAGAGGGAAATGAATTCCATGCTTTCCCGTTACTCCCTGTCATTACATGTTGAATTGGCTATGAATGCTGTGACTGCTTGCTGTGCATGCATGAGCTTGTTAGTCACATCTCAGTATACGTGGACTTGTCTATATACAATGTGATGTTCGATGTTGCTGATGCTACCTTAGTCTGCCCAAATATTATTCTGTGTTTAGAATTTCCTCATCTGTTTGTTCAGGTTTGGTTTTATGGCTGATATTTTCTGAATACTTCCAAGTAGAAAGATGCATTTCTGAGCTCAAGTATTTGTAGTGTTGGGTTCAGCCTGCAAATTAAGGTGCCTGAATGTAAACAGCTATATATCTGCAATGAGGGTTAAGCTCCTTTAATAATAGTCAGAGGAGCTCTAGCCAGTACCATCAAGCCTAGAGCGTAATTCTGTCATCCTAAGGAAGATGTTACATCTGGTTAGCTACATAGCTGTCTAGGCTTCACTGACTACTGTGAGATCATAGGTACTGAAGCCATGTGTTGACATCGAGATACAAATGTGTCATTGTACACATCTCTGTCCACAAGAAATATCCTACCCAGCGTGTCTGAAAAAAAGCCATGTAAAACTGAAATCTAGAAAATACTTCTCCTGCAACTTTCTCATTAACCGTCAAGCCCTCCCACAATATAAGCTAATTCAAAGAAACACTAGAGCGTTGATGAGCCTTCCTGTAACTGAAAGCTTTCAAAAACCTTTGAACCTATTCCCCAGCTGTGTTTTTGCTCAACTGTTGTGGTACCCCTCTGTGCAAAAGAATTTGCTCCTTAAACATAGCAGTCTTAAGGAGCCTTAGATGTGCATGAAGAAATTGAACAAGAGACATGTCCAGAGAGATTCCTGTTGTAGAAGAATTGGATTTAACAGAGAAGTATAAGCACTATGGTAAATGATGATTCCAAAGTATGGTGTTTAGTCTAGTTTACAAATTAAAACATTGCATTATCTTATGAGAGTGTAGACCTGCAAGCATGATAAGAATTACTACTCTATAGGAGTAGACAGGAACAAATAAAATTGTGGTTTATAAAATATAGTAGAAATAAGATGTATGCCTTTGAGACTGAGCCTAAACAACTCCTTGAGATTTTAATCTCCTGTGAGGCAATGGTACAGGGCATCAAAGAACCTTTTCTCCGTATGGTTTGGTCATTCTGTAGGCATTTTCCGATTCTTAAAATCAGCTGGTCTTCTAGGGATAAAATTATCTCTTCAATACTATGAAAATTTTATTTGAGGGACCAAGTAAAGCCATGGGAGCAATTTGAAGTCCAATCTCTTTTTAAAAACACCCAGACAAAATAAACTTTTTTTTATAGCTAGCTGTATATTCTGCTGTTAGGGTATAGTCTCCTGCCTCTCCCAGTTCATACCCAGAATATACTTTTTACCTGTGTATTAAATACTGGGATACAAAAATAGGTGATGTACAAAACATGCAAGACTCATGCAGGAATGCTAAGACCTCTCCTGTTTCCTTCCTGGGTGCCTCCTGCATTCTCACAGTTCTGTCTGTTCAGTCATGTACAGTGGAAATGGTTTGGGGCAGAGATTTGTGTTTTGAATAAAGTAGTTAACTCTGTCATTGGCTATTCAATATAATAAAGAGTATTAGAAAGTTACTACTAGCACCATTCAGATTTCATAGGCAAAGAGGTGAGGGGTTTTTTATTTTTTTATTTCATGCATTTATTTTCTTTCCCTGTTTCAGATAATTATAACTTAATATATTGACATAAACTGGGCTCCCAAGCACTATTAAAAACACCTAGTCTATCTTCTGTCCTTCATGTTGTACTTTAATGAACAGCTGTAAGTCTTACTAGGGAAACTGACTGGAAATGACTTATCTTTCCATTGTTTCAAGGTGACTCTCCTAATGAGAACAATACTTGTTCTGCAGTGCAATTTAATATAGTATAGATACAGTATATCATCAAACAAGGACAAAACCAGTATTTCTTTATCTTGTATTATTTATTTTGTGATTAGTCCAGGCTACATCATCTTGTAGATTTTTCTGACTACCAGGAATAATCACTGTCAATCTCCAAAAATCTAATCTTACTACTGGCCTTCCCTGTCTTCTTTCCCCTTCTTTCTCCTCTGATCTACCAAGAAAATAATTTGGTTTCTTTTTCCAGACACAGATGTGCACCAGATGGTTACTGATAGTTTTAAAGTCCTAATGAGTTATTGCAATAATTAGTGTTGGTGTGAGGTTCGTCATCTAACTATAATACTGAACCGTGTACTCATCTCTTTCAAGCTTTTAAAATAAAAGTTTATTTTATTAAGCCTTTTGAAACAGTGCTTCAAATTTCAGTACACATAATAACTGATATCCAGTTCATGGTCAGAAGTTCACTCAACTCTCTTTAATGTGTGAAATTCTTGAACTTATAAAGGGGTTCAAAAGCAATCTACATTTAGGTGATATACTAATTTTATGCCAGAAGAAAGAGTAAGATATCAATCAGGGAATTATTTTAAGGGTGAATTGGGAAATACTTCTTTCTAAAATGTGAATATAAGGTGTTGAAAATGATAGATAAATTGATACATAAATCTGATGTATGGATTGTGGAATTAAAAATATAGTCCACATTAGTTGCAGAAGGTGTTATCCCAAGGGTTTATTATGTCTTACTGTTTTGTGCAAGTCTCTGTTGCCACAGCAGTTTTAATATGTTTGGATTTATAAAATATAAATATGAAAAAAACTCTTAAGAAAATTTGCTTCTGTGTATGTTACTTCCAAATGTAGTTTGTGCTGTAATGGATATGCCTCCTAGGTCTGGTATACAGTACCTTTTGTTTTGATAGCTAAATCTGATTAAAATAAGAAATAATTACTTCTTTTTGTCTTTGGCCTAGGAACAAATCCATTCCTTTTATTTTTCAATGTTCATCATTATTTTAATAGGTATGTCACTCGTAACACAACTGTCTTTGGATGTAGCTGCAACAGCTACATCATCACGCAGCCCTTGCCTGCATGATTTAGATCCTTTCCCTGGTATTTTCATCTTGGAAACAGTTTTGAGACAAGATATCGTCATCCACCAAAAATACTGATTTTTTGCAAGCAAAGCAGAATAAGTAACTCCTGTACAGAAAAATAATGTGCCTGCCATTAATGATAAGGAATTCAGTGGGATTGCTGGACACTAATAGCATGCATAAGTATTTGCAGGATTGGAGCTTTATAAAATCCCAAGCAGAATATGAGCTTCCTTTCCTTGAGATTCACTGATTAATCGCTTCAGGTCTACCCTACACTACTGTTTCCTTTCTGGTTCTGATCAGTTAATCGATGTGTCTTTTAAAGCACATTTGATGAACAAATGGGAGAGCTGTGGAGGTATTGGAGCTCCCTAGAGTATATCATCCTTTACACAGGCTCAATCTGCCCTCCGACCAACTCTTTATTTACTTAATATCTGTCTTTATCCTGCTGAAGGCCTGATGCATTCTTAACTCAGGTCTCCCTAGCTCCATAAAAAATGTAACTTCATAACTGTTTTCATACAATGATGCTGTTCTTTCTGGGTTTTAGACTGTGCCTTTGCAGAACTCACTTTGGCATCTGAGTAGGACTTTTCTTGCAGTGAGTGGGAAAGGGTAGAGTTCTCCAAATGGACTTTGGAGCTGCTAAGGTCACAGGACTGGCTTGCCCTGTGAATGTGCATGTTCCCCTCCATTGACTGGAAGGGGCTGAGAAGACCAGTCTCTTGAGGAAGGTCGCTTAAAAAACTGCCTACATTTAGGCATTGTCAATACAATCTGCATGCTGCATGTAGGAGTTTTTTTGTTCTGTTTTGTTAGTACTGTGTAGTTCAAAAAAGTTTTGGGGTTGAGGTGTTCTTACCTTTTCCAGGTATGGGACATTGGAGGGCAGCCAAGGTTTCGAAGCATGTGGGAGCGTTATTGCAGAGGAGTCAATGCAGTTGTGTAAGTTTTCTTGTGTATGCCCATAGAAAATGTATTTTAAAATATGTATTATTAATATAGAGGAGGTTTTCCTCCTGTCCACCTCCATCACATGAGAAGACCCAACATGATAACAATAGTGTGTTTTACACATCCAGCAACCCAGATATATAACTAATTGCATGTTCCATGCCATTTTTTCCCCATAGCCCATATTTAGTTCTGTTATCCTCCTGTATTAATAAATGTGGGGCTTATACAACTCAGGACTGTTTTAATGCTATTGTCAATGCAAACACATTTGTCACATTTCAGATGTTTTAATGCAATTTTCTGCAAGTAATGGACAATACCATAAGTAACTATATTCCCATTGCAGTTACATGGTGGATGCAGCAGACTTAGAAAAAGTAGAGGCTTCGAAGAATGAGCTACACAGTTTGATAGATAAGCCACAATTGCATGGAATTCCAGTAAGTATTTTGATTGTTATTCTTACCTGCACATAGACAGCGTAGCCTAAATCCTCATGAATTCCTTGTTGTTCCTCTGGACTCCTGAAAATAAGAGCTTAAATATGCAGGCTTGATACATTGAGCACTCTTACAAAAATTATTGTGACATTTTTTCAGAGGACTCAGCATCTTATCAGTGCTGCAGTGTGTTTGTGCGTTTTCTAGTCTAAAGGTCAGAACAGATTTGGAAGAAATTCATTTTCGCATGTGGCATTATCAGACAGTAATTACTTCCAGTCAGTCCCCTTGTTGGCTGGGTTTGAACCAGTGACCCAGATAGGTTTCTGGCAGTATCTTAAGGCATGCGAGATTTGTCTTTCTGAAGGTTGGCAGGCACTAACATCAAATAGTGTCCTCTGCTTCCAGAGATTGTGGAGGAGCTTGACTTTTTCTGTGTCATGACTTTTTATTTTTCTTGACATTTTAGTTTTTCAAACTAAACTGTATGCAAAAAATGCTAATATGCATCTGTTCTCCAGTAGGAAGTGTCAAAGAATAATACAGTCTTCTGAAATTCTAGTGAGGAATTATGGAGGTGGAGACTAATGTTGTTTAATTAAATGTAATCTGCCAATTTAGAGCTAGTAGGAATCAATCAGGTTAGCATTGATCTTTGATACTAACATCACCAAGCAAGAGTTCATACCTTTGATCAAAGAAAGAAAACAATGGTATATACAAATCAGGAAGAAGTTACAACTTGATGGCTCTTGCTTGGCCCCTTTTTTATAAGCAAATATTTGGACACTTGGCCAGTGCAAGTGATCAAAGTCATCTGAGGATGATTAGACAAGAGCCAACATGGAGTCATTGTGAGAATGAAGTTCTCACACATCCATTGTCAAAGGAGAATTTTTCAAGTGACTCTCCATCTTTTTTATAAGGTTTGCTATTATGATTGTGTTTTTGTATGTTAAGTACATATTGAACAAATCCTACAGTAATCTATAGTCATGCTATTCATGGCGAGTGACATTGTCTGTCCTTTGTACTGTCTTCACATCCTGTTTTACTTCACACTTTTCCTTCCTGAAATGATAGGTCTCATATCTTCAGAAGTATTTAATTAAGTTCCTTTCCTTTTATATCTTATAATATCACATTCCAATTGCCCAGCCTGAGCAGCAGAGTAATTTCCAAGGTGCAGTAATGTATTTTTTACTTATTTTTATTTCATAGGTAGTAACTAGTATTGAACTTCCTTTAATTTATTGTGCTCAGGCTTTGGCATTATAGATTTTAAGGCAGCTTTATTAATCTGAGACTGCAAGTAATGAGTTTTAATGTGTTCCAGATTCATGGGAAATAATAGGACAATCTTGACTCAGAGTTGTAACACATCTGGAAAAGAATAATGCAATCATAATTAGAAAAACCTTTGATTACTTACTTTATCTTAGAATGTGCTCAATCCATTCATCTGACCTTAATTTATACTTGAAGCCTTAAGTATTGCTTAGGAGCTCTAAAGTTCCAGCATCCATTCAGTAAATTTTTTGCATTTGTCAGACTTAATTCCTAAGGCTGCCCTTCTGATTTCTACCATGGATGCTCAAAGGGGAGGGAGAGGAATCAGTCATTTGGCTGGTGCTTGGGTGATACATGGTTTGGATGCCTGGCTGTTTAGTCAATATTAAGAAGCAGGGGAGCAAAACTGTAGAGAGGATCAGATCTGGGTCTTGAGGACCCAGCCTCTGCTTCTGGGGCCCTACTTTTGATTAACATTAGTCTGGTCCCATGGATTGAATGTCTGTTGGTGGCTTGAGTGCACCTGGTGCATGCTTTCCTCCAGGTTTAGTTGCATGCAAAAGGAATCCACTTAGTGCAATCTTAACACCATCCCATAATGACATCTGGAATGGAGAGATTCATTTCCAGAGAACACTTCTGATAACGATACACTCAGAAATAATTGCATCCAGTTTTCAGAGGGTGTGCAAGTAGCATCTGACCCTGGCTAGGAGCAGGATTTCCATGATGCTCCCACAGTCATTGGTCATTTTGAATATGTGTGCTATTGTGTTCAAAGTACTTGGCTGCAAGTTCCAAAATAATGCCAACAAGTGGTTAAAGACAAAAATAAATTTTTATTGCTGCTGGGTTTAACCTGAATGTGAATGATTTCTTTCAGGTGTTAGTCCTTGGAAATAAAAGAGACCTCCCAGGTGCACTGGATGAAAAGCAGTTAATTGAGAAATTGTAAGTAGCTGACCTGTGTAAAAAGCTGAAACGCTGTGAAATTCATAGAATCATAGAATTGTTTAGACTGGAAAAGACCTTTAAGATCATCGAGTCCAACTGTTAACCTAGCACTGCCATGTCCACCACTAAACCATGTCCCTCAGCACCACATCTACACATCTTTTAAATACCTCTGGGAATGGTAACTCAACCACTTCCCTGGGCACCTGTTCCAATGCTTGATAACCATTTTGATATGCAAGAGAAAATCGTTGGTAGTCTATGGCAATAACCAGCTGTAACAGCTTCCATTTTACCTTCGCAGATACTCTGCTTTGAGCTCTGCTGGCAGTTGAAATAGCAATCTAGGCTGATAACTGACTGCAGTAGATTTGAACCTCTCTTGATTATTATTTTGGTTGTATAAAGTTGTTTCAGATAATCCTGTTTTCCCATCACTGAAGATACAACTGCTACAGATAGTAATAGGCTCACTTACACTTTTCAGAGTACATTGTAGTGGCAGTTTAATGCTCGAATGGCATTAGAACAGAACCATTTCAAACTGCTGTCTGTAAATTTAAGCAATTCAGATATTTTTGGCATGTATCCAAAGCATATAGTTATGGATTACTGAAACTAACTTAAACTGATGCATTGTAAGAGTAATTGTAAAGGAAATACACAGTTTTGTAAAAATGGCCAGTATAGCAATAATTTTGTAGAATAGGATTCTGTGTCTCAAATCACATAATTTTAATCAGTAAGAAGTTCAAGCGAAGTGAAGTTTCATTACAGAAGGATGGTCCAAAGGCTAGGCAACTGAACTGGGGCTTAGTAAATACAGAATCACAGAATGGCTGAGGTTGGAAGGGACCTCTGCAGGTCATCTTGTCCACCCACCTTGCCATGGGCAAGGACACCTCCTACTAGACCAGATTGCTCCAAGCCTCATCCCACCTGGCCTTGAACGCTTCCAGGGATGGGACCTCTACAACTTCCCTGGGCAACCTGTTCCAGTGCCTCACCACCCTCAGAGTGAAAAATTTCTTCCCGAGATCTAAATCTACCCTCTTCCAGCTTGAAGCCATCACCCCTCACCCTATCGCTACATGCCCTTGTAAAAAGTCCCTCTTCAGCTTTCTTGTAGGCCCCCTTCAGATACTGGAAGGCCGCTATAAGGTTTTCCTGAAGCCTTCTCCACGCTGAACAACCCAACTCTCTCAACCTGTCCTCATAGCAGAGGTGCTCTAACCCTCGGATCATCTTCGTGGCCCTCCTCTGGACCCACTCCAACAAGGAGCAGTGTCATCAGCAAACACACTGAGGGTGCACTGTGCCCCATCATCCAGATCATTGATGAAGATGTTGAACAGGATTGGACCCACTATTGATCCCTGGGGTACTCACCTCCCACTAGCCTTTGTGACTGATTGCTACCCTCTGGGCCCAACCGTTCAACCAATTTTCAGTCCAATTCACTGTCTGCTCATCCAGCCCATACTTCCTCGACTTGTCTATGAGGATACTATGAAAGACAGTGTCAAAAACCTTACTGAAGTCAAGGTACACAATATCCACTGCTCTCTCCTCATCTACCAAGCTGTAGATTTCATTTTAGAAGGTTATCAAATTGCTGTCATGGATGGAAATATTTGACACAGTTATGATTTAGCAGCGATTTAAAATTTATTAATGATTTGAGATAGATCAATAGGTTGAATTTTAGCAGCACTTAATCATTAACTGATTTAAACGTTTACAAAGTGATTTAACTAAATAACGGAACAGCAACTTAATTACAGATTCGAAGACAACAAAATTCACACTAACTTACTATAAGGTATCCCAAACCAATATATATATATATATATGAACAAAAGTACAGATATCAAATTAATGCGCATATATATATATAAGGAAAGCATGTAAGTGCATGCGCGCGCAAACACACACACACACACAGACACACCCCTCCGCCCCCCCCAGTCTATAACTGCTGAGATCAAAAATCCCTTAATATCGCATGACTCTGATGAGCTGGCAGTACCCTTTCTCGCTCATACACACGCACGGACAAATAGAAGAACATCCACATCCATAAAGCTAATGTATATGTGTCATAAACACATAAGTGGAGAGGTATATGAAAGATAGACTAGTCTATACTTGCAATTTCCCTTTTCTTGAATTAGAGTAAATGCTCACAACTCATCGGCGTTCCTCAGCAGGCGATAATTGAAGCTCGAGAGGGATTGTCTCGCCCTGGCCTTCTAGTCCTCGAGGTGTCTGCCCGAGCGGTGTCCCAACTCAAGGGAGATACTGGCCACAGCCCACTGCAGTCCAGAAGAGCTCAAAAGGTCTTTACTAGAATTGTTACTTACAGGATCCCAGATAATTGACTTTTGTCAGGTACTTTTCCACTCTGTCCCAGCTTGGACGGTGGAATATTCCGGTACTTTTCATTGGTTACACAAGCCCAGGACTTGCTAGGACTTCTGGTCTTGGTATCCCTCCATCTGTGGCCACAATCCATATATTGTCAGGAGTGATTGATTATATTTATTATCTTCAAACGGTCAGAGCCATGGGAACCAGGTACACTAAGGGGTTGCCGTAGTGTTCTAGTCCATTGCTCTCCACCTTTTCTTCCTTTCATGTTAGACTGTTATGTGTTGTTCTGGTCATTGTATTATTGTGTGGCCCAGGTGGGGAGGAAATCACGCCAAGTACCAAGAGGCCTAAGGGGAGGGGGGGAATTGAACCACCACAGTTGGCAAAGCATGATTTCCCCTTTGTGAATCCATGCTGAGTACTCCTGATCACCTTCTTGTCTGTTGTGTGCATGGAAATGGTTTCCAGGATTAGTTGCTCCGTCACCTCCCCAGAGATTAAGGTGAGGCAGACAGTCATGTAGTTCCCTGTGTCCTCCTTCCTGATCTTTCTGAAGATGAGTGACATTTACTTTCCTCCACTGTTCAGGTACCTCTCCCAGTTGCCATGATCATTCAAAGGTTATCAAGAGTGGCCTCACAGTGACATCAGCCAGCTCCCTCACCACTTATAGGTGCATCCTATCAGGGCCTGTGGAATTCTCTATTTACAGTTTGCTTATGTGTTCCCTGACCTGATCCTCTTACATCAAGGGTACAACTTCCTTGCTCCAGACTTTCCCCCTGGTCTCTGGGGCCTGGGATTCCTGAAGGCTAACCTTGCTAGTAGAGATGGTGGCAAAGCCAGCATTCAGTACTTCTGCATTTTCTGTGCCTTGTGTAACCAGGTCCCCTGTCTCATTGAGCAATGGGCCCACGTTTTCCCTTGTCTTCCATTTGTCACTTAGGTACTTACAGAAACCCTTCTTTTTGCCTTTGACGGCCCTCACGAGATCCAATTTCAGTTGGGCTTTGGCTGTCCTAACTGTCTCTGCATGCTTGGACAATGTTTCTGTATTCCCCCCCAGGTGACCTGTCCCTGCTTCCACCTTCTGTATGCTTCCTTTTTGTGACTGGATTCTGCTAGAAGCTCATTGTTCATCCATTTATGCCTCCTCACTTTTTTTCTGGACTTGTTAGGATGGCTGCTCTTGGGCTTGGAGATGATCCTTGAATATTAACCAGCTTTCCTGGGCCCTTCTTTGTACAGGGCCTTATCCCATGGGACTCTTCCAAGCAGATTCCTGAAGAGGCCAAGTCTCCTCTCCTGAAGTCCAGGGAGGTCACTATTTAGTTCTTTTCTTTATTAGAGTCTCATGTGTGATCTCAAGACTCTTTCCTTCTCAGTACCTCCACTCCCCATCTGCTCCAGGAATGTAATCCGTTTCCTGCATGTCTGTGTCACTTGTGTGAGGATAAATAAATGAAAGTAGAACAAAGTGCTCAGAAACTGATGGGGATAGGGAAATTCCCAGAAAGAAACAGAAGTTAATTAAGAATCAGTTTGTTCCTAAATGTAGAGGCATCCTTTCAGTAGGAATCAGATCTGATATATTTAAGTGTGATATAACAAACATCTCGAAGATTAACGATGTGATCATTTGAGTACTGTTATTTGATTATAAGAGCTACTAGAGATAAAAACTCTGAATTCTAAGTGAAAAGAGTAAAAGGTGAATGCTAAGACATGGTAGTGTTACTTGGTTACCACTACAAAATATTATTTTCAGCTCATGGATTCCTGTGTTTTTGTTATTCACTATTACACTGACTTCATGAGAAATTTGAATTTTTGTGAAATTACTTTATATCCTTTTAATCTTTATAGTTTAAGAAACATGGGATTTTTTTTGTGTGCAGTAGAATATTTAAAAAATTTGATATCTGAGGATAGAATTGAATCCACTGAGTAAAAAGCAGAAAACATGTAATTTAATGGAAGTTTCTGTTTTCAGCTTTTGTGGAGTTATAACACTACTTATTTTATAAATTTCTTTTTCTGCAGAAACCTTTCAGCTATTCAAGACAGAGAAATCTGTTGCTATTCTATTTCATGTAAAGAGAAGGATAATATCGGTAAGTTTCTTTTTCTTACAGCATCATCAGTGTATACTTTCTACTTTGGATCAGATGGTAAAAATGTTAATGAGATTTGAATATCTAACTGGATATATAAGTGAAAATACCAATTTATTTGGAAAGATTTTGTTGCAAATATTGCATGCAATTGTATTTGTTTTGATATAGAATTATGTGTAATTTAAAAGTCAATTGTAGTATTACTTAGTTCCATGAGAAGTTAAATTAATTTGACAGGGACCTTGGAAAAGCATATTTAAAACCCAAAGGAATTGAATCCCTCAGAAAAACTGTGTTACTTTTGAAAAAATAGTAACTGGATATGTAACTCCCAATTATTATGTGTTACTTAATACATTTTGGTAAATGTTTTGCTCCATACGTGATTTTACTTTGGAAGCAGCATGTAGCTGTATGGGGGTGTTCCTCAAATGGAGGGACTAGTGCTTCTCCTGCTTCTCCTGCTGGAGATGCATGGAGCGTATCCTGAAGTCAGTGAGGGTGTCTCCCATCTCGCCTTTGCTTTTTGCCCTTTTTCTCTCTCCTTGCTTTCCTCTGCTTTTCTGTCCCTTTCCTCTGTCATATTCTCCCCTTCTCTTCCCTCCACAGGACAGGAGAAAGTGGTGAAGCACAGGCTGAACCAGCAGCAGTGGTTGCCTGCGGGCACGCTGCCTCTGTGCCACCCTTCTCCCCTGCATGCTGCTAAGAGAAGTGGTGCTGGATGGAAGGGATACAGCCCTGGTAGATATTTATAGCTGCTTCTTGAGGAAGCCAGAGTCGTTAGAAGAGCTGGACAGCTCTGTATGGCTTAGCTGAGAATGAGAATGAGAGACGGTGGGAGTGGGAACAGGAGGAAAGCCAGTTTCTCCCAGCAGCAGTGGAAATTTCTGGCAGAGAAGACCAGGTAGTGGAGGTGGTGAGGAGACTATGCCATGACACCTGGGCTCCGGGAGGCTGGGGAAAGATGTCAGCTGTGTGCAGGGACATGTTAAGCAGCAAGGGCTTCTCTTGCAAATGGTGTACAGCATTTGGGTACATTGGTTTGAAGGAGGCCGGACCTAGTTTTGCTGCAGCTTGGGGTGCAACAGCTATCTCTGAGTGAGGGAAATACACAGAATGTGCTGTTACGCTGGGGAAGATTAGACTTTGGGATACAAGGGCTGAGGAGGACACCATAGTCAGGATTATCTGCATAGGTGAAGGGTAGTGAAGGTGATTGAAGTTTTAGAAAATACAGTGCTTGATCCTTACCAAATTGGCAAGGCTGCAGTGGAGGATCTCAAAAGTGGTATTGTGACTAGAAACTAATTTCTGAAAGGATCCTGGAGAAAATAGGTTTTGATCGTGGTTCATTTATATGGATGGCCTGGAGGAGAAAAGCGTGAAAAAAAAGCATGCTAAAATTTGCAAGTGGGAAAATAATTAAAAGAATGATCACTAATGCAGAACCGTGTAGATCACTTATTTGTGGAAGTCCTGGGAGTAGTAATGAAAAAGACTCAAATCCTAACTGAGTATAACATTTTGCCTAGGAAGGGTAACCTGGTTCCTGACTGTTTGCCCAAAGAAATCACAAATGGGAGCAGACTGTCTGTATCATGTCTGTTTGGAACTGTGCAGGCATTACTAGAGCACTGTGTGCCGTATTTTGAGGAAGACCTTGAAAAAGTGAAAAGAGGTTGGGCAAGAACCTAGGGAGATCAAAGGACTGGAAAATACCATTTATAATGAAAAACTATAATGAAAATATAGTTAGCTTATTAAAGTGATGAAACTACTAGGCTGTTAAGGAGAAGACCGGGAGCTGTCCTCTTCCTCTGCATTTTTTGATTGATGTCAATGCAGTGGAATGAGATGATAGTCATTTTTCAGGGTGAACTGCAGCCTAGCTAGGTGGTCTCATCAGAAGTGTAAGAGTAGAGCTGCCAGTTCCTGTGTCTTGAGAGACTGTGGAAGATTAGTATATAGTTATTAGCTTTGTTTTAGATGCCATGGGATGCTCTTGTCTGCAATCTCAGTGCCTAAGCTGGTCTGCCAGGATATTCGTGGAGTGCTATCTTGAACTGAGGACAGATGTGGCAACAAATTTAAATTTGAGGGCTAGAGGTGTTGCTGCCCCCTGACAACCTTCCTACCTCCCTGACAGATGTTACTGCCTTGAGGCAAGAACGTCTAATCTGCTCATGAATCAGTGTGTGAACTGCTGCAGTATTCAGCCCAATGCATTAGATTGTATCAGGACGGGTACCAATTTCAGCTGTCAAATTTTCGTCTAGTGTTGCATGTCTTTCAGAGACCTTGGACTCCTGCAACCTACCTAAATGGCTTAATGCTTTGTCAGATGTTTGCCCTTCTCTTTCCTTCTGGTCATGTATTTCTGCCTTTGTTCCCACACTGCGTTTCATTCCAGTCTGGATTTTACAGTTCATTTTATGGTCATCTTAAATCTTCGCTTTTCCAACAGTTCATCTGTGGCTTAGAGAACTTGATGTCAGTCATCATATTTCAAGAATACAAAATGCACATAATTTAAAAACAAACAAAAAACACCAGAAGAGAACCTACCTGGAGTTTTAAATACTGAATTTTTAGTAAGGTGTAAATTTAAAGTCTGTGGTTTCTGGGTTTTGTTTGTTTCGGGTTTTATTTGTATTAACCTGCTGTTGTTCTGTTGTCCTTTTATGCTCTGCAAACAGGCTGTTGAGTTTTTCATTTTGTTTTATCTATCCTGTCAGACATAACATTACAATGGCTTATTCAGCACTCCAAATCAAGACACTGTTGAAGAAAACTTCTGCTGAAGATGACTTTTTCCCAGTCACTTTGACTCCTATCAGCTATACAAAACTGAAAAGATAAAGAATGCAACTGCGTACTACCAGGACTCACTTTGGTTGTATTTGTTAACAGAAGTAAAACTGAGTTATAGCTTGTCTCTCTGTTTTGGTTCTTTTTTTAAAAATCCAGATACTTGTCTGCCTAGGTGAAATTCCTGAACGCCTTAATACAGGACTGAAAGAAATCAGTACTTTTTTGGCCTTGAAATGTTTGAGTTTATGCATGTGAATTGTCAAACACTTAGTAATTTTTTTCTAATTTGAAACCGAATAAACTGCACAGTGGAAACAGATATGACTGGTTTTTTTGAGCGTGTCATATAATTATTCATACAGAGTGTTTTCCCTGCAAACACCTGAAGTATCAATAATCAATTAAAACCATAATTAAAAGCATCTTATTTGAACAAAATGCTCTTAATCAGAACACTTTCAAATACTCCAGTTGGTGAGAAGTTATTTCCAAAGTCATGTATCTGTAGTTATCTAGTTTTTTGAGTCACTAATGTAAATTATTCATATGCATATCCTTTGGGAATTGAAAAATAAAACAAATTCTAGACAATCCTGTCCTTCTCTGTTGGGAGAGGAAAGACTCTGGATGTTTTTCTCACTTAAACAGAGAACAAAATACAGAGAGAGCAGATAAGACCATGTGCCTCTTTCCTGACATTATTACCTCCAAAATTCATGGATTTCCTAAGCTTTTTAATTGTAAACGAAGTAATTTTCACAGTGCTTCTGGACTACTCCTTCCATTCCTGAACTCTGCAGAATTTTTGAGCCTAATATAGCTGGGCTCTGGAGTAATATTACCTTTTGAAACAGATTAAAGCAGTAATTCACTTTTTAAATTTTGATGCATTGCTAACATCTTACAGAATCTGCTTCCAAGTGTTTTACTTAGAAGCACTCTGATGGGAATTCTTCTGTGGGTTTGGAAATTCTATTAAATATGGAAAGTTCATATCAGAAAATACTAGATAGACTTAAAACTTAGACAAGATAGATGCTCAGTGGCCAAGTGTTTCAAGGATGCTTGCAGATCTAGGAGGAAGAAGTTCTGGGATCATGGTCTAAAGATGTGGTAAATCAACTGATTGCTATAGTATTAAAAAGGTTGTAGGTTGTTTATGCAATTCTTGCACTTAAGTACATGAACTGTAAAAACAGTGACATTTTTTGTAAAATCTGTTTGAGGATGCTTTTATGCTAGTGGCTTTGATAAGCTGCTTAAAACATATACTGCACAGACTTGATAAAATCTGTCTCGAGTGTCACAGGAATGTTACTAAAAGCATGACAGTCAGGTTATAGCGCCTGTTCAGAAATGTTTGCAGTATTATCTGCAGAAGTCTGGCCAGACAGGCTAATTTTCTAAAGTATCATGAAGAGAATGTGACTATGTGTTAGGTGCTGAATGCTCAGTAGATAAGTAAACAGTGGATGTTCCTAAACCAGGATGTTGGAGATGACCTTCCAAAATCTGACATCTAGTGACATTTTGCTGAAAACCAGCATTAGATGGCTAAGATGGTGAATTTTGAACACTGTTGTTGTTTATGGTCTTTTGAAGTAGTAGAGCCATTGCAAAATGCACTGGAATTGCAGTGGTTATGCATACAACACAAGAGAAGAGCCACCTCTGCGGTGACCTTGATAGCCTTCCTGTAGTTGTGCATTTTTATGGTAGTGCCTCATCCTTCTGACCTACTGTCATGGCATGCAAGGTCATGCTTCTGGCGTAGGAGCTCCGTATCAAATGTTACTGCATCACTCCTTAATCTGGACCTCTCTTGCCCCTTTGCTGCAAGTGGTTTTTGGGGTGGAAGCAACCTGTTTGTAGGCTGATTGGAACCAGCCAGTTTTCTAAGACAGCACTGGTGAGAAAAGCGGTGCTGGCTCCTATCCTTCCCTTACTTTGTTCAATGTAGTATTTCCCTGGGAGACGACCAAAGAAGTGAACTTCCTATATGTGCTATACAGATGACCAGTGCAAACTAAAGACAACCTGTGGAGGGAGGAGGTTAGGTTCCAGCTTGGCTGAATGAATCTCTGTGAATAAGAGATGAGAATGAGCAATTTTGTTATGAAAATTATCTCATTATACAGCATATGCTAATTTTTTTTTTGTTTCTCCTACTGTGTGACCTTGTATCTGAACCTAAGGCAAATCAGCATGGGCACTGGCCTCACTGTTCCCATTTGAAACAGGCTGTGTGGTTTTCCACAATTTGCCTTCAAGTAATTTTCAAAATGGGCTTAGCTCAAGATGAATGTTTAGTGTCACACTCGGTAGCTTTGTGGGAGAGATTAATTGTAGCTGACTGACAACTCTGACATCCTGTTTCTGAGACTGCATATGGCCATGAAGTGTTAGAGAGGTCCAGACCATTGGAGACAGTATTGCAGCAAAGTTGGACAGGTCACAAACTTTCTCTGCAGAGGACCCCCTGCGCAGGGAGCGTCACCTTGCTCAGACAGCAATATATAATGCAGTGCCCTGCACGGATCCGCATTAGGTGTGTTTCAGCAGCAGGGAGGGCATGGAGACAACATGGAGTGACCGCACAGTGATTGCTTTCCGCTTTTCAGCACTCCTGAGAAGCTGACGGCAAGACAGAGAAGCAGAGGCTGTGGTTGTTCTCTGGCTTTGCTTGGGAGGTGGGAAGTGCCATCCTGTGCTTGGAGGTCCTGATCCCTAGGCATGCGTGATGGTGGAAATGTGGCCTACCTGCACAACGTCCTCCAGGCTATGGGAAAAGAGCAGCGTTGGGGGATGTGAACAGCTGAGGAACTAGGACTAAGCTTCAGTTTAGGCACAGGTAGTAGCCCCAGACCCCACAACATCAAGAGCCCTGAAATAGCACAAATGCAACAGTGATACAGACACATTTCCCTTCCCTTTTTTCCTTCTCCATGCGTAGGAACAGCTTAACTGTCACCCAGGGCTATACGGAACCACCAGGTGCCAACCATCTGTTTTACTTCCAGCACATTTTATTTATTAATTTTTTTTCCTGCTAGCGATGTAGTTTTCCCCATATTTCTTCTCCATTTGCATTGTGTATTGTAGAACGCAATCACGAACATAAAATTTTAGTTAAATGATATAAAAAAAACCAAATCAAAGGCGAGTTTTTTATCAAATGCACTATAAAACTTTCTACGTTTATTGCAGAGAGCAGTGACACATACATAATTTGTTCCTGAATAAGCTATTTTGTAAAACGCTGGTACTTCAGTCACCTGAGCAGCATACTAACTTGAATGCCTCTGTTTTGTGCTTTAGATCAGGGTGTACGTACCGGCTGTCATGGGACTTTTGAGCAGGCGGAACGTATACAAGAATTGTGTATAGTGATCCCAAAATTTTAAAGCTTGTGAAACAGAACAGACTGTACCCTTGGGTGGCATCTCCAGCAAGGCTCTCCTGCCTCTTGCTGTGACCCAGTGCGGTCTGTAGCCTGTGTGCTGTGACCCTGCAGGGGCCTGCACAGCAGACTCTGCCTAGCTCAGCCCATAATGTCATGGCTCAAAAGCATGTAAGGGAAGTGGGATACGGGTGAAGGGCTGGCTTCTGGCTATTAGTTTTCTGCACCGTCGTTTCCAGGCCAGTCCATGCCTTGGAGTCAAGATATGGCAGTCTGTACAGTATGACTGTGCAGCAGTTTTTCCTATTGATTTGTCTTGCTCAAATGCTTTCAAAGAGCTGGACGCGTTTATACTTCAAAGATCCTGGGGTACACTGACGGGAGCCATGGTGTGTCTCCATTATATTTTTGTGCTTGGGACCTAAGGCACCAACACCCTTTTTTACGGGGAGTGCCTGCAAACCTGGTCTAGAGCCAGAGGTCATCAGCATGGAGTGATGCAGGACGGGATAGCGAAAGCAAAGAAGTGTGAGGAGAGATGTCCTTACATCCTCCTTACTTATGGGGAAGGATTGTTTTAAGATCTGTGGGGCAATGAATGAGAACAACACCATATGTCATCGAATGTGATATGATCAAATTTTTCCTTGGCAAGAGATGGTGTTGCATTGTGGTCCGAATCAAATGATTCATGCAGTCATAGACCGACTACCACTGGTAAACAAAAAGAACAGTATTCCAGATTCTCAGAAGCTGTGGTCATCTAAAAGCCACCAGGGCATGGGACAGGTTGGAACAACTTTCTTCCTCCACTGCAGAAGACACTGAAATGGGATATATGTACACAGCACTCCCTCAGCACAGACACAAGGTCTCCATGAGAGATGGAGCCTCTCAAGCACTCCATGACAGACTGCAGTCTGTCAAGTCTGGACAGACTGGGTGCTGTCCTGTTTTCAGCTTTAAACAGAAGCTTTTCCGGATTATTTGTGACCTACTGGCAATGGTGTTACCCTCAAAAATACTGAGCTCTACTTTTCTCGGTTTGCCCCCTTCCAAGACAGCCATCTTCTCTTGCAACTCAGGAAAATGTCTGAGGTGAAGAGGTGCCTTATGCTGGCTCCCATCCCCTGAGTTCCTCTAAAAGGGGCATAAAGCCATCCCCTGGTGACCCAAACTGTTCTGCTCTCTGTTTCTGATGTGGTCTGAAGTAGTCAGCACTTGGACTGGAAATGGAGCACTTCTTTGAGGGTTGTTCATGGTCATGGCCTCTGTCACCAGTGCCCAGCATGTCAGCAACTTTGGCCTGAAGAACAGTGAGAGCAGGGTGGGAAGAGCAGATTGAGAGCTGGGGCACAGCCAAGCAGCAGGTAATGGCAGCGCCTGTGTGCTCCATACAGTGTCCAAACCCCCCACTTAGCCTTTTCTCTACCTGTGTGGTTGTGTCTTCTGTGCCGACTGGCTCTGGCAAATGCTGCCTCTCTTACCTTTCCAGGTGTGGCTGCTGAGCAGGTCTCTGCTGGTCAGTGGGAAAGGGAAGAAGGCTGATGCCACCACAGCCATGTGGCAGCTAAGAGGACTGGGGCCAGCCAGCCCTTCAAGGCTCAGTGCTTGCCGAGCCTTGCAGGCCTGCTGGCTTGAAAAGGCAGAAGGGCTGGAGGTGTGCAGCGTGGGGCAGCCATCTGTGGGTCTCTGCTCGTCACTTGGGAGGGAGGGAGAGAGCAGGGTGAGGAAGGCTATTACCCTGCTGTGTAGTCTCCCCTGAGGTGAGCCGGGTGCCAGGCTCTTTGTGGCATGGTTTGGTAATTCTCCTCGCAGGCGTCTGTTGCTGGCATGGGAGCATGCTCAGGCTGGTGAAGGAAGACGCTGGGATCGCTGCTTGTGTCAGAGATTTTGCAGAAGCACAGGTTTTAGGAGGCTGGACAGGCAGTCCTGTGGCACCCAGTGGGGCTGCTGAGTGGGGACTGTGGCCTTGGCCCATCTGGAGGGGGCTGTGCCAGCACAAGCATTTGAATTTGCATTGAAAAAAGTATTCAGAAGGGTTAGCTGCCTCTGCATAGGTTTTCCCAATGGCTCTCCAAGGCCACAATAGTATGGACAATGTATGGGGTCTCGCAGCAATTCAAATATTTCTTTGGGCACCGAAGCCCTTGTTTGAGAACTGCTGCTCTGGATGATTCTGCTTTTCCTGGGCTGTGCTGCGGTGTCCGGCGCATCCTGTGACGGAGTCAAAGCTCCGCACTCATGAGCTGAAGAAAGAGGGAGGCAATTTCTCTGTCATCTCCGAATACCTAATCTTTGCTGCCAGCCACAGCTCGTCCCTGGGGCTCACAGGCAGGCATTTAGAAAATGCCTTTGTTTTTTGACTGAGTGGACCAGATTGCACCTAGTGCGCATAGTTTTGCAAAATAGTCCCCAGGGAGGATAACTCATCTGCCTTCCAGTTTCAAAAATTGAAGCACTACGATACATCTATGTAGGCAGTATACTTTTTCAGGATTAAGGTATTTACAGATAAGTGCACTTAAAGTAAGTGGGTTTGTTAAGCAGCATTGCCTGACTCTTTGCTCATTGTTATCTATAGATTGCATGGAAAGTGTTTTCACTGAAGTGGAAAACAAGTCAATACATTTCCCTAATCTGTCTTTCAGTGTAGAAGCAGCCACATGCACTGCTGGTATTTAAGTTATTTCCCAATTAAAGGACTGGAATGCAAGTTTGCAGCACATCACTTGATTTGGAGGCTGCACAGTACAGCCATATTGGACAAATACCTTGTTACAGAGATTCAAGAATAAAAGAACTTCCATGTTTTGAATCAGACTGTCCCCCCTCATGCTGACAGCATTACAAGTAATCCCTCAGCAAGGTCCTTCCCCTTATATGCTATAGAGAAGTTGTCCTCCAATCCAAAAAAGTGTCTGGAACAGATCCCAAGGCAATCAAGACCATTTATGCAGCGTCTTGTGCCTTCCTTCAGCTGTCTTCTTCTTCCCCAGGTTTATGGCAGTAGGACTTGAATGGAGTGTTTAAAAACACTCATATAGCTGTATTTAGGTTTTGGCAGGTGTGGTGAAGCCTTGTGGAGAAATACTGTGTGTCAGCTTTTCTTTCCCTGTCTACTCGCATATGGACACACAAATCCTAGGGATGTGTAGATTTCACATGGAAACCTGCTTCTGTACCCAGAAATCATAGAACGGTTTGGGTTGGAAGAGACCTTAAAGATCATCTAGTTCCAACCCCCCTGCCATGGGCAAGGACACCTCCCACTAGACAAGGTTGCTCAAAGCCTCATCCGACCTGGCCTTAAACACTTCCAGGGATGGGGCCTCCACAACTTCCCTGGGCAACCTGTTCCAGTGCCTCACCACCCTCAAAGTGAAAAATTTCTTCCTGATCTCTAAATCTACCCTCTTCCACCTTGAAGCCATTACTCTTCATCCTATCACTACATGCCCTTGTAAAAAGTCCCTCTCCAGCGTTCTTGTAGGCCCCCTTCAGATACTGGAAGGCTGCTATAAGGTTTTTCTGGAGCCTTCTCTTCTCCAGGCTGAACAACCCAACCCTCTCAACCTGTCCTCACAGCAGAGGTGCTCTAACCCTCTGATCATCTTCGTGGCCCTCCTCTGGACAACTTTCTGGGTAACAAAGTGGTGATCTGATGCCTCTACTGTTCAGAAGACAACATAGATACATATTAGTGCATGAAGTGGCAGAATGTATATCAGTTATAGATGAAAATGATTTCTTGACATCTGTTGAACAATGTGTAAGTCTATTCTTCAAAAAATAGCTAAAATGAGACCTTTAGGAAAACAGTCATTCATTTTCAGTCCCTAGAAAGGAGTAAACTGAGTTTTGAAGACATGCTTTACCTTTATTTTTAAACTTTAACCTGAATCTGCACACTAGGTCTTGATCCGTGCACAACCCCAAATGCACATGCCGCTACTTTGGTCGGATGTACAAGTGTACATTCATGTACTTTACATGTAGTTCTACATGCAGATGGCTAGTTGGCTACCTGCCTATTTGAATAAGGTCAAAGTTAGTTAGATTTTTAGAAGATAAGTCATTGCTCACAAGGAAGAAAAAGCCTAACATGTCCTCTCTTCTGTAGAGATTAATGTGGATTAACTGTAAGTATTTTTGCTGTACTCATGCTGTATGGAGCTCTGTAAGTGTTCCACAAAGAACCTACCAAGATGGTCCAGGTAAATTTTAGTATTTATTATACACTGTGCTGCAAAATTCAGCTTCCAGATCAGATTAGTTAAAAGCCTGTGATACCACTCCACATCTGACAGCCTTCAGTATGTGCCATCTTGGATCACAGTCCCGTTCCTCAGCATTCCAAAGCTCAGCTCCCAAACCATCGCTCTGCCCATTTCCTTGGTGCTTGGTATGCAGCAGATGGAAGATGCCTTGAGCATCCAGGGGCTGGGTGTTAATCTGAAGACTGCCACATTAAGGCACCTTTCATGTTTTTACAACCTCAGCTTCCATAAGGAAAAGAAAACAGTTTTATCGTGCACCTGTTTATCAGCCAGTTTATTTCCATGTGCTATACAGGAAACTCCACCAGTTTGCTGGAGGACCTCCTGTGGAGTGGAGAAATGGCTTGGTCAAAAAGTAAGTTTTACTTGCCATAAAAAACTGCATCATCTTTGAGAAAGGTGAATTGCTGGCACTGTAAAGCTAGTCTGCCATGAAATGAAATGGAAGAAAGTATGTTTTTATTATAAACTACTCAGGAGGGCTGTCTTCTATTTCCAGGACCCGAGAGCTTGATTTTGTTAGTTTTGCTTGTGAGGAAGTCAGATAATCCAGGCAGTGAGGTTTTTAACCTTTTTATTACCTCAGATCCTTCCTCTTTGACTCTACACATTCTTCCCTGCACTCTGAGATTTTCTCAGTGTTTGTGGCCCAACCTGTATTGAACTGCTGAAACCTTATGAATTGTGAGTTTCAGCCTTAGGGTTTAGCAGCTGACTGTTTTGTAAATGCACTAAATGAAAAAGAAATGGATGTAACATAAAATCTCTGTGTTTGGGGATACTTTTTAGTTAACATAGTGATGCTTAAATATGTGCCTAACACTCAGAAGTACTTTGTGTTTTGCCCGCAACCATCAGCAAATGCACATGACCCCTTCTAGGTATCATCCATATAGCTGCTAATATACTAGGTCTATTTGTTGGGTACTCTAGGAAGTAAAGCTATTTTATCTGCAAAATGTTATGCTCAGCATATCCATTCAGGCTTGGAGGTAGACAAGGCATGAGTATTTCTGTGCATTGGAAGAACAAAATCACCTAATATGTTCTTAACCTCCTTTAACTTCTCAAATTCTCTTCATTCTCATTTCTCCTGTAACTAGAAAGTCCTAAAGCCATTTTTCATGCCTTTGACAAAACACTATTACATGCTTCATTTGCATCAATTACACAAAAATCAGAGCTGAATGGCCTGTAAGTGAAGGTAGAATGGTACCTTTAATGCTTTAAGAAAGCAATATTTAATACAGACTACTCAGAAAGATCTGTAGTGCTAGAATCAACCATTCTTTCTGAAAACATTTCGGTTTGGAGATACAGGAATGGACAAAGAGTATGGAATACGTTTATGACTTACATTTTAAAGATACTGCTAAAGAGATGAGCAATTAATCCTATACGCAGTTGCAATTTTGTTGCTTAAAAACTTCCTTTAGAGTATTTGTTTGAAGTCAAATTACAGTAAGGTCATTAAAGCCCTTTTTGCCTTTATGTTTATATGATTGTCATGAAATATTTTACAAGTGGGTTTATAGGTCTCTGTGAAAAAGGAAAATTAAAGGAATTTGGGAAAAAGGAAAGCTTTATTGAGGGGAGGGATTATCATTCAAAAGGACTTTGTTTTTCTAAGAATTTTTTTACCGGTGTGTGTCAATTGGTTTTCATTGAGAATAAAGTCAAAGCTATCACACTGCCTTACGTGTACCAAAACAAAGTTCAAAATTGGAGTTCAGTCTATGTTGAACTAAGCATAAAAGAGGGAAACACTAACAAAACAATGCTGCAGTATTTGAACTGTTGGAAATCTGATTCCTAATTAAATCTAGCATAACTGTCAAAATAACTGTGCAGTACTTTGAGAAATGAGACTCAGAAGTCACATGTGAGAAGTCTGAGCATCAGGCTTTCTCAGTTTACTGAAGCTGTAAACTAATAAATCAATGTCTTTAAAACAAGAAATGAAAGATACAGGACCAGCAAGAGATATTCTCAGACTGTACAGAACAAAATATATTGATATTTGTGATGGATAGTTTTAATTGCATTTAATTGCTGTACTTTAAGTCTTTAACAGAGGATTTTTAATGGGCACAGTAAAATGTTTGCCATTAGTTTTTAATGCAAGAAAATTCAGTGCCTGATGCTGAGCTGTTATAAATCAGTGAAAGGCCACTGAAGTCACTGGAGTCACAGATACACTGTTTGAGGCTCATGTCCCTTATTTTGCATCAAGTGCAGCCAATCTGCTCTATTAGACAGTGTAAATAGCGAAACATGCTGTGCAAAACTTGAAGTGCAGGAACGGCACCTTTCGGGGAGGAGAATTGGAGGTCATCATTGCTGGCTGAGGTTTGCTGGTCCAGGGGCTAATGAAAACTGACAGATTACCCCTCAGGAAAAAAATACCTCCTCACAAAAATAACAACCATGCAAATTAATATGATACACAAAGGAGGTGAAGATTTATGTGACTGTTTCCCTCATCCCTTTCATCTGGCTTCCTTTTTTTTGTGCTGTTCCCTAATGATGCTCGTTTGTCTGCTTCACTTTACCACTGCCTGCCCTTCCTCCTATGCCACTCCTGTGTGCCGGGCTCACACGGGGCTGCACCTTCCTGGCCTCTCATTAAAGATCCCGACTGATGTTTTTTTGATGGCAGTTGAGCTGTTGCAGCTGAGTGAAGCTCTGTTGCCCATCTCATCACACCACCTCTCTGCCAAAGTTCATCTCCTCGCAGCAGCAGTGGTAGGATGGGCAGAAGCCCGGAGTTGCAGCCACGGCAGATCATAGCCTCGGTATTGCATTCAGTGGGTGACAATTTAAGTTAATATACCAGGCTGTGAGGTGACTGAGCCATGGGTGAACCAGTTTACTGCCTCCTCAGCTAGCCTCTGCCTGCCAGGCTTAAACCTGAGAGAAACGTTGAGGCAGAGCCAGGCCAAGGAGGCTTCAGCTCAAGTCTGTGGAGATCAGTGAGAAGATTCCTACTGCTTTTAATGAAAACAGGACATTGGCTTTAGATTATCCACAAGACTCAATTCTGCTGTGACGTTTACAAAGAATAAGGAGGTCCCCTTGAGCAAAACATTTCTGTCCCGGCATATCGCACACAAATCTCTGCTGAGAAAATATGTGATTACCTTTCTCTACTTCCGTCTTCCTTCCTATAGTCTTTCCCTATCATCTCCTCTCTGCTGCATCTGAAAAGAGAGTCAAGCTTCTTAGAAGAGAGACTCTGGCTTTCTGTTCATGTTAGCCTTTTTGAATATTGTAAGATGATAAGTGTGTCATGGAAAACGTGTTTTTTGCATTAACTGGAGAGTAATTAATCCTAGAGCTTTTTCCTTCCTTCTGGAAATGGTACTATCAGCTACTTCCCAAGGATGAGAGGCAATTGGCAACAGGCAGCCTACTTGATGAAGTGAGATGGATGGTGGATTTCTCTGAAGATAATGATTTTGAGCAGGCTCTAACTGAGAACAGATTGAAGTGGGAGGGAGGGAAAGGGAGGAGAATCAGGCCATTGTCCCCTTGTCCCTCAAAGACAGGGTTCAGGGACAGCTCACCCCAAACGTTGTTCCAAAGCAGTTGGTTACTGTCCTATCGGCTCTCAATCTGACGCAGCACAACATAGGTAAAAAATACACATGCAGGTACACACGCACACGCGTACACACAGATATAGAGAGTATGATAGTTGATGGTCTATTTATTTAAATGTAAGATACACTGTATCAGTGAGCTACAGCCTGAAGTTTGAGCTTTTCACAGCACAATGTGAAGGGCTGTTGTGGTGAAAAATACCAGAATTAGATAACTTGCTAAATTCCTTACTCAAGTATGGGATAACCATTACAAATACGTGCTCATTTCATTTCTGCACATTTTTGGCTTTGTACTTTGCAAATGATGTTTTCCGCTTTGTGTTCAGCAAATAAGGACTTTTATTTGCTTTCACCTTAGCCTGCCATGAGATAAAGCTATTTTTAAGGTCATTTTCAAATGTCAAGTCATCCCTTTGCTGCATACGTTGCCAGCTTTTGAAGTAGGAAGCTGGGAAATGTAACAACTGCCCGACTCCCCAGAGCATTGCTCCAGGGCAGGGAGTGTTTAAGAGCGATGGACATGTTTTCATATTAGCTGCACAGGTTGGTTTGGAAATCACTGCTGTGGGAGTCCAAGAGGTAGATGTCTCTTCCCGTGACCAGCAGAGTGCAAGGAAGCTGGCTGACCTATAGCAGGCTGTGAGGCATACAAAGCGTGAGAGTTTGCAAAGTGTTCTAGCAATCGCACCACTGGATGTTTGAGAAGGCTTGTGAAATCTGCTATTGAATAATCTTGAAGAGTTTTTCCATGTTCACAAAAGATTTGGGAGTGTGAAAAATATTTTAAGCAAATGTCACCACAGTCTACAATAAAGACCTCCAAACTCTTCCATGGACTTTTGTCCACTCTCTTTGCAAAGACTTCTGTTAAATATTGAGTGGGTGAGAAAAAACCAACCTACCAGTCCACAGAAAAAAGGTCATGTTCATTAATCTCACCAAATCCACAGTTTTTGTCCTAGAAACATAAACGATAAAAATCTACATGTGTGGAATAACATTTAGCTGGGTCCTTGTCAGGTCTGCCTCAAGAAAAAAGGCTTCAGAATCTGCAGATTACAAACCCAAAACGTGCATAAATTACACAGGCTTTTTACAATTGAAGAATCGTTTGGTTTTGGAAGCTTCAGCAACCCAGCATAAGCTGTTATTTATACCTTTGGGGTTGTTATCTGACAGTCCCATGAGTCCACTTGATTCAGTCTCTTTTTCAACAAGTAATGATCCTTTTAATGTACACACAACATGAAGTTGATGTAGCCAAAGACTCTTTTCTGTCTGTTGGAGAAACTTTTCACTGGCATCTAGAGACATTTGTGTCCTGCTGTGTTTATCAAACTGCTGGCCTAGATATTGCTGAAATAGATAGCTTTGGGGTAACAAGGGTACCAAAGGTATTTTTTACTACTCATTTGCTCTAGCTGGGGTTACATGTAGAGACAGCAGATCAAAGAAAACTCTGTAGATACTATTTTGCAGTCACAGAAAACTGAAATTTGCTTTGTAAGTCAATGGACTGCTGGTTTTATTGCTTGTATTTCTTTTCTACTTTCTGTTAGAAGCTGAATATTTGGAAAATGTAACTCAAAACTTAATCTGAAAAAATTCTCCTGATAAATGGACTATACCAAAATCAGTAAGCAATGCAATGTGTGTCCTGTTCTCCTTTCAGGAGAAGAAAAATAAACTAAAGTGTTTCGAGGTATATATATGTATGTAGGTCCCAAAGCAAACTTCATCCTGCTCTTGGTAATGCAGTCAGCATTGAGGATGGATACTACAGTTACATATTTGCAAGCTAGGAGGGCTGAGTGGCAGAAAGATAAATTGGTTATCCAGAATCATTCACTTGTTCTGTTTGCCACCAGCTGATGTACCTTTGTCATTCTCTCCTGAGACTAATAGTGAAATTTGCCATTGCCTTTGTGTTTGTGAAAGACGCTGAGCTGAATTTCAGGTATTGCAACGAGATAAATCTATTTAAAACAACATAAACCTCTGGTAACGCTTGGGCCTACTTTTTTTCTGTAGGCTTTCCTGCATTCTGCATGGCAGTTTGTTAGAGAGTACGCTATGTCCATTATTGCACAGACCAGTAAGTTTGCTGAAATTCTGCCTCTTTGGTGAAAAGAACAGGAACCAGCACTCTGTAGTCCTGTGTTTAAAATTTGGGAGAAACAGAGAAAAAGTTGAAGTCTTCGTACTCTATGGAAAGTCTATTCCTCTCTTAACTGAATTGGATAAAAGCAGTGAAGGGGGGCTTTGTTAGTTCTTCGCAATTCCTTGAAAATATTAGATTTTTTTAAACACATAATCTTAGAATGGGGGCTTTTAGCAAATACCTTCATAAAATGCAAGTTGTTCCTTCTTGCAACACTAACTAGGATCATGCAATACTCAAAGAAAGGCAAAGAGAATACTTTTCAATAGAACTTACTTTGTTTGTGGTGTGACAGCAACACAGAAGTTTGGTGTAGGATGTAATTGATTGTGAGACAGACTTTACAGAGCAGGTACCAAGCGGATCCTGCTGGCGCTTCAGGCATACTGGGATGAAAGAACCCACAGGTTTGGGATGGATCAATACTGTGTCTGCTCATGCTGTTTCAGACAAAGCAGTTAATCATTTAGTTAGAATACCTCTAGCACATTTTGGATAAGCACAAATAAAAAGTGTTGGGTATCTTCTTTATTGCCATTTTGGAGACTATAATCACTAATGTATTCAAACTAACAACCTTTCCTCAGCCTGTTGTATCATGATAACATTGACATCCTTTAGTCAGAAACAAGTTGGGCAAAGATTAATTTTTCTGTTAAATTCCATTGCTTGTTTTAAATTTCAGGTTTCTACCCCAGGATCTCCTTTATTTCGTTTTTTGGTTTTGGGCGATTTTTTAAATTTTTTTTTTTTATTACCCACAGAGAGCTGTAAATTCTCTGAATAACTGTCAGAACTGCATTTAGGATTTTGGAGGCCATGGGCACAATACTTCTGGAGGGGTCTCCGTCATTCCAGACAGGTACCCTATATGTGCACAGGATGGTTGTATGACACGCACAGTAAAATCCAGTCAGTCTTCGAACATATGGCATAGCAACAACTGTCTGCCTGCACAGATGGAGCGAATGGGGTGATTTATCTGTTCATGTGCAGTAGCCGCTTCCGAGATGCACCACAGTCAGTATGGCCATGCAATCACATATAAGATGCTAGCTGGGATGAACAGCCGTTCCAGTACTGATTGATGTGTCCTGGTGACCATTCCGAGCAGGCATTCAGCCTTATACTAAAAGATGACATTAGCACTCTGTTATCTGCATATATGATGTCTTGCATAATAGGGAACGCGAGCCAGGTTCACAGGCGCTAACATCGTAGAGGGAAATACTAACTTATCTTCAGAGAGTCTTGAAAGTTACCTGCTCATGAGAGCCTGACCTCAGTGTTTCTTTCTACACGTCTTCTCCCAGGGATCATAGTTTTATTAAGAGACTGCAGAAGGGAGGGAACTCAGCTGCCTTAGGAGTATTCCTTTTGTTGCTTTAATCAAGCGTTTTCCAACTGCCTCTACTTGGTGATCTCTCCTACAGGCCAAGAGCTTTTGCATCTACTTATATAAAAATATAAAAAAAAATACTTATCTATAGATATATACCATATCTACTAATATAAAATATATTAATATACTATTAAGAATATTTATATTATTATATATAATATATAATAATATTAATGGCAACCATGTCATTATCATGTTTCAGGAAAACAGTACATATTTCAAATCTATGTGTTTCCAACATACCGTTTCAAGAAACCAGTGAAGGATTTTAAACCTCAAAGGGGTAAGTAAGAACAATAGGCATATAGGTGAATAATTGCTGCAGATTTAAATTCTAATACTTTTTCCAGTTACTTACAATCCTCCCAGCTGCTCAGATACTCAAGAAGATGCAGTGAAACCCGGCATTATACTGTGATCAAATAACCCTTGACAATATTCTTTGTAATCCACAGCCTGAAAGCTTAGATTCTTCCAAACTTTTCTTATTTAACTAAAATTACTGTGGATATTCATATCAACTTTATAACTGTTCAGTAATTTCCTTAAGTTCAATAAAGCCTTGTAAGGTTAAATTCCACAAACTAATGGTGTGTTGTGGGAGGGCCCTTAAAAACCTTTACATCTCTCTCCCGTCATGGGGAGCTTTATCTCAAAAGCTACTGTATGGATCAGAAGACCTGGACTGTTGAGCAGGGGAGCAGATTTATCTTTGATGGGAGAAATGAACAACTTTAGTTTTACTATAAAGCTCCAGGCATTATAGACAGTCAGGTAATATCCTGACTGCTTAAATCACTGGCAAAATGCCTGCTGACTTCAATAAGGCCAGAATTTCATCCACAGCATCTTTAATAATCTGTGTCAAAATGAGATCAATTCTTTGCTGTGGGTGGGAAGACGTGAAATTGTTCTAAAATGGAAAATGGACAAGTTGCCAATAACTAAGAGACATCAGAGAATTTGAGAAGCTTCCATCTGGGAAACATCTTTGGTTAGTCTTTTGTATATATTAAAAATATGCTTCCCGTTTTCTACATCTAATTAACTGGGAAAAAAAATATTCTCCTGGTGGGTATATCCAGCGATCAGCCTATGAGATAAAATCAGCTAGTCTATCAGTGCCAGAAATATTGCTGAAGTTTTGACTTGTATTGAAGTAACATCATTCCCTCTTTTTCATTAATCTATGCATCAGGCTGTGTGTGTTGAAGCGAAACCTAAGCTGCTATTTAGAATTAATTCATATAATCTTATATTACAGGAAGATATTTTGTAGAATAATTAAGGTTAGCAGGTAGGACTTGAGTCATCCTAGGTTTCCAATAACTTGAGCTCCAATCCAGAAAACACAGTATATACCACTGTTATTTTTGGCCCAGATGAACTGGCAGCGAAGTACCGACAGACAGAATATGATATTTTAAAGTCCTGTGAGTGAGGAACTAACTTTTCTGCCTTCTCTGCGAAGTCAGTGACACTCAGTTAATGTTGCAAGAGGGGACAAATCTCATTTTGAAAAGTTATGCACCAAATTTCACAGTTTTGCCATTAATTATGTAAACTAATATCATCACAGAACTACAAGGATAACTGAAGTTCTCCAGTCTTATTATATTAATCAAGTAGTTATTAAGTTGTCAATATAATATCAGTAAAGAAATCAGGTAGGCTCTCCGGTAAGTTTTTGCCATTCTGTAGACTTTTAAATATGTATATTAACCCCAAATTTAAAATATACTGACTTTGCTGTGAAAAGCAACCAGATTCCTTTTCAACTCATGTTCAAGATTTGCCTGGGAAGTTTTACTTTGCATCTTTACTTTTTAAGCAATGGCCGGTTATCCATCTGTGCTCCTCTGCAATAATCGCAGCTGGGTTTTTTTCTGTGTTTGATGGCAGTGATCATAAGAAAGTAACTGTTTGCTGTATCCAAGCGGCTTTCTTTTCAATTCCCTCTTCAGTGGAGCTTCTAAAAAAAAAAAAGTCAAACACTGTTGCATGAAGGAAATATTTCCAGAGAGGCATTATAGCTACAAGTTAAACAGAGAGCACCCTCTCCTAAAACTGGAGTTCTTCTGTGGCAATACAGTGTGTAAAGTAGAAAACAAATCCAATATAGCCTCTGAAAGAGATGAATTGTGCTGTGCTGTGTGGTAAAGGGAAGAAAACAATACTACAGTAGTCTGGACAAAAGGAATGAAGTGTTGGTTTCCTTTATGTGCCCTTTTATCAGGGTAATCCCTTCAGCAGGAGAACCACGATGTTTGGAACACGAAAAACAGTGTTTCCACCCTCTAGTTTTATAATAGCTGCTAATAGAGAAAAGTCTAAAGTCATGCAAAAGACGGCCTTTACCTCATCTACTACTGCTTGCAAAGCCAAGGTTTCTGTAGTGCCGTCAGATCATAATGCCCTTAGTGGTCTTGCCATACCACAGTAGAGACAAAGAAAGATCTTATTTAGACACACAGACCCAGATACTGCAAATGTACAACCGATGAAGTAATGTCACGTGTCGAGGAACATCGTGTTATCCAATGATCAGGCAGAATCAGTTGGATGCATAGGCTTGCAGGCCACAGTCATACCTGCTTGTAAGAGTGTTTATACATCTGACATCTGTAGGACAAAAGCAGAAAAAATCCAAAGAGTACAAGACTTCACATGACTTTGCCATCTTCTAATAAGAGCATAATCCTCTAGGTAAAAGTCAGACTCTCTCAAGTTACCATTCTCTCAGCCCAAGTCTGATGTTCCCCAGCTCTACAGTGGTCCAGACTGAGCAGGGAGGAGTGCTCCCGCCACGAATGCCTCATCGTCCGATGCGTGGGTACCCTGCTCAGACCAGGGAGCTATGGCACAGGCTCTTGCAGGCTGCAGGCGGCCTGGATTCAGGGCTCTTGGCAAGGGGCCCCAGGCAGGAGGCTGCCGTGCAGGAAGACAGGCAACGGCACTGCTGCATTTCATATGGTAAGAAAAGGGCTGCGGGGCCGTGCTTAGTGTTCGCTATTGATCGGCTCTAGCTGGCTGCCTGCTTGGCCGTGCGGGAACAAGTGGCACTTGGAGTCTTTATGTACACTGAGAAGTTGAGAGATGCAAACTCCTAATTTAGGCTCTCTAAATTGCTCTCTGGAGGTGTTCAAAGCTGTCTTGTCCTGTCTTTTGTGCATTTAAAGCAGTTGGACATGTTTTCTGCACAGTTTAAAAGGCCAGTTGCCTGATTTTAAGATGAACTGAGTATGGACATAAGCTTGGGGTGGGGCGCAATCCAATTAAGGTTCACTGTGCTTATATTCTCCACCCATGAGATGGAAATGACAACACTCTGCGTGGAAGCTGTGTAGCTTTGTATATATATGTTCAGAAACTGATGTGCCTCTGATTATGCTGATGTCTCCAGTTGAGATACTGAACTCCTTCACACCCCCAGCTCGTCTGGGCTGTACCTTCCTGCTAATCTTAATGCCCACAGCAGTTTTGTCCAACTACATCTTCTTTAATGAAACATAACCGGAATATGATTGCAAATCCATGGCTACTGGTGAAATATAAAATTTGTGGAAAGGAACCGGTCTACTCAGGCTGTATTCATTGCAATCTTTTCCGTGAGAAACATCACATATGCCACTTAGCAATTGTTAATAGGAACCAGAAGCCTAATTGGCAGCTCACCAGATGAACAAAGGATATAAAAGGATACCAGTTCCCCAAGGATATGGCTAGATATCTAGGAATAGGAATACACATTCTGCAGCTCAGTTTTTATAAATACTGAATCTGTTGCTGAATTCAGCAGTTTCATGTGGTCAGTAGCTCTGCAATGCAGGGCCCAAGCAGTAACGTGTATCACAGTTACAGCACATACCCTCGCATTTTACTCTAGCACTGAGTTGCACTGTGCCACACTGCAAGGACAGACACAACATAACCACGCATAAGCCCACTCATGTAATAATGCTCAGGGTTCCTGGTTTTGCTTTTTTCTGCTTCTTTTTGTTTAAGAGTGTCTGAGATTGAGACAAATCAGCTGGAATTATTTAAGACTCAAGGTGATGTTACAGGTAACTAGCACTCCAGATGGATAATAAAAGACTAATAAAGAGCTAAGGGTCAAACATTATAACTGTTAAGAAATACTCTTCATTAAAATACATCACAGTCTCTGAGATTATGTTTTGTCTCTCTCCCGACACTGGTGACAGAGTGGGATCTCCCATCCCTTCCCTATGTATTTGGCTTTGGCTTTTATTAATCTGTGTATGCTTTCAAAAACATATGGCAGTCTTTTCAAGGTCTGGATGTACGGTGTGTTTGAGTTTACAAAAACTCTTTTTTGTTGTTGTTTTGTTTTGTTATGAAAGACATACCAAGAAGCTGGGCAGTTGAGTAAAGTCCAAAAGAGGTGAAAGCGCTGATGATAAGTAAACTCATTGTCTTAGGAAGAAAGGAACTGCTGAAAGGTAGTCAGACTTCAGGAATGGCCTTGCTTGGTCTTAATGAATGGAGTCTAGACAGCTTCCCCTCAGATTTAGTATAAAATGAAACAGTTGGTGTGCCTAGTAAATAGCTCTCTCCTGGAAAATGTATACCTACTGTCTGTGTCACTTTGTGCTAATTAAATACACCTACCAAAAGCTGCAGTTGTTTTTATTACCAAAGTAATCTTCAAAACCCTTTTGTCGCTAGTCATTGCTTAGTATCTTATATAAAAAACTGCCAGATCCCTGCTGGGCCCAGGTTTATGCTTTTCTTCCCTTCTTCCATACCCATGCAGCTGTGGTGAGTGCTATTATTACAGGACAGTAGAGCTCAGAGGCCCTCAGTCTGCAAGCCCGGCTGTGATAACGTGCGCTGTAGGTCACACCAGGTACAAAAGTGAGCACCTACAGCCTGCTAATATGTAAACTGACTTTGCCTCAGATATGTTAAATGAGGGAAAATCTCAATGGAATAGTTGTGCTCAAGAGTGAATGACCTGAAGTGGTTGACGTTACACTTTGGAGATGATTTAAAGCACTCAGTCAAAAAAACATTATTGCATGAAAAAATGTAAAAAAATAAAAAATTGAAAATAAGTTGCTTTTGGCATGGCTTAAAACACCCTTATCATACATGGCAGGTGGCTGTGTGTGCACAGTGTGGCAGTCAGTGGTGGTACTGGCACACAGCCCATCCTTCTTATGCGCCATCCCTTCGTTTTTTCAGATTTATTATTCAAAATGATCCTATTTTTTAACAGGTGCCCATGATGTTAAAATGCAAGTAGGCCCACAACAGATGTCCACATTATTTTGTTGTTGGCATATAACTGCATCTTCTTTTATTTGCCATGAAGACATTTCCAGCAAACGATGAAGGGAGGCTGGGCTTCCTAACTCAGCTGATGGATGCGGATAGATGGACAGTCTCTTGGATTAGTTTTTAACATGGGGTATCAGAAATTTGTTACTGGAATCCAGTCAGCCTGGCTCTAAGATAAGAGATTTGGTCCTTCATTGTACCTCAGAAATAAGGGACCGCGTGGATCATCTTCAGTTAGCAGAGGTAGCACTCCTCTCATCTTCACAGGGGAATGGGCTCAGGCTTCCTCTGTCTGCTTTAGCTGACAGAGCACCATCTCTTCCAGATGCTGTTTGCTGACAGATTGTATTTGCAACAAGATGTGTCATCTCAGTATTCTATTTATGAATACATTTAATTAAAATCCATTCATGCAGATGTAAAAGCATTTACCATTTAAGGAGGCTATGACAAGGACATAGAGAGGACTTCTATTGCTGTAACTTCTTTGCCCTTTACTTTGGGCTTTTCGGTCCCTATCTGAATTTTCCAGGATATTCTTAGATTACCTATTCGACTAAAGTGGCTTTCAAATATAGATGCTACAAATGGAAATGCTCACAGAGAAACCATTCAATAATCAAAGTAAGTCTTTCATTTCCCATCTCTCAGCTATCTGCTGTTTTTGAAACGCAGCCTCATGAGTCTGACAAGGGCTCCATGCTTAATTGCCAAGATTGAAATTGATGCACCTGCTGCAAAAACTAAACCAGCACTTCACTAAAGATGTAAGGATATTTAAATAACCGCGGCATCTCACAAAAAACCCTCAAGGGTCTCATCCAAATTATATCTAATCATACAAGACAAAGCAATAGTGTAATAGTGTTAAGCTATGAACTAAGCACTCCAAAGCGGCTGGTGTCATGGATACCTGTACACTCCCAGTTGTTCAGGGATGTCACGGTTCAGTCTTTGCTTAGAGGAGCCCATACTATTTTTAGAGAACCTTTATGTACGCTGCACTGGGAATGGCCTGTGATGCCTGGATCTGTTAATCTTTCTCATGCCAGTCAGAGATATCCTTATGGTATTAACAGTGCAGAAGGCCAGGAGGATGGAAAGGGATGTCTGCAGATTATCCTCCCATGCTACCAAAGCTGTTTGAGTGTCTTGCCCTGCCTGCATCCAGATAGGGCCAAACATAAAAGCAAGTTGTTAGATTTGAGTAGGGGAGCATGGGTAGCTTTTGTAAGTGCTCGGTTAGGAACAGAGAGCATGACACAGAGGAGCTGATGACTAGCACCAGAGGGGCTAGGGGAGTTTCTTGAGTTTCAGGGATAATAATGTTCATTTGAAAGAGGAAGGTAAGCTTCCCCACTTGAATGAACTCCAGTCATGGGGGTACCAGGTGAGCAGAGCAGTTCAGAACATTTTTGCTAGATAAAATGTCTCTAAAGTACGTTTCATTTAAGCCAAAATGTTTCATGGAAGTGTAGAAGTGCATTTAAAAACTTCCTCAGAGATTCTGTGCTTGGTGATTTGGGCATTAGGGGAAGAGACGGAAGAATTCTTTTAATTTCCTAGCCTCCCAGGTTGAAAGTGATTAGAGTAGTAAAAGAAAAATTGCTTTGAATCAATATTATGGCTATATGATCATGCCTGGCATATTCCATCTCAAGGGATAGTTCAATACAATTTCCTTTCTAGCAAAATATTTGAAAGATTTTCTTTTAGTCTCGTATTAAATAAAACCACCTTTCACCTTTTGGAAGCTAAAAACTGGATTATCATCCCCCTCTGCTGAGACCTCTGCTGAGGGCCCTCTGTCTAACACCAGATGTGAGGTTAATCAGCCTCTGGCTGAGGCCAGTGTGTGTTGAAGAGTGAGTACTGTGAGTCGGTATACTCTGGACATGCAGATGGGCTACTTGGTGCCCTGTAACGGACAGCAGATTTGTGATGTATAGGAAGGCTTCCCAAATGTGCACCAGATTTTCAGCAGATTAGGAAGGAGTCTCGAACTGCAAAACATTTTAAGGACTCAGAATTAATGGACTGGTTTACCATGCCAACTAGCTTCACTGTCTCATGTAGGGTGGCTTCAGTGGGTGGCTATGAAGAGAACATTATTTTAATGTACACTACGGTTTAAGACTGAGTTCTGATCTGGTAGTAAACAGAGATTTAAAAAAACAAAACAAACCCAACCCACCTTATATCAGTCTGACTCACTGGAAAATGTCCAAATGTGCAGCATAAGTCATTATTTTGTTAAAATTAAGCATACCTGTCTCTGAATGCCTACGCAGTGAGCACGCATAGGCAGGCACAGAGGAAAAATTTGTAGTTCTTTAAGCTGAAAGCAAGAGATGGCATCCGGCTCTTCTGCTGCCACAGTTGCAAAAACACAGAAAAAAAAGTCAAAGTCCTTGGAACCAAGATGAAAAACATTTGGGATTCTGGTAGCAAAAGAGATAATGGCATTAAAGAAATGTAAAACTGTCCAGAATAATAGCAATTTGCTACTGCTGCTGTTGAGTAAACATAACAGATTCTTTTGCCTGTGACAGTTCTACCATTAACACAAGAGAATCATTCATACCACAGCATTGAAGAAAACAAACAGAGATCTGTACTTAATTTGCAGTGAAACCCTGAGGCAGCAGCCTCAAGAAGATGAGGACAAAGGACCTTGACAATACCCTCCACAAGCTGCACCTATAATATGAGTGAAAAGAATGCTTGTGTGATCAGAAAATCAATGAAACAGCATTCAGATCTGCGAGAAACAAACCAAGAAACTGTCAACCAGAAGCAGAGGAGGTGGAGTATGTGTGCACTGGGTGGGCTCACAGCACATTCAGGATAAAGGAGGTACAGCACTCCTAGGACTGAGGAAAAGTTGCAAGAGACAGGGTGTGCTACAGAGGATGGAGGTAGAATAATCTGGAGAATTATCAGAGAAAATCAGATTGAAGGGGATCTAGAGAAGTCACTAAATCCACCCACTAGCCCAGGGCACAGTCAAGCTTTCCTCCTGTCTTCTTCCACAACAAGCAAAAAAGTCCTCATTGTAGTGGGTGCAAGGATGCCGATATCCACATGAAATCCCAGCTCCCTCACTGAACCAAGTACGGTTGTTTTGCATTACTGTGGAGGCTAGCTGGTATTTTAAAATGTCAGACAACTACTGCAGTCCCTCTCTATTAAGACCTTTCACTTTGTGAATTATCACTTCAACTCCAGCCCTGAGGTCAGACAACATAACTACTCATCAGACAGATGTCCACTCCTAACACTGGCAAGCCCATGTGCAGAGCCCCGCTGTGACTGACACGAGCCGATTCCTTCTGTCAGAGGAGCTTGCAAGCGGTAAGAGGACAAAGTGTTCACCTCGGGTGAGCTCTCTACCGATCCACGAAGCAGGCTGAAAGGGCTGAGCCGGGAAAACAGCCCATGTCACCTCTTTTTCTGGTCAAATAAGACTTCACTCACCAAAGCTGGCGAGCTGGCATTTTTGACAACCACTTGAATTCACCTGTGAAAATGTAAGATATCAGTGACACAACTGATGTTGGTACTGCTGGGGCTGTCTGTTCTCATGGACTAGCTAGTCACTGATGAGAAGTGTATATTTTGCATTTTGTCTGGGATTAATTGCTGCATCTACAGTTACGCTGGCATGTAAGGGCTATCTAATGGAAATGGCTACAAAGTGCTGAGGGATGCTGGGCTTTGAGATAGAAGATGATGAAAACTCAATCGTTGACTCTCCCACCTTTCAAAAAAATGTCCTTTTGCTACTGGAAGTGAATAATGGTAATGATTTTTACCTGAGTAGTGCTGGGTGGAGATTCATTTTATTAAAAAAAAGTCTGTTTCTAATCACTTTGTTGCTAACTAGGAATGCATAATAAAAGGCAATAAATTAACCATTTAACTCTAAACAAAATCTAAGAGTTACAATGAAAATTCAATTGCAAGAAAAGTCCTTTGACAGTAAATATAATTTTATAGCACATGTAAATAACCGTTCAAGTGACTCAATTTAGCAGTGACAAAAGCTGTTTTCAATGCAGAGTAATTGTTCAAATTGCCCCCTTTCACAAAAAAAAGCAGTTAAAATGAGCCAATTTATGTAGCATTGACAAGAATTGTTTTCAACTGTAGACATTCTGTTAAAGCTGTTTAAAATTAAGTAGATGGTTGCCAAATTGATGCAATTACTTAGACATCATAAAAAGGGTTTTAAAACTATAAATGCATCTGCTAACAGTATTAAATTGAGGCAATTAGCCAACAGGAGTTTTAAGTTTCATCTAGCCACCAGGAATCTATTTGGACATGTATGTCTTACTGTACTTTATATTGGTAATTAAGGAGGGGAATTACCTGGAGATAAATCACCAATATGAGCTTCCAGAGGTGTGCCTATCTGCAGCCAACATTAAACTGTGCGTTGCGGAGGCCGTGTTCACATTAATTGGTGCTGCATGAACTGTACTGATATTATTCACCATTATGTTTCATGTATGTACATTTTGTTATTTAGTCACTAAGTCTTATACAGGAAAGCATCTGGAGGCAAACCAGCCCCATTAACAGAAAGCAATGGTATGAAACAAGGCCTGTGAAATTCCTCCAGTTGTCTGTCTCCATCTCTGGAGGAAAGCTTGGTGCTGCCCAGCCTGGGACCCTGTCTGGCTGCGGGCAGTGCCCTGGAGCTACACTGCTGATTTGCGAGGCGCTCTGCGTGTGACAGCTCTTACAATGTTCTCTGAAAGATCCAGGATGGTGGACTGTTGCTGGCCTTACAATACTCACTTCAAGCCGTTCTAGGTTGGGCTCTTTGGCATTGGGCTAGTCACATATGCCCAGAAACACCAAGTTAATCAGTGTCACTGACACTAATATAAGGTTCTTTAATTCTCAATATTAGTTTAAGAGTGTGAGCCACAAAACATTTAGGTAAACCCTCAGAAGTGCAGGTTTCAGTTACGAAGTTTCCCAAGCCCCTATGGTCCTGCTCTGGCAGGTGCTCATCCCAAACCACTGGGGTCCTTTGGTTGAGAAGGGCATCAAATCCATGCCTCCCTGTTCTTACCTGTCAGAGGAGATCGTCTCTTGAGAGAGAGTTCCAGATCGAAACCGCTGTTCTGACATAGATACTTGAGTTTGGAGGAACTTTGAGTCCTTGCCCTGAGCCTGGAGAAAGTATGTTGGACAGAATTGGAGTTTAGATAAGCTTTTCTCTTCAACATTTCCTAATGGCTATCTTAGGCAGCTCCTAAGATACATTTTTCAGTATATTCGGTGTATATATATAGTAAGTCTTGTCAACTTTATTTGGAGATGCTTGACTTTCCCCACACATTTCTCAAGAACCCCTGAGCAGCAAATTCCTGTCCAGCATCCAGGCACCTTGCAAGAGCCTCGCAGCCTGCAGCATTGCAAGCTGAATTGCACCTAAGCCCATTTCCAGATGGTTATCTGAGTTCCCATCTGTTAGTGGGAACAACAGTACTGTCTTATCTTAGAGGAGTAGTGTCAGATGGGTAAAAATGGATATCTGTTTGTCACATGTGGTGACGAAGGAAGCCACATGAAGGAAAAGGAGGAACAGCTGAGTAGGACTTGTAATTTGATTAGCCTGAATCCTGATCAATTTTGTTCAGCCATACTCTCTCCTAGGGGGAACAAAAACCTCACAGAAGAATAATACATGCTCAAAAAAATCCAGTTGTCTGAGTTGCATTTCCATGTGGGCCTTTTCTGTGCATCTTGATACAAGTTTTGCAGTTCAGAGTTCTGGCACTCTGAGTGGGCTGTTGGACTGGGGAGGACAGGTGTACCTAGCAGCACTCAGCTTTGGGACTTCTGGAAAGTACTGCCTTCTGGGGCTGAGTGTTCTCTACTGATACTGAATGACTTTCAGTCAGGCTTTTTTGTGCCCACCATTTTTGTGTCCTTCCATTTTTTTGTGTCCATCCATTTTGTGTCCTCCAGTTTGCCAAATCTTATGAGTTAGAGAACCAGGTAAGGATTGTGGCTACATAGAGATCACTCTCTCCAAAAAGTGCAGTTCCTAGTGCATAATCTTGTTGCAATCTTCTAAATGACCCGTGAGAGTTGCGTGCCGTGGCACAGGAGATAGGTCTGATAGAGAGGACAGTAACAGGAGAGCCATTGGCCATTGTTCTCAGCAGAGCTGCACCCATTAAAGAAAGGGTTGTTAATCAAAAAAGTCTGACTATCATATATACAGTGTACAAATGCTTAACAAATAAGGTGGTTTAATGGCGTTTCAGTCATTATATTTCAGAGTGCTATTTTTTAACTGTAATGCAAATAAGACACCTTAGAGATGTAAACTGAGAATTAGAGAACATTATAAATAACAACTTGTGTTCCTTGTTAAAACTTTTTTCCCATGTCTCTCAAATTTGGGGCTAGTATTTTCCTCATAGCATGTGCTCAATAATTCTTCCTACATTGGTCAGAATCTGATAATTTGTCTGATTTAGGTCATCAGAGAGCAGCTATCAATAGTTAACTGCCAGAATGGAAAGTTTTCCTATTGAGTAGAGTTTCACGGAGCTCTGTCCTGAGTCCATTCAATATTTTCATTAAAATCTTGGATGTAGGAATTGAGAGTTTGTTATTAAATCTGCAGATAACTTCATGCTGGGAGGTCTAGAATTCAAAATTATCTCAACAATTTTGAAAAATATTCTTAAAAAATAGGAGGCTGTTCAACAGGGAAAAGTGCAAAATATTACATATATGTAGGAATAATCAATGGCACAAAATCAAGGTAGGAAAAGAATCACAATCCTCCAGAAAAAAAAAAAAGAAAAGAATTTTAGCAAGATATATAAAAAGGAAGTAGTGTAGGTCCCATTTAATATTTCTTTCATTATAGTCACCAGTAAATAACATGTCAACTGAAGTATCACGTCCATGTAGGGTATTGTAGGTCAAGACAAACATGGAAAAGGTAGATCAAATTTCAGAGGAAATCTTCACAAAAGTCAGGAAAACAAAATCTGCGTGCATAGAATGAAGGAGGTAGATTTGTTTAATATGGAGAAGGGACTAACTTGGGAAACACTTAGTCTGAAAATATTTAAAGTTTTTTTGCAAAAGAGAAGCAAATAAATTGTTCCCATACACACCGGAGATAGGGCAAGGTCTGAGGAGCTTAAACTGGAGCAAAGAAAACTGAGCAAAATCTTCTAACAGGCAGGAGAGTTAAGAACTCAATAGACTGTATAAGGAGGCTGTGGAATCACTGTTTGTTAAGGGTTTTAAAGAACAGATTAAACCAATCTCTCTGAGGAATGAGATACTGTGGACCCTGCTATTGGGCATGACAGAGGGAAAATTGAGTGCCCAAGGTCCCTTCCAGTGTTATTTTCTGTAATTCTTCACCCAAGAGCATCCTCAGCAAAAACTTCAGGCAAGAAGTCTTTCAGCCTCAGATGGTACTGCCCCAATGCTAGACTGTTCAGACTCTGCTCTTATTGATCCCCTTCTTCCATTTTCAAAAGAAACTTAACTTTGCAAACAACCTAATTGCTTTATTTGCTGCATTTATACTATTGATCAGTTATTGCTGCCTGATTCAGCATAAGACATATACAATTCTACAGCAGAAACACATTTGGAGTTCACAGACTTTCAATTTACCAGAGCATGTTCTCATCAATGGGCAGCATGCAAGAAAACCTCTTTTCTCTCAGCCTTTGCTTTTTAATCTTTTTCCACTTTCACTTCTTGTGGCATCACAGTTCAATGCATTTTTTATGAAGGTTTATTCTGGCTTCTTGTCTCCAGAGCCTGTTCCTGCATTCCTCAGGCAAGCAAGCTGAGCCACTAGGATTTCACAACATAATGTTTTGCCTATTTCTTCTCCTCTGGAAAGAAACAGCTTGCTGCCTTCCTGGCTTCCTTGCTTCCTTTTCTGTGCATTCATTTTGTTGCTGCACTTTCTCAGTCTGGGGAGGTCATTGTATGAGGCAATATTGTATTCACAAAGGAGTTTCTTGTGTCTTGACAATACAAATCATTATCAATGTCAATTAAAAAAATTAGCTTTTACCAAAAATGTTTTCTAGGTATTTTTTAACTCTGACTGCGCATCACTGGACTCTATCTAAGTGGTCTGTGGTGCCCAGGAATGGGGCAGCCCACACAGGACGGAGGGCTCCAGCTGAGACTGTAGCTGGTGTACCTTTCTTTTTTTAAAAGGATCACATTAAGTACCGTAGTATGATTAATCCCTGCCCCTCCCCCTTTTTTTTTGCCCCCAAAAGTAAAGTTTGTAGACATTCAACTTTTAAGCTTGTTAATGGGGGAATTCCTGTCTATTGCCATTTTTTTTCTAAAGTAGGAAATCAAAATCAAAACTCTTGCTGTTCAATAGATCACAGAACTCAAAAGTTGATGTCTCCATGACTTTATGCTGCCTGAGCTCCTAAAAGTCTTTGTTACTTCATTTTGGCAAGCCTGATTGTATCATACTTTGGTGAGTTTTTTTTACAATTACATTCCTCTTTATATTGTAACCTCTACAGTGAAACAATTGTCTTCTGTGTCTGCACTATGCCTAGCACAGTAGGATTACGCTCTATTTCAAGCCTTCAGAACTTACTGTGCGACAGATAATGAATGAAAACAGATCATGCTAGTTGCATGACCCAGATACAATGGAAAACATAACCATGGAAATGACGACAGCTCTTTCTTGAGGTCTTAGTTTTCTCCTACTGTGCAAGAAAACCTCTTACTAATGAGAGTTTCGAAGGAAGAAGAATGGTATTTTACTACTGATATTTTCATTCATAGTATCCACTGATCTGAAAAGATCCAAAAGGCAGGTGAAGTGGCCAAGCAGACTAATACTCCCTAGAAATGTCAAGAAATGTGCTTTCCCTAAGAAGCAGCTGAGACTGCAGTTTTCCCATAATACCTGGTGCTGCCCTAAGTTTGTGACTTTATGTGGGATCATGTGGTCCATTTTGCCTAAAAGTCACTGTGACTAGAGGCTATTGTATGCATATGTCTGTGAATCCCTCAAACATTTCTGTGTTATTTTTCTGCTAGTGATTAAAATCTTGGACTTGTGCCTGTCATTCATTATTCATTATTCAACATGAAAAAAACTTTGGTCACAGGCAGAAAATAAGAACAATACCAACAGGCATGGGTAGCATAATGTATAATTAAAATGAATAATTTTAGTCAACAGATTAAAAATCTAGTCCCTTAGTAATGCTTCCAAATAAGCCATAGGTGCTGAGAAGAGATGGTATTGCAAATTTTTAGCAAATAGAAAGTAAAAGGTGAAATAAAACTCAACATTCTCTAACAAGTAAGTAAATTAACCATTTGGTTCTCCATTGGCCCCAGCTTTTAAACATTTGTATTACTGAAGTTATTGCAGGCTTTAGGAACAGATTCAACAACTGGGAACATTTTATTTCATTTTCCAACACCCGTATGAGTCTACATTAATGAATGTTAACTTACTCATTACTTGCCCAACAATTGTACTTCTGACAGTTTTTGCGGAGATAGTTAAATTTGTCATTTTCAATTCTTTGATGTTGCAGAGATGGCACCATTCAGTACAATGCAAAGGTGCAAGAACTTCCCTTAAGAGGAAAGAAGGAATAACAGAATTTTGTGATTCTACTAACTTTGAACTTTTGTGAAAGGTATTACTCAGAATTGAAATTTCCATGGACAGATTTAAACAAAGAGAACTTACTACTTCCGAATGCTTTACTTGAAAATTCAGTATTAGAATTCAAAACACAAGTAGCCTGGGATGGTCTATTGCTTTAAGTCATAAAACTGTCACTGAGAGGATGTCATTGTATATTGACCTACTTTTATACCCTGTTACCCAGAAGCATCCCTTACTTTTAGCATACTGATGTCTTAAGCAAAATGCAGCTGCAGACATGATCTGAACAAGTTTGATAAAAACAGACTGACATCTAGCTTCTCTGAACCTCTCCTGAATGCAATTAAAAAAAATAAAAAGGTAAAAAAAATTAGCTTTTCTGAGATGCGTCAAACATATTTTGGAGTTTTGATGATCCCAATTATGTGTAGCAGTTCACAAATGAAAAATTCAGAGCACATCACATAAAACTCAGGTCGCTGCAGTAAAAGCCAAGACTTTTATAGTTAACAGGAAAAGAAGATCTGTAATGAGTCTGAATAGTAATTATATTAACAGGGCAATGCTCTCTGCTCCCCAGTTTGGATGAACAGAAAAGAAAATACGTATTACAAGCTTTCCAACTCACATCACAAGCAGAGTATTGTGGAAAGATCTTTTCTATCTTTGTTTCTATTCAAACTGGTTTTTAGATTGTTAAAAGCCCAATAGTTTAGCCCCTTCCCCTGAAGCCCACCTGTAAAAACCAGCAAGTTTTCTTGCAAAGTTAACCCTAGCCATCAAAAACCACCTCGTCAGAGATATTGCCTCTCTGAGTAGTCTCTCATCTGGCTGGAGCAGCCACTGTCATTGCTGAGCTAACGGGAGGATTCACCTGCCCTAAATTAGTCATCTAACAGTTAGACTTGTATATCTGAGTTTGTTACCCTTGCCTTGGGTCTTTTTACATTCAGTGGAGAGAAATATTAACCTCCAGAAGGTCATTTTATCTAGGCCTCATAAGGAGGACAGGACACATGAATCATCTGCTGAAAGCTTTTTCACCCTATTGACTACACAGAACCAAGGGTGATTAGCAAGGCTCAGACACGTAACTGCTAGAGGACTTCCGTTAGGACAGATGAATCCCACTCAAAGGTTTTTTGCTTAACTGCTAAACTTCTGAAAATTAGAGACTTCAGCTCTCATTGGAGAATTACCAATGGGAGTTTTCTTGGCAGACTTTTAAAGATTATGCACAGTGGGTCACTAAGCTTTTCTTTGGGTCATACTGCTGAGTGTTTTACTCTAAGTGATGCCCCTCAAGGAGTAAAATGCCACACAATTTGCATAAGGAGAGAAAACTATGAAACGATAGCAGCATTTTTAGGCAGCATTGATCAAAGTAGCTGAGAAGGGAACATCTCCATTTTCCTCTATCTGATACCAGCATACCCTTTAGTCAACTAGTTCCTTTCCACTTTCAGGTATAAATATGCATATGAAAATATAAATATATCTTATCAGTCTTTTTAGCTTTGCCTTCTTTCTCTAAGCAGTTTTCTGTAATTGCAGAATTCAAGAGAATTTTGTATTTTATACTTCACACAAACAAAAACTGCAGGCTTATCTGTTTGAAGGTACCAATTCCTAAGGAAGTCTAGAGGGCCACATAAGAGGAATAAAGTTATAAACAGGAGGAGTTGTGTGGATACAGCCCTGGATTGCATTTTGGCTTTGTGGTTAAAAGAAAAACCCAGAAAAGTGACAGGAAGACAAGAAGATTTCAGTTTTTAGGGATTTTTTTAAAGAAATCAAACCATGACAGACACAGATGTCAACATGTTTAACTCAGGTATTCTTGAGAAGGAATATTTCAACTCCTTTCCCTCATTTTTATGACCAAAACTGTTTGCTAATTCAATCCTAGTAGCTTCAGTTTATCTGAAATTTTTCTTTCAACAAATTATCCCTCCAAGAAATGTTGCCCAGCCTTTCTTCAGAGGATGTAGATTTAGTTGTTGTCCATTTCAGCTTTTCACATGAGGTAAACCACCTAAACTTAGGACCTGATCCTGTATGTTTCATTGCCCAGTTTGAACTGTGAACCAAATAAATGGTATGTACGTGACTTACCAAAGTCTTAAAGCTGCAACAAGCACATCCATGCAGGGAGAACTGCAGGGTTATAGCCTTATTAGTTAAATGAATCCCAGAAGACTCTTTTTGTGATTGTGTTACTCAGCCATTGTGTTCAGGTTCATGAATATATCATAACAGAGCCCTGTGGATAGTGAAGCTAAATCTCTTGTGCTTTTGGTTTACAGCTATATGAGGTAGGCAGAGCAAGCCCTAGCTTATCAGAATAGTAATAGTTTGCATTCATTTGCATCAACCTGTCTGTCTGCAGGGATGCAAGACAATAGGGAATCCAAATAGAAGCTGAAAAGATTAATAAGAAAGAAGCGAAAGAATACCGGAAACTTCATATTGACCTTACCATGGCAAATTTCAGGAGCCTTCATATTGCTTAAAATGCATCCATGGACACTTTTTAAAGGGTTTAACTAGAACATGTTTTTTATTAACACATAACAAGACAGAACAAGCTGCATAAGGATAGTGTTTAGAGTAGCTAAGTTGATACCTTTGTCATGTTAGTTAATTGAGATATGTTTCCCAAGTAGAAATGGCTTCAGAAAGTGACCAGACAAACCATACCCCCACTGATTCAGGCACAAAGGTTCGGGTTTTTTTATATTGAGAAAGTTTTGGTCTTATTGTTGAATGAATTTTGCTAACCCACCAGAAGATTTGACTGTTTTCAGATAGATGTTCTTTTAACTCAAGTGCCCTATTCACAGCATTCAATTTCTTTAAAAGTTCAGTCTTTGGTTAGCAAGAATTTTTCACCTCATGTTTATAGGTTAGCATGGCTATCCTACAGTATTTCAAATTTTAAGCCAGCATACAGCTTAACAAACTCAGTGACCTCTTTGACTACAGCTAGAATAAGAGACTTGCAAAATGTGTCCTCTAAATTTGGCTTGCCAAGGTTGTTATGCTAAAGAGCATTACCTGTTAGTATGTCCTTTCTTGATCTTCAGACACAAACATATTCTGCTTTAGGAATACTCCTAATATCAGCAGTGCTGTCTTAGGTGATGATTGAAAGTCAGGTCCAATATTAATGCACAGCTGTAGTGCACAAATGCCTGACAGAATTTAATGAAGATGTTATGGCTCTGAATCTTTTACCTTGACTTTGTGTTTCTTCTCATGACTTGCAATATCTCTGGAAAGACAGTAAACAGTAGGATGTTACTCTTTTTTTTTTTTTTTTTTTTTTTTTTTCTGTGATACTTAAGGCACTATTTATTTTGATGTTATTTCACTGCAGAGAGAAATTTGGGGTTCACACTAAGTGTAACAATCAAAGGCAAGCTAATTGCTCCGGGAAGCATGTTGAATTGCTGCCTTTTAACACTAGAGGGAAGTGTATGTAAAGACACTAAGGACTGTGCAGCCTGCGCTTTGGTAATTTGTTAGATGAACAGCATTTCCTTTTAATGCATGAGGATTTGGGAGCACCAATGACAAAAGGCAAAATAGTATATTGTATTGAGCAGTGGTATAGGGCTGGGACAACCTGATCCTGTCACCAGCCTTCTGGGTGATTTCTGGCCAGGCACTACCTCTCTTTTATCTGTTTAGACTGCCCATTCTTTCAGGGCAGCACTTCAGACCAATTTTATAGTTGACAGGAAGCAATATGCTTTCCCAGAAGCAAAAGCCTGCAACTGTCTTGAGAATAGGGAACAATTTGAAAATAAGAAAGAATAGAAACACTTATGGCTTATCAGATGCAGTTCTTATAGCTGTCAACCTATGGCAGGGAGGCCTGTTTTATGCACAGATGCTGTGGGCAGCTCACCAGTCAGCTCCAGAGCCTTTCCAGCAGCATTAAGAATTTAGCGATTTTCCAGCTCAACTTTGGTATAGGGATGCTCAAGAAACCTTTGCAACAGAGGGGAAAGATTCCCAACTGAGTGTTGTAAGGGTGTTTGCTCCATGGTATTCATGATGGATTAGACGTACCCTCCCCATTAACAATAAACAGAAGTATTTAATCTCCTTTGCGGTGAGAGCTTTACCCCATAAGTGCTATTCTTCACTTCTGTTGGCAGTTCATGAGTTAGGAGGCTGCATATAAGTAAAGGATCCCTTGGTGATTTTATGCTGACCCATGCGAATCCTGATCCAATGGCCACTTCAGCTAGAGGAGAGAGTCCCATGACTTCACTGAACTTTAAATATGTACACTGGTATACATAATCATACTGCTCAAGTGTCAGATAAAGCTGAAGAATGAAAGGAAATCAGAAGAGGCTTAGGAAGAGGAATTGCATTCAGAGGGTAAAGATGAACTGAGAACTATTTTCCAGCTCTGGTCATCTGTGTGATCATCTGTCTTATACCAATATCTCAGCAGAGTAATTGTTCTTTCTAAAAATTTCACATGGGAGTACCATGCGAGTCAATAGGCACATATGGTATATGGGGTATCTGATTAAACAGTGGTACTTCAAAAGAGGTTCTTACAGTTTGTAATGGGTGATAAAATAAATTACTTGTGATGTATGTTTAAAAAAATTAAAGGGCCTCCCTTTTGTGTTAAATAGGCAGATAGCAATGCATAACATGAGGAAAGTAGTAATTTGTCATAGCTAAAGTGTTATAAGATTATAAGATTATGTCTTCACACACATTGAAAACATTAAAATGGGTGACTAGGTTATTCTAACACAAATTGGCGTCTGTAATAAAGTCATCAGTCCATTGAAAACACTTATATCTTAGTCTGAATTCTTCCTTACATCTGCACTGCTTTTGGTAAGTGCTCCTTCTTCAGATCCCACACTGCTCAGACTATGTGAGGAATTCACACAATCCTACAACACCTCACCTCAGTCTTATGCTGCATATGGCTTCTTCAAATCCTCACAGACTATGTTCCCCCAAATGTGCTTGTACTGGACTACACTGGACCTATGCCTGACCAGTGTTTCTGATGACTCTGTAATTTTTTTTAATCCTACTGTGTTAAAGATATAGGCTCATTCAATAATACTTATTTATGTGGGTTTTTGATTTTAAATGGAGAAGAGAAAGTGAAGACTTTAATTCTAATTGAATGGAAGTAAGAAATTCTTCATCATAGTAAAAAAATACTGTAATCCACTAACTCGTGTTGGATGCAATACTCTGTTCAGTCAACTCCACTCCCTGATCCCCCCCATGTTTTGTTTCCAAGCACTTCTCACATAGGCAATAGAGACAAAGCTGGATTTATCATTACCGAGGGCACATTAGTATTTTACTCAGCTACTGGTAAACTGGTTTTACTCAGCTACTGATTTACTCAACAACTGGTTGGAGCACTTGTTTGCAATGAGTAAGATGAAATTCAACTCTTTTCTGTACCTGAAGGGAATTGAAAGTGCACCTTCTAGAACTCAATAGCTACAAGCTGCTTGGTAACTCGAATATCTCTTCTGTTCAATGTTATTCAGTGAAGAAAAGTCACCCAGATTTATCAAGAATACTTACTGCATGGTATTAATAAAATGGTACGGTTAAAAAACCTGCAGGTGTATTAAGACATTTGCTGATTGGAAGATAAAAGAAAGAAGCATGATGTTAGGGAACAGTCCTTTTTTATGAGTCAAAAACGACATAATCACTGGATGTGGGGTATGGTAGTAAAGCTATAATCTAAGTGGCAGAAGAAACCAGTAAGCAGAACCTTCAACATCATATTAAAGAAGCAATAGAGGGTGACAACACTCTATTTGGTTTTCTGGATTTGGTTTGCCAGGGTAGGAATGACCAGTATTTCCCCCAAACGAAGATGGAAGGAAAAGCAAACCTCAAAGCCTTCTCAGAAAAAAACACTTCACCTAAGGGGTACTTTTTTCATAACATGCAAGAGCTGAGTGTGCCTGGGACTAAAGAGTTCAGGAAAGGCTGCATAAGCATTCAAACTTTGAAGGTCTTGAGACATCGTTGTCACTTGATTTTCTGTGTCATTTAACCTGCAGCTGGTGTGCATTCACATGTGCCTTTGCTGTCCTTAGAATGGAATATTAACATATTCTGTGCAATTTTAATTCATAGAATAATAGAATCATAGAATGGTTTAGGTTGGAAGGGACCTTAAAGATCATCTAGTTCCAACTGCCTTGCCATGGCAAGGACACCTCCCATTAGACCAGATTGCTCAAAGCCTCATCCCACCTGGCCTTGAACACTTTCAGGGATGGGGCCTCCACAACTTCCCTGGGCAACCTGTTCCAGTGCCTCACCACCCTCAGAGTGAAAAATTTCTTCCTGATCTCTATTTTAAATCTACCCTCTTCCACCTTGAAGCCATTACCCCTCGTCCTATCACTACATGCCCTTGTAAAAAGTCCCTCTCCAGCGTTCTTGTAGGCCCCCTTCAGATACTGGAAGGCTGCTATAAGGTTTTTCTGGAGCCTTCTCTTCTCCAGGCTGAACAACCCAACCCTCTCAACCTGTCCTCATAGCAGAGGTGCTCTAATCCTTTGATCATCTTCTCATTGGCTTCGCTTTTCTACTTACATATCATGTGGGGTCTCCACAACAGTGTTGTCATTCATTTTCCTAACCCTCAAGTTTACTTCTGTTCAGCTGCCAGCATATCTGTATAATTTCTCTCCCCCCTGCCCCCGCCATGTAATTACCCTCTGAGGAAAAAGCAAAGAGGTAGGGGGAGAAACATGCAGTGGTGGACAATTGTAGGCCTATAGATAATGCATCAGATATCATTGAGGCACAAGTGACTGAATCAACCTTTTTAACCCTACTGCTACAAGACTACCTGTTGCATCTCCTTGCATAACAGCAGAGCCAAGGTCTGTAATTCAAGGGCAGCTGGAACTTACCATTCTCTACTGTCCTGTCATGCTGAATAAAAGAAGCTCAAAAGCTTCTAGTTTAATAAATATGTTTTAGTTTTCTTTAAGACCATTTGGCCTCCTTTTTTTTTTTTCTTCCCACAAAAAAATTTTTTCTCCAGTTTTCATCTGCCTGCAGGTCTCCCTTAACATTTTAGTGGTGAATAGCTGTGGTGTATACCAGGATTATTATTTATCTGAAGAGGAAAGCTGAGTGGGTGATAATTTCAGCTACCAGAATGAGACAGAAAACTGAATACCATTGTAATGGAAACAGTTTTCACTTCTGTATTGTGGGCACTAAATACTTGCACGTATCTAAAGGATTATTACTTTAACTGTTCATGAATTGTAGCTTCACCAGAAAGTGTGAAGTGCTATTATTTCCCCCTCTCTAAGTTCTAAAAGATTTTAAGGGTCAGAGCAAATTTTGCTGCCAGGAGTTACAACAACCATAAATGTATTGACCTCAAATAACTAGTCAAGAAGCCTAGAATGGAAAATGTAAAGGAATCAAAACATGGGCATCCATTTAGAACCAAAATGCATGCAGCTGCATACTCAAAGATGGGGAACCTGCTAAAAGAAAAGAGGCCTCCTTCAGATCTATTTTGGCCAGAGGTACCAGCACTAGTGTGCAGCAAACCATTAACAACTTCTTTCCTCTGCCCTAGCCCTGATGCACCACAGGTGCTCTTCAACTTTCTTGCAGTTTTTCTCAGAGCCGTTTTTGCCAGGCAGGTTTTACAGGCTGAAGTTTCTCGCACACCTAACATCTTTTTCTCGTTGATGTATACCTAAATGCACGGCAGTGTCAGGGCAGGAGGGAGGTCAGCTAATAGGTAAATCAATGTTAGTTTAATACCCAGTTGGGAGAGGTGGGGAAGATGAAGGGACGATTTTCCTCCCTTTACTGAAGATTATTCCAACTTTTTATTTATTAATTTATTTTTCTAAAAATGATTATGAAGGTTCCTGTAACCATGTAGACTTCTCCCAGGAAGGAGTCTGGCTCACTCCCCTCTTCTGACTCTTTGCTGTCATGGTGCATGATCCTCCCTGCCTAGTGATGCCTCTTCTGGCATGCAGGGAAAGATTACTCTTACCCTGTGTATCCCATGCCTTGAAGGTGAAGGTACTCATGTGAACCTGGAGACATGTGGACACAGTTCTCCTCAGACTGACTGAAGAGCCTCTGAGGAGACTTCAAGCAATGTGTCTTTCAAGGCCTACCATCATCCCATTTGCTCTTTTCCAGATACCTTTGTAAGACAGCCCTTTGCATGGGATGCTGGGTGGATGAAGCTATCTAACTTTTCCGTTTGAGTCACTTGTACTCTCAGTGAGAATAGCAGTCTGCAAATCTAAGCAAAAGGACTTGTCCTCTTCAGTCATGTAACTCACTGGAGAAGAGAGACCCCTTTCGTAGAATCATAGAATTATTTAGGTTGGAAAAGACCTTTAATATCATTGAGTCCAACTGTAAACCTAACACTGCCAAATCCACTGCTAAACCATGTCCCTAAACACCACGTCTACAAGGCAGACTGGACCTTCTGCAGCTAAACTTTTTCTCCATTAACTGGGCAAGAATTTTGACAGTTATTTGAGGAGGTTTGGAAAACAGCTCCTCTTCTTCCCCTCATCCGGGCCAACATGAAGCCATATTTAAAGTCAAGACACAAACTATTCAAATAGCATCCTACCCCTTATTTTGTCTTCCTGACTTTAAGATCTAAGATAAAAATGGCACTGCCGGCAATAGGGTCATCTTCTGCTAGCTCCCACCCTGTCAGAGTATGACAGCTGGTGCTAAGTTTGGTGCACCAACTCAGGCACAGAATTACGGAGAGAGATGGATGCGTTGTATGAATCGTGTCACGATTTCACAGAACAGAATATCGTCTTGGAACACAAGGAAAATAGTACAGTATGGAACTGGTCTAGTTATTTGTTGCTCTAGTGTCAAGGAAAGCTCTTTAAAACAGGGAGATCTAAGAAACTTGTTTTGGCTAGACTTCTAGCAAAACAAAAAACCCCCAAAACAACAAAAAAGGAAAAGCAGTTCCTGCTTTCTTCTACCAGCTAGTATTCAGTTGCAGCCTTATTCAGCACAGCTGGTAGCATTTTTCCAGCCAGAATAACCAACTGTCTAGTGCTGAGCACTCAGATTTCAATGCACAGCTTTTGATACAGCCCTGTTTAAGTAATGAGATAGCTCCTGGGAAACACATACTCTTTTTGTATCAGAGGGAACATCTGTAGATAATCCCTTCAAGTAAAAACTTGTTTTTCAGCTACCTTAGCAAGCAAACAAACTATATGAACTGTATAACAGTCTGCCAGATGTGTGCAGTTGTGATGAATTGGTGCCACAGCTGATTCAGCTGTAGAACATAACCTTAGCACTTGCTAGACTTCAGAATTGTCAAGAGGAAAATCCCTTAGAGACAAAGCAAAAATCGATTGTATGAAGTGCATAGCACTGAGAGAAGTTTATTTTTATCATCATTTCTGTTCTTTATGTATGTTGTTGCTTTTTTTTTCCTTATCCCTTGTAAATACTGTAGTGATTGGTAATAATATTGAATGCTGATGAATGTTTCTGTCTAGCTATAGGTTGAATTGTTTTAGGAGATCAATTCCTAACCTGCTAATTATGGATGCAAGTAGATGAAATTGATCATCCACATTTTTAGCTGTGCTGTAACATGCTTGATCAGAAATTACATCAGGGTACAACAGCTGATGAATTTAAGAAGGGAGGACAGACTGGAAAATTGGTGAGTTTCATGCTTTAAATGTTGAAATAATTTAAGATAATGAAAAGTAATAAATCAAAGAAGTAGATTTTTAACATGGCATTTATTCACTCTCTTATTTGGAATGCAATAATCAGCTATGATTTCTTGATGTCCAAGCTCTATTATCGTTCTAATATAAATGTTACAACAGACCAAAATTAAAAATTTGCGTTAGGAAAAATTCCTTCAGTCAAGCTATTCTATCTTCTTGTACTGTTCTCAGAGCAGGCCTAAACTTTGCTTTTGTTTTTCTGAAACCTGATTTGGGTTGTATCTGTAGACCAGATCTGCAAATCACTTACACTTGATCAGAATCTTTTTTTCTCTATCATCTTCCTCATTTACCAAAGTAGAACTAGAGTAGTTAGACAAAAATGAGGGAAATCAGATTTAAACCCCGAAAACTTTTGTTCAGCTTTGTGTTTAGTCTTGAGTGCATTTTGGTTGATGAAAGTACATTTACTCAGGCGAGGGGGAAACCTTCAGGATCAGCTTTCTGCAGGAATGGGGTCTGGGGAGGGCAGTGTGGCTTTTGTGCATAAGCAGGGAGAGGATCACCAGGCTGAGCAGAGAGTCTTTGGTGACAGCAAGTGGCTAGCCCAAACCACCTTTCTCTCTCGGGTGAATGGTGCTGAAGAACAAACTCACCAAGATGGCCTGTAGGTGATGAAAAGGAAAAGGTGGAGAGTATAAGAGTAAAAAAGAGCAAGGCACATCTTCAGAAGAATGGAGCAAAAGAGTAAAAGACCTGGAGGTAAAGTAGAATCAAGAGTAAGTGATGTTGCTGGTTCCAGGACCACAGGCAAAAGGAGTCTTGATGAGGAGAAGATGAGAGGAAGGCCAAAAATATTAATCATGGTGTCAGTTTGAATCATATTTTCAGGTTATGTTCCTGCACTTTCTTGCAGGCTGATTTCTTCCTGAGCTGTCTTTTCTCTTTCCTCTGCTCTTGCTCTCAAATAAGTTCAGTTGGAAGAGTTGAGAATGAAGAGTCAGTGAGATGAAACTGGAAGAACTGTGAAGTTACAGCCAGTAAAAGTACAAATGAAAAACTATATGCCAGCACAGTATATGTAATATCCTCAAAGAAATTGTCCATTACTACAGAAGGATCAGCATCTGCAGAATAGTTTTCTGCACATTTATCTCAATTCTTTATCATTTTTTTCTGTTCTGCTGCTCACAAGAAATGAACCTCAGTAACTGCAACTTTTGCTGTGGGAAGGTTTTTAAGTAGTCATTCCTTGAAAAGGGAAAATAGTACTGACAAGAAATGAGTCTTAGTGATTGTGGTTCATGCCAGGACTGACTTCCACAATACTTCAAAGCTCCACAAAACTTTTAAGAGGTCTTTGCAGTGTCCTGCTTATCAAAGTATTCTCTATAACGAGATGAAGCTAAGATGATTACATGTCACTGAGACACCTAAGCCAAAGTGACCTTTGATCTATTTTTATCTTTCAACAGATCTTGTTTATTTTATAAAGAACTGACTTAGATGCATGGCATAAAATTGGCAATAGAGATTTCCCAGTACAGAAAAATTAAATATCATTGATTCATTCCATCATTTATTCATTCATTACTGCAGAAGTAATCCACTGGATATAAAGAATAAGTTATGGCATTGGAAATTGTTTAAATTTTTATTCTCCATATTATCAAATATTTGGTGCAGCATATCATTAATTTAAATGCAGCCATGCCAGGTACTAGTGAAATATTTTCATGAGCATATAGAAATATAAAAATGGCTAGATCATGAAGTGTGAAAAACAACAATGACTTCCAAACCCTAATACTGATTAGAGATAAGCTTAACTCATTTAAATGCCATACGGAATTCAGCTCAACTAGTATTAGTTATTTAATGGTCTAAGCAAATCACCTGGATCCTCTTTATAATCAGAGCCAAGAGAAAGTGTCCAAGCGAAAAGACTTTCTTTTTAACTGCTACTCTCCCTCATTAACTACAGTGGGAACAGTGAAACTCACTTAGATTAAATTAATTGGTTGGTAGGTTGAAATGCTACATGATCTTAAGAAAAATGAATACGTCAAATATGTACCAGAAATCAGTTTAGACAAAAGATTTAGATATGTTATTCCAAGACAGTGAGATAATACTGCAAAGGGAGTTGTATGATCCTTCGATCCTGATTTAGCCGAGGATTACAAAAGTTTGGAATTTAAGCAAGAGTGGTCACAGTGAATTCAGTTAGGTACTTGTGAAAGCGGTTGCAGAATAGGGGTATGACAGAATAAGTGGCAACAAGGGTATAATGTAGGGAATGGGTTGGGTTGTCTTGGGCTCTCGTTTAAACCTAATTTATAGCAGAATGACTTGAAGTAGGGCTCAAAGAAAAATCAAAGGATTTTTTCACTTTGTAAGGTACGATTATTTTAGAATTGGACAGCACATATCACTTTGCCAGAGAGGTTTCTGAGGACTTCCACCTTTCCCAGCCTTTTCTTGTTGACATCCTCAGCTGCAGGTGACTAAATGGTAAAGGGGATAAACTCTCCAAAGTCTAAAACTGGAAAACATTTTATCCCCCCATCTGCTCCTGCCCAAATAGGCCATATTGGGCAACTTTTTTTTGGTATTAGACTATTTAGTTTCAAAAATCAACTACGCAACAAGCCACCCAGCCAAAACCCCTGCTTATGTAAAACAAAGCTTTGAACAAGAAAATACAGAGCTATTACCAAATGTTATTCCCTTTACTGATACCGGGAAATGCACTGCTCTTAGGTGCTCTTCTTGCTTATGTAAGGCAACTTGAATTAAACCCTAAAATGAAATATAGATGTTTTTACCGGTAGAGGAAAAACTTAATCCAGTCAATTTTCCTTTACCCAAAAAAGAAAATGAGGGAAATGGGCACTAAATAGAACTTTGCACAGCAATAGCTGCAAGGAACAGAGATTGATTGCCCTCTCAGTAATTAAAATCACATAATAAGCTTTCAGTCACCACCAATGCAATTACTCAGACTTCAGCAAGTGCACATTAGAGGCTTGATAAAGTTTTTAGGTGACAATTGAATACAGTGCTAAGGATCCTTTCCCCCTAAAATGGATGCAATTAAAGATCTTTGAGTAGTTATTTTCTCTTCACTGGCTGAATAAAGTAATAAATGAAAATTCATTTACTTCACAGAAATTTTATATTTTGGTTTGTTTTGTCTTTGTCAAATCAGAAAAAAAAGTGAAAAATAGTCACATGTTTACTGAAGTGTTACACCGAGGAGGAACAGAATATTTGATTTTCAGACACTTTAGGACAAGCAATGAAATGAAAAGCTAGAATTAATGATAGTTTAGTCATTGATCTTCTTTTATCCAATTTCTAGGGGTTAACAAAATCCTCAGGAAGGCCAAAGGCTCATGTTCATTTCTGTGCTTTACTTGAGCAGATTTGAGCCAATATATCTCAGGAAGCTTTCCTAAATACATACCATGCTGGTATAAATACCATCACCCCACAGTGGGGTGTCCTTCCTCTGTCTTGTTGGCCATATGCTGTTTCATATTAATATTAAAAGACTCACTGGAGCAGGGACTGGAAGGAAAATGTCCTATGTTCTATGAGATGCCCAGCAGATCAAGCCAGGTAGTGAAATAATTCACTCCTTCACATGATGGTTCAATGAATTTTAAATAGCTTACACTGAGCACAGCAGCTCTAACAGACTGATAGTACTTTATAGGTGTGTGGCAGATGTGAGTTCAGATCCCTTCAGGCAGAAAGGCTTGATCCCTGGTCTCTCATGCGGTGAATAAGTGCCTAAGGTAGTGGATAAAAAGGAATGGTAGAAACACCGTTCCCTCAAATCCATTTGTTTGGCTATAAATCTTTGGAGAAATTGGACCAAGTTCATGATGAATTTCTAGTTGAAAGAAGCAATTTTTTCAATGCAAAAGTTAGTCACGTAAAAATTAAAAGCAAACATGAAACACTTAAGTTGCATACAGAATCTCTAATTTCTTCTGTGTCAAAAAATGTTTAGTTTCAGGGGTACATCTTGCTAAATGATTCACATGGTTCCATATGAGTCCTCCTTTCTTCACCATTAAAGATCACTCCCCCAGTGTTGTGCAGCATCAGTACACTGTATCAGCAATTATTTTGTGTATGACTCCAGACCAGCAATGAAAACAGTGAATGGTGGTGGACCAATTACTGTCTTGTGCAGAACTCCTGAGACATACACTTCTCTGATAGAAAGCCCCATGAGCTTCTCACCTCAGCATCCCTTAGATTCCTATGCCTGAATGCTAATTAAAATCTTGTTGGTGGCCTGAAAACTATCTTCCAAGTGGGTGGATTCCCATAAGACAAAACTTTCTCACCAGGAACTGATCAGCAGGGTTTGCGAGACACCTAAGCACGGAGGAAAACGACAGAATATACTCAACTACATTAGAAAAGTGATTACTACGTTTCATTGCAGAACTGCATGGATGAAGCAGTAGGAGACAAGCTTTACTGCTGTTAACCATGCCATAACAGTTCTTCCCTTCTGTCTCCATTGTTGTCACTTTGGTCTCACTCATCATAAAATTATGTGGTGAAAGGGGGAAATGAAGATCTGAAACTCCACATAGTCGTTATTCTAATGAGTTAGTTCTATTGTTACTAATCTGGCAAAGTGTAGAAGAGAGCCAGTACAGACTGTTTTAATTCTTTGTTCTGGTACACGTGCAACCCCCCCAGCATTACTCATTTTCCTGTAAAGGGACTTTTCTGGTGCTGGGCAGAGGAAGGCTAATCCAAAGTCTGATGTGTCTACATGGTGTCACTGAAAATCAAAAATCCTATACAAGAGACAAGGTTATTCTTAAGAGTCACAGACACAATAAGGTTTCTCTGTTTCCTTTTCTTTTTTCTTTTTTTTTCCTTTTTTTTCTTTTTTGTTTGCCTTGGGGTATGCAGTGTAACTGAAATCCCAGAGACTCACAAGATCTGTGAGAATGTATCCAAACTGACAGGAGAGATGGCATTGCCCTCTGGGACTTTCTAGCTTTGTCACACACTTTACAATGTAAATTATGGGTAAACAAGAGAAAGCTTTTCGATTTTAAATTAGAGTTTGGTAGGCCCAGTGGGAACTCTCACCACGTTCTGATGTGTGATAAGAAGCAAGTTATCTGGTTACTTCAGGAGTTTTACTGTTTGATGATGGAGCAGAGAACCCAGCTACCAAGACAGAAATTACTCCAGAAGAGGGAAAAGCAAATTTCCACTGACTTTCCATATCACATTTACTAAATGACAATGATGGAATGAGCAAGATGTGTTGGGTGTCTGTCCAAAGTACAGAGGTACATGTTCTATATGCTTTCACTGAGGTTATAATGAGAACTTTTTATTTTTGATATTTTTAATGATCTATAGTTGCTAACAGTCAAAGAAAAAAAACATCAATGGCAGAGAGTTTCTCTCACAAGCAGGTTAATTTTTGTAATGCGTTTCCTCAAATTGTAGAAGATGACAGTTTTCATTGTTTAAAGAACATGTGTCAGTATAAGAAATTGAAGAGGAAAATATGTTTGTGATGATTTTAACCACTTTTTGACATGTACACCCTTACTGATTAGATCCACAGGGATACATATCCCTCCTTCACCCTTTTCAGTCTCAGAACTGGCAGGTAAGAGATCCTGGATGTTACTGTCTCCTGTTTATATCTGGATTGCATCCTGTTTCTGTTACTCCATCCAGCTACTTGATCCACAGGAGAGCAGACAGGAATGGTACCACCCTCCTCTCGCTATCCCCCACGCTGGCTGCCTGCAGATGTCAGCCATCTGCCTGTCCCATCAGCACAGCATCCCTGAGGTGGCCAGGACTGCTGTCCTCAGCAGGCAGCTGCAAGCAGAAAGAGAACATATGGAGGGCTCCAGTCCCCAAAACTGGTCCAAAAGGAATTACTTTAGACAAACTATTTGGTGCAAAGATATACTGAATAGTTCAGGGTACTGTCTCTAAGGGAAACAAGTGGAGATAAGGGACTGTATATGAATTGTACACCACTGCAGACCAGTGTAGTAGAAGCTTGAAGTTTGCATGCAACAAAACCAAGGAAAACAGCTGTTCTGGAGCCAAGGAAAGACCTCCCTTTGATGCGATTCTTGACGATATCAATCAAAGGAACAAGGAGCCTACTCGTGGGTTACTACGTGAAGTTACATGCTGGTCCTGGTTCTGGGGCTGCAGGAACAAGGAATGGGATCTCTCTGCATCTCAGATCTCCACAAAGGTTAGGGGACTCAAAAGGGAAGGTGATACTGACCTTTCTGAAAATCAGGCATGTGATAGATTTGGTATTTAACCTCTGTGCGCGTTTGCCTTGGTGGGGGTCAAAGACTAGGAGGGGAAAGTGTCCAGCCATGGCTTGGCCTGAGGTCCATCAACGCTTGGCCCTGCCTCTCCAGTGCTCCGTTCAACATGCTCCCTGGCCGACTAACTGATGAACACACAGCCCTGTCCAGCCCAGTCTGGCTCACTTTTGCTGCCGTCTTGGCTGTCTGTGCTGTGCCATGGACGAGAAACTGGCCACTCACATTGACATCTCCTCTGCGCTGGGGTCTGCCCCCTCACGCTGCCCACACCTCAATGCAGAACAGATCCGATTTCTTTAATGAGCTTTAAATGAACAAGTACTTAGAGCTTGGACAGCCATATATATTTATACACTTTATATAACATACTGATTTATTGTTCAGGATTTCTTAGCAGAACAAAACTGGACATCAGTATTTGTCATGGTTAAGAACTATTGACTGCTGTATGGCCAGTCATTGAAGTTTTCATACACGAGCTTTGCCAGGTTTCAAGGTCTGATTATACAGCACTCTCTGCGTATGACATGCTGTCATATATAACAAGCAACAGCCAGTCCATGGTGTGGATACTTGCTGCTGGTTTTTAAAGACAGGAAAAGATAGAGTAACACAAGGTTTTGAAGCAAAAACATGACAATTTCTAATATATCACCTAAGAAGCATGTTGCCCAGCACACAACTTCCTAATTCTCTTCCCTAACAATAGCAATGTTACTGTTTTGATCATCAAAAAAAAAAAGAAAATGAAAAATGACAAAAAATCAGACACTCACAGAATTATAAAAATTATTGGTTTTCACATGAGGTAAATTCTGTCTGTTCTGAGCAATAAAGTCCCATTTTCAGTTGAATTACAGTATTTTACAAATGCCATAAATGTGAATATGGTGAAAGTAGACAAGTTTAAAGTACTGTTGTGTACTTAAGTGATAAACAATTGTGGCAAACCTGCCAAAGTCCAGCACTTCACAGTAGCTAGATAACATTGAGCAAAGCCGAAGCAATAAAGCCAAATGCTCTGTACTGATACTTCAAACTTTATATGCATTTATGTCAACACACAGAGAACAGCACCTCATCCCCAGTAATGACTTTAGACAAAATAACTGTTTGGGAAACCTACACTGAATGCAAGTGATGCTTTAAAAACAGTCATAAAAATGAGAACCTAAATCAAATCCTATCTGTCCGTGGAGACAGAAAAGATGACAACTTTTATAGGATTACTAAATTAATAGGTGATTCCAATTTTTTCATTGTTGTTGTTTTATTCTCACTTACTATCCTTCTCTCTCTTACTCTAAGCAGGGCAGCCAAGCCAGGAAGGCAAAGCGCTCTTCACAAGGAATTGAGCTGGGCTGTAAGCATCATGTAAATCTGCACACTTGCTTCTTTCCTACATCGATGAGCTTGAGAGAGCTGGTAATTTTCCCTAGTTTCACAAAAAGTGGGATTTTCCCCTCTGATTACTTTTACAGAGGAGAAACTGTCTTTTTTTTTTTTTTTTTTAAATAAATTTACCCTCCATACGATTCAGTGGGGGGAAACCTCTAAAGCCATGCCTTGGTAGTGACAACAGGGCATAGCACAGCATTGTCCTCTTCCACACAAAGCTGTAGTGTGTGGCAGTAGCCTGGCAGTAGCCAGGAGAGGGAAAGCAATATTCATTGAGCCAAATGGCTGAAAACATGCAGCAGAGTTCAGCTACCCAAGTGCTGGCAGGCTGTGCTCTTTGGCAGCCCACGAATCCAATCGTCTCAGCTTTGGTAACATACCATGACTTGAGAGGACAGGTAAAAATTGTATGGCACACTTGCTTAGGATTGATCAGCTCTACTGATAAAGCACGTTTATTGTGCATGAGAAAATAACAGGCTTGATGGGTTAGCTTCAGGCAGTGTGTCCTCTAGAGGATTTCAGATCAGCTTACAGGTGTTCTCAAATATTTTACTAGGCAAGGTCCATTTTGAAAGACCCTACAGGCGATGCTATGGAAGCTAAGTGATATGAGGAAGTCCAGTTACAACGTATGCAGACCCCTCACCATCAGTGCTATTACACCCTGATTGCTAATTATCTATTTTATGGGCTTGCTATGGGGCACAATAGGGCACATAGATCTTCTGGTCCTTAGTCTATATCCACTCTATCTGTTGCTCATTGCACAGTCTTCGGCAAGCTGGGACTCGATTTTTCTCACGTTATCTGTCAAATGGCGATAACTGTATTTGCCCTCTTGCCTGCTAGGTGTTATGAAGATTAATGGGTGTCTGTGCAGCGCTTTCAACATAGGAGCCTGCTAGGAGTTATTACTGTTGCCCATTTTGGATGCCTTATGTATGGTATACTGGTTCCAGGTAACAGACACATTTTTATTTTTATTTATCATATTATTATCTCCCTTCCAGTTGTTCTGAAGTTTGGATCGTGCAGCAATATAGAAAATCTTCTGTGTTACTGTCTGTTCAATAAACCTGAAGGTATTTCTTTGGCCAGTAGTCAGATATGCAAGGGCTTTTCATACTGTAGCTAGAACTGTCTTTATTTGAAAACTCAAATTTCTTAACGGGTTCAGGGACTCTTACTAAAACTTTACATGAAGAAGCAAATGTTTGAATGTCTTTTCTCTGTTGTGATTTTAAGTTAAGGATATTTTAAAGTATAAAATCAAACTGATAATTTCTATGGAGAAATACTGGGAAGTGACTCTCTTGAGGAACATTAATTACTTGTGGTCTTCCTCTCCAAGAAGAAAATAATGAAAAAAAAAAGGACATTAGCTGTGAAGCTCATGTCACACAGAGTCTTTCAGTGAGAGATGACCAGTCTAAGGACAGTTCTTAGGGAGGCTAATTTAGAAAAGCACAATGGACAAAAAAGTAAGAACATTAGCCTAGAAGGGTTTCACTTCCATTTGGTTAGCCCTTAAGCTATTGAATCTTCATAGTAACGGAGGTCATTCGAAAAAAGAAAATAGAGGCTTTACGTTTTTTTCTGTTATGTGAATAATGATCTTTAGCATGGTACTCAGCTGCTTACTAAACTTTAGTGTCTACAGCACTTGGAATTGCATAGGTGGCTGTGGTAGGTTCAGTTCTCTGTTGACAAGGAACACCCTTGGAAGAGTTGTTGCCATTGAATCCTCCCTTTTTCACCAGTAACAACCTATGATGCATCATTTGGCTTTTAATATAAGAATGTATCAGAAAAGTGGCTGTGATAAATCCAAGCAAAGCTCCATCTTTCCCAGTGTCCTGTCTCTGAAAATAGCTAACAATAGATGACGTGGGAGGAATGACAGAACGGGAGAGGCATATAGTAATCCTTTTCAGGAGAGTCTCCAAGGACCAGGGATATGTGCTTTGGGCATTTCTAAGACAACAGTCTTGGAATTGTCTTTAGTATGTGTCAGCTGAATCCACGTGTCCATGTCTGCAACCTCTGACTGCACTGCGCTAGCCTCGTCTTAACTGAGTCCTGTTAAGATTAACCTGACACCTCTGAGTAAATGTTTATTCACCAGTCATCTACTTGCAATATGATGTAATGTAAAGGATTCTTTGAATCTGCTAATTCTGTAATGATAATTCAGCGTTAAACACTCGTAAAAGTTCTAGATAGATCACAGCAAAGCCAGATTAATGAAAAGGCATGCTGATGTGTTCTTGACATCTCAAAAATAAGGAATCTTCTATAATGTGTTGAAAAGTAAATACACAGAATCACAGAATCACAGGGGTTGGAAGGGACCTCTGGAGATCATCTGCCAGAGCAGAGTACACCTAGACTGGTCCCATCCTCCTGGCACCTTCCCTTTAAATATTTATAAACATTGATGAGATCCCCCCCTCAGTCCTCTTTTCTCCAGACTAAAAAGACCCAAGTCCCTCAGCCTTTCCTCATAAGAAAGATGTTCCAGTCCCCTAATCATCTTTGTAGCCCTCTGCTGTACCCTCTCCAGCACTTCCCTGTCCTGCTTGAACTGGGGAGCCCAGAACTGGACACAGTACTCCACATGCGGCCTCACCAGGGCAGAGTAGAGAGGGAAGATAACCTCCCATGACCTGCTTGCCACACACCTCTTGATGCACCCCAGGATGCCATTGGCCTTCTTGGCCACAAGGGCACATTGCTGGCTCATGGCCATCCTGTTGTCCACCAGGACTCCCAGGTCCCTTTCCACAGAGCTGCTTTCCAGCAGGTCAGCCCCTAACTTGTACTGGTGCATGGGGTTGTTCCTCCCCAGGTGCAGTACCTTACACTTGCCCTTGTTGAACTTCATGAGGTTTCTCCCTGCCCAACTCTCCAGCCTGTCCAGGTCACACTGAATGGCAGCACAGACTTCCAGTGGGTCAGCCACCACTCCCAGTTTTGTGTCATCAGCAAACTTGCTGATAGCACACTCTGTCCCTTCATCTAGGTTATTGATGAATATGTTGAACAGGACTGGATCCAGTACTGACCCCTGGGGAGCACCACTTGTTACAGACCTTTGCAGAAGAAAAATAGATTAACAGAATGGGTTTAATCTTCTTTATTTATTTATTAATAAACCTGAAAAAAACATATTTTGATCAGTTTTTTATCCATTTCGCTTGTGTATTATCTCATTTACTCATTGACTTTGTAAAAGAGCTGTCTTGAAAACTTAGATCAAAGTCAATATCAATAATAAAAAACTCAGAAATGTTGGCCTTTTATTCTGTATCCCCATAACCCTTTTGGATTCTCAGTCTCCACAATGTAGTAAAAATAAATATTCAGAAGTATACATTAATAATAAAAGTTTGTTCTTCTCTACTTCGTGTATTAATCTCCTCATGAAGGATTCGGTGTTGCGTCTGCTGCAGCAAGCGGCAGGATTGGTCCCAAAAGATTGCATCTACTTTTTCTCCTCTTATTTACTTTTGTGATCCAAGCACAACTCTGGAGATGGAACTACAGAAGAAACAAATATTAGATTTTAGATAATTTTTTTCTCTATCCAGATCATGTAAATCTGAATTGTCAAGATTAAGTAAATTGTAAACAATCTATGTTCTTGGTAATGGACATAAAATGCTATTTATCAGTCTCTGTGGTGCCAAAATGAGGTGCAATGCCAAAAAGGGTGTAAATATTGTCATTTGTAGTGCCATTAAAATGGAAATTAAGGAATCAATCATGGTTTGTTGGGCAATTCATAATTTAGATGAAATTTGTGGTACTGTTTGATGCTGCAGATTCAGGTTTGACAGTCCGAAGACGATAACACACCATTTTTTATCAACTATTGTTATGTCACAATGCTGTAAGTGGAATTTATGAGACATATTTTAAAGTGTGATGAAATGCAGACGTGCCCTAGATAGTCGCTAATCTCTTATTGAGGCATTAAATAGCAGTCTTGGCCATTTGGGATAGTTTCTTTTATAGTTCCATCTTCATAATATCTCAGGACTTTCTAGTAATTGATTAAGCAACATGACAACCATCTGTTTCATGTAGTTAATTCTCTTCCTCATCCTCTCATGCATTCAGTATCAGCACTGATTTTTGATAGCAGTTTTTAAAGTATACATCTAACTGTGTATGCCAGTCAAAACCCAGCTGAAGAATGTGCCTTGCCTTTGGAGGACAAAAGCATGGAAATGTTAGTTCTGCTTGTCAAGAACATGGGAATGAAATCAGTGGCAAATTACAGAATTTTATAACTGCACTTGCTATTAGACCTGAAACCTAACAGGCTTGGTCAAACATGGATAAAATGTTAGGCTTCTCATTAAAGAAAAAACACCTGGAAAAACACCTGAGAATAGAGAGGTATGAAAATTTAATTACATTTCTTTTCCAAATCATTATTTTCATTGTTGTTATGGAGTCTTTTCATTTAGCATTTTTCTTCAGTAGTGCTGATATTTTGGAAAAAAACCCAAACCCCAAACACTTTTGCTCTTCTCAGACTTCCAGGTAGGTATAATTTAGCACCTGCCACATAATTCCATGTTATCTCCTACAGTCAGACAGGGAAGATGCTGAAACAGTTTAATAGAAGACAAGTTCCATTTTTTGCTCTGACTGTTACAAACCTTCTAATTTCCATAAGTGTGTTAGTGGGAACACTCTAGACATAACTCTCACTTCTGACTTATGCTTATCCCTTAGCTTAATTTTTTAATTTTTTTAAATTCTTATCATTTACTTGCCTCATATATTTATAGAAAGCAATAAAATGCCCTCTCAGGCTTCAATTTGCCACGCTTGCTTTGATTCTTCTCACAAAGTATAGAAATTCAGCCCTATATTCCTTTTCTGTGTCTCTTCTGGTTTGACCTCATCTTTCTTTAATGTAGGGGATCTGACAAGTTCTAAGTATTGTAGGCAAGGGTTTAGCAATGCACTTTTCAATGGGACAAACATCAGCAATTTTACTGTTCTACTAGAAACCTCTCTTCCAAAACATCATAATCACTTCTACATTACTCTGGCCACATCACATGGGTTACCGAGTTATTCTTGAGTTCAAAAAGACTCACATCATCCTTCTATGTTGTTTCTACATGAAGAGCTCCTAACTTACTGTTCTTTTTCCTATGATTTCTGAACTGATATTGCTAGTTTGTTTTACACTGTTTCATTACTTTATATTTCCTACTCTGGTAATCGTGCCTTTCTCTTTGTATGATACTTCAACGTTTCCTGCCTTGATGATACTTCCAGTGTTGTGCCAGGGATGGATTTCATGAGCATGGACTGCAGCATTTTATGGTCACTGATGTAAACAATGGCTCCTGATGAGCTGCACTGGTTACCTCTTTCCACCCAAGTATCCCCCCCTTCAGCCCTACCCATTTTCATTTACTGTTTGTGACATTCTCTTCCCTGGCGTGACAGGACCCTGAGTCAGCTACAGGTTTGAAATGAGGTAGGCAAGACCTTGTTGCAAACCGTCTCAAGAAGTTCACAAAATTTTGAACTCAAAAAATCGGCTTTAATTAGAATACGAATAATTAACTTCCAAAACAGAGAAAATGCAACGTAGCTAGGCAAGATAAAGTCATAAAAAAGGGTTAATTGATATTTTCCTCCTGCACACTTGGCCCTTGCGGAAAGCTCTTCCCTTCTGCGTTTACCCTCAGCTAGCTCAATGACCTCTGAGCTGCAGCAAATTGCACAGTCATCTCTGGATGACTGGAAACTCTTTCTGACCTCTCTGATACCTGCCTGTCCTCTCCCACCCTTACAGAAACATTTGAGTTTCTTTGCTTGAGCTCCAGTTCCCAGCCCACTGTATTGTCTCTCTCCTTCCTCGGCCTGTCACTCACGGCAGTCTCCCAAAGCTGCTAACCTTCAGGCATGCCTATTTGCCTCCAAAAGAAAGAACAAGCCTCTGCTCTTTCCAAGCGTTGCACCTGACCTACTCATTCTTTTAACAGACTATAACATAAATGAAGAACAAATAATTAAAATAAATCATATACTCTTTATAATGTAGTCCTTATGGTTCCTTTATTAATCTCTGTGTTTGCCAGCTTAACTAATATTTACACATTTAGAGAAGAACATCAAAATATTTATGGAAATCCAGATAAAACACAGAATCACAGGGGTTAGAGGGGACCTCTGGAGATCATCTAGTCCAACCCCCCTGCCAGAGCAGGTTCACCTAGAGCAGGTTGCACAGGATGGCGTCCAGGCGGGTTTTGAATGTCTCCAGAGTTACCTCTCTGGGCAGCCTGTTGAGATAGACTTCATTTATCATTTGGCCAAAGACTATCAATGAACACTTCCAGGTCAATCTGTCAAGAAGTCTCCTTAACAAACCATGTTACATTTCATCTCAGCTACCTCTAAGTTTTCACTTATCCCTTCCTTCCATATCTGTTCTCCAGCTTCCTATGCTGGAGTTTAGACTAAGAGGCCTGAAATTGCTCACACCACTTTCCTAAATATAAGTACCTCATTTGCTATCTTCAGTTATGCAGCAGGACTTGCTAAAATACGTGCTGTGGGATTTCTAAATTCAGTACCAGTTCTGAGGAAATTATCTCAATGCCTGACTTATGTTGTGTAAGTTTTTTCTCTACCGCACTTATGACAATTTCTAGTTTGAAATATGCATTCTCATCATCTGGTTTCATTTTGCATTAGTTTTCTACATCGTCAGTCTTGGAAGTTAACCAGAGTATATTTAGCTTTGGACCACAACAACATTATCTTACTCTTTACTTCTCTAGTATTCTTGTGTCCATGTTCTATAATAATTTATTTATACGGTTGGAGAAATTTTCTCTCTGCTGTCTTTCAGAAAGCTGAATTCAGCTTGATTTTTTGGCCATTACCACAGCAAACTTTGCCTGACTTGACGTCCAACATATAGATGTCTGTGCTTTTTTCTATTCTCTTCTTATTTTTAGTATCCTTATTCTCAGACTTCTTTTCCCCTAAATATTCCAGTGGATCAGTTAGCTCTTTGTCCAAGGTTTTCATTCATTGAGGAATATAGGTTCCTGATCTTGTTAGCTCCTTTGATATGAGAAAAGTCCATTTTCAAGGTTTTCTGTGTGCCTTCATCCATCGGATTTTACTATGAAGTTTCTTTAACTTTTCAATACTTGGCTATTCGAAACAGTCTTAGCTGTAGACCTATGTTTTCATTGTTTGATTTTACACGAAGAGAAATGACTCATCACTTCTCAATACAAGAGTATTTTCTACAACAGCTTCTGAATTGTCTTATTACTTGATAAAATCAAGTCTAAACAGCATCCTTTTGCTTGTTTCCGTGACTATGTAATGAAGAAATCTGACAACTATCACACCTAGGAAAATATTTTCCAAGCTGTTTCTACTAACGGAATTGTTCCTCTACGGAACAATTCTGGGTAATAATTCTCTCTCTAACAATATTAGAGATTTCCTATCCATATCTATAGCACACCCAGAGATTCTCTGCCAGACTGCTGGCATCGGTTCAGGGGAAGCTGTTTTACCATCTTTGTTTTATGTCCTTGTAAAAAATATGCCTTATGAGATAAAATGTGAAATAATTTTATTCCCACTCAAGGAACTTTTGCCTGAGTGGAATTCATTATTTGGTTTTGGGGTGCTATATGGAGCTTTGACTAACTCTGGACTCTGCATCCCAGGGCAAAATGATTAATTTTAGGTCCATCCTAGATATTTCATGTTTGAAATAGGCTGCTACAGTGGGAGCAGAGAATACATCCTGCACCTCGGGGATAATGATGGGCAGGTACCTGTTTTCTCTCGTGTTACTGGAGTGATATGCCAACTTGAGGCTCAAGGCAGTGATGATGACTAACAATATTGAGGCACACCCTGTAATTGTGAGTTGGGCAAATCTTACGATTTTAGTAGGTGTTTGTGTAAAGAATAGATGTAGAAATTTCCTTTGCATTTTGATAAACTGAGAACAGTTCTGTACATGACTATTTAATGAGTGGGAGGACCAGAATGCATTTGGGAGTGAGAGGGAGAGAAAATAAATGTAAATAACATTGAACTTTATATTGCTGATTGCCTGGTATTGAGCCCTAACAGCATATGATGCCATATTTGTCTCTCAGCTAATTAAAGATGAATCAAAACAAAAAAACATTTTCTTAGTCATCCAAAAACATTCATTTTACACCCAATTACTCTCCTTTGAAGTGGAGTTTTGCCTCTAATTTTCTTTATGGTGAAGTTTTACCAGAAGTTTAAGTTGATCTAAGTTCACACTACTACCAAAGGGCTGACCCCTGCCCATGCTGGCTAAAACCCAACCACATGTTTTCTTACCCCGTTAGTGCCCATGCAATTTGGGTAGACCTTGTCCAGCTGAAATATCATTCACTTAGTAAGCTATGATTAATTCTGAGGTCTCTGACTGGATTCATCTTGTACCCACTTGCATACTAGACCCAGCAGCTCCCAGCTGGCAGCTGGGAAAAGGTGTGGATTAGCTTCCTTTGATCTTGCAAATGACTCTTCAGGGAAGAACTGTACGAAAGCTGGATACCTCTACCTCTGCTATAGTCATATGCTTAGCTATGACGTCCAATCTAATATACTATAAACGTGCAAATATAGTGCATGGCAAAGGTCATATTTGCCTAACTGTGATTGTGCTGCTTTAAAGGGAAATTGTCTGCCACCCGCATTTGTGAACAGACATAAAGGTTACATACTATAACATCTGTGATGCATGAAAATACTGCTACACATCAGTTTCACAAAAACCCCACAATTAAACAATTTAGAAAGGACACTCTGGGTTGCGTTTATCTTCATGCCATCTTATGCCATCTTAATGCAGGTTTGTAAACCAAAACAATCTGAAGTGTATAGCTATCACTTCCTGCTAAAATTTATGTTTTGCAAGATGTATACTCTCTGCACCAGGAAAGAAATCAAATAAAAATACGAACAACAGTAGATAGGACTTTCTTTTGACCTTTGTTGCCAAAGAAGGAGATTGCAGGCAGAAATTTGTTTTTAGGCCTCTATAGAGAGTATTGCAAATTCTAAGATGTGTTTCTAGAACTGCTATTGACAGCTACAAGAGGTTGCTTTTCCCCTTGAACTCTGCATTTATTGGTTGCTTTCTTTGTCTGTAGATGCTAGGAAGAAGAATGTCTCCAGAGACAGGGACAATTTTCTTTCTTGACTGGTTCTGTTTAGAAAAGTTTTCCTGTGGCAAAGGGAGGAGAAGATTTAGGAGTCAGGCATTGCAACATAAAAGACAGGATAAGTCTAGATCTTATACGATCTATTTTTATTTACACTGAAATATTTTACACCTAGGATGGTTTTTTGCTTGCCATAGTTCTGCTACCTTGAAGCACAGCTATATTCTACCAGGAGTGTTTGTTCTCTGTTTAAGTACATGTTGAAGGGAAAGCTCTTGGAACCTCTAACGGAGACCATACCCACTGCTGGGAACAAATGAGGACACCTATATGGAAGGACTTTGCTCCTGCTGCCAGGAATTAGATTTAGCAATGCATATATATGCAAAGGTCTTATATGACCAGCATTCGTGCTTGAATGACTTCATGCCTATCCTTTCTATTTAGTGACCTGGTGAAGCATTTTCATTTCCTAAGAAGCTTTATAAACTCTCTGTCCAGTAGCACAGTTTTTTAGCATTGACACAGTATGGAGAGCTGTGCTACAAATATGCATGCAGACGTTAACAGGGATTTGTGCAGTAAAGGTACGTGGCCACTATGACATGGTGCCAGCGGGTCCTCACTAACTGTTGTTTCATAAATAGCCATCACAACTAGAAAATTACTTTTCTCTTGTTGCTCTCTGCATTTCTTTGGGCGAGTGTAGCTGGCAGATTGTTTCTTTTTGACCTGGGATATTGAATGGAGGTATCACAGAAATTTGATTTGGAGAGGGATACCTGTGAGTAAATTTCATTTTTATGAATGCCTCAGGACAGTGTAGCACACAAATGAAACTGAGCTGAGGTGCCCTGGTTTGGGCGGGACAGCCTCAGTGCTTTAAGACCTGGGGCAGATCTGAGCAAGACATTCTAGTTTTGAGCCATTTTCAGTTCGCTTTGGATATAAGCAAGTTACTGTTTGAAATGTCATTTCCAATAATACATTCAGAGCTCTTTTATACATGTATAAAAACCTCCTTGTTGTTCTGGAATTGCCAGTGCTTGAAATGCAGGGAGGGATGTGCCTTCCTGTTACTGCAAAAGAATTAACAGACTTTATTATAGGAATCTGAGGCATTTCACAGTTAATTACTATCAAGGAATGTACACAGATCAATAAAACAGGCTTTTTGTTAGAACCATCTATTTATTTTCACCTGGATGAGCAAGCCAGACGTCTGCACTGTCTTATTGGTATCCTGGCTCATCCAGTCACCACTACAATATAACACCTGAGAGTCTGTGGGGATGCTCATGCCTTGAGCATTTGTCATCTTGAGAGTAGTTTCTGTTTGGTGGGGCTGGAGGTTCCCTTTGTCTGACCCTGCAAGTGACGAGGGGATGTGGAGAGAAATGAACTAAAGATTTACTGTTGCTCTAGCAAGCCAAAGCTACAGTGAAAAATAATGCAGAAGGGGTAGCTGGAGCTGCCTGATAACTCATACAGATTCATGGGGAGAACCGAAGCCAATGAATTTAATCTCTTGGTTCGTGGGTGGTGAGGAGCAGAGCCAGGACAGCATGCAATGTCATGCGATGTGGCAAGAGAGGGAAGAAGAGAAAGAATATTAATCTGGAAGCTGTTTCTATTTCTGAAAATAGGCTGGGTTTTTTGTTTGTTTTTTTTTTTTTTTAAACAGGGTTTACATTTTGTGAGTGTCCAGGCAGGCTGAGAAGATAGGTTATGTTATTATGCCCCATCTGCCAGAAGTGAATGCACAAATTCAGTTTGAATGGGTTAAGATAATTCTATAAGCCGTGTTGCCATGTTGCTCTCTTCCCTGTGTAGCTCTGTATTTTGCCTATGTTTTTGAAGCACAGTCTTCAGTTACGCACACACTCACACACACACACAGACTGCAGAGATAAAAGCTGATTCATCCCAAAAAAGGGGAGAAAACAAACTGCTACCAGTCTTAAATTTTCTAGTCACTGCATTTCCCCCCCTCTCCCCTCCCCTGCTCTTTCCTGGATGAAGGTCAGGTGAAAAATATCCTTCAGGCACAAGGGAAGGGGCAAAACTCCAGATTGCCAAGATTGAAATGTGTGGTGTGTCATCTTGAGTATACACAGGTGCTCAGAGAAGGTATGCCCCCAACTCTCCTCTGTTAAATTTCAAGAATTCAACTCACTTCCATCTCTTTTGTTGCACCCAGAAGCACAAAGTAGCCAACCCCAAGCACAAGATTTATATTAAAGACTCTCCAGGACACCTGAAGTGGACTAACAATTTAAAGAGAGAGAGCACAAAAGGTGAACAAAGCCTGACTGGCTTATTTACCCTCACTGCAGTGCTACCACTGGGCTGACAAGGAGCAATCCCATAGTTTTTATATGTAGGAAAGAGGAATTCCATAAAGCACTTAAGCAGGGAGTCTGAAAAAGGCCATAGGTATAGTGGTTCTGAGCTTAGAGTTGAAGGAGAGAGCTTGATGTTCTGGAGGAGGATCCACAAAAACCTCCCTGAGTAAGCAACAAGTAAATGGATATGTTCATGAAGGAGTTGGCTACCAACCAGGGCATGAAATTCTCAACACCTCCCCTTGCCAAGGACTGCTGGGAATAATTACTGCCTAACGCCCAGGTCACTCCACCTGCTCCAGGGGTGATACTGGAATGAGGAAGACACTGGAATTTGCTTTCCCTATTACCTTCTTGTACTGTGAAGTCATTATGTCACATGATGTGTCTCCACCTCTGGCTTGACTGTGAAGATGGTAGCCACCACTCCACTCTGCTGAGACCGAGACTGCCTGCAGATCCTTTGCAAATTGGAGTGGAATAAGCCATGGAGGTGAATCAGGTGGAAAGATGTTTGGATTTTGCCTTCTCAGCCTGAAGCTGGTGCTCAGCTGCCCAGCTGTGCCCATACTGAGGAACTTCTAATCCTGCTGAGGTGAATGCTGCTAAAAATCAAAGTGTGTCTCAGTCACTGTAGGCTTCCTTCAGAGGTTGAGGAAAGAGTTATTTCCAGACAGCAACTCATCCAAACTATTTTGGACATCCCCTTAGACACCTGTCTCTGAGATACAAAATTGCCATGTGAGGCATTTGATTTGTTTCTGAATAGGACTCCTTGAATATCATTCTGGATGGTGTTCTTGAGAACTGAGACTAGAGATGCCTGGAAAAAAGCATGACCAATTTTGATCTGCTGCATTTCGATGACAAGTGACTCTAGTGATGAAATGGAACATTTTGCCACGAAAACATCCTTGTAATCTAAGTACTTGGGGATTTAAAAAAAATGGAAACATTTCAAATAAAAGGTATTTTCAATTTGTTAAAAGGTTTTCTTCTAAACTAAACTATTCTTAACTAAAATTCAATAAGGCATTGGTGAAAACATAAAGGTGATTTTCTATATGTTTTTCTCCCTGGAAATGAATCTATTTTCCAAACTTCCCATCATGGGATAGATTCTATTCTTATCTACATCCACCCAGATCTGTGCAGCTACAGGGATAGCTGCAGACATAGTTTAGCCCTCAGATTTAGAGTTAAGTCAGAGTCAGTATCAAAGACATGGTCAAAATCTCCCTTCAATTACCTTCACACAAGTCTCCCCCTTCACAGAATGAATGATTTTTATTGCTTTGTGGGTTTTGCCAGGCCCTGAACATTATTGTGCTGTGGGGTTTATGCTTTGAAATAGGTTACAGGATAAGAAATCATAAATATTCATTCTTTAGCAACATCCTCTGAACAGCTTCCTCACCGCTGCTGTCTGGGGTCTGCCCATAATCGCACACTGCCAGGCTCCCTGCCCTTTGCCCTTCTCGCTCAATCAGGACAGGAAACAAGGCAAAATAATGAAGCAGGGGCTTTTAAATGTTGATTTCTGTGCATGGGGCACACCATGTGGTATTGCTCTCAGGAAAAAAAGCTCAGAAAGAGGTGTTTTCAACTGATGAAGTGTCATAGGTAAACTGTGGAAAAGCGGTTGCTTGCAGTGGGTTCTGAGACCACAGAATATGCTGAAACACACCATGGCACACTGATGGGAAAAACACAGAATATACATTTTTTGTATACAAAAAGACCTTTCCCAGGAAAAATTTAAAGATTATTTGCCGATAGGATGCAGCAATTAACCTCTAGCCATGCTTTGTATTCAAATATGGATGGAATGGTCTGAAGGAGAAGGAAATGGTATTTGAACATATGGAGAAGCCTCTGACTGATCTCCTAACCTTTTGGGGATATATAGCATATGCAAGCCCAGAGAAAGTTGCTTTTGAAAGGGAATTGAAAGCTCCTGGCTATACTGAAAGGCTTTTTAAACTGCTTTGCCAAAGTCATCCCTTCTCCTGTTTAGTTGGGGGTTAACTGTCCATCAGTCGTGCTCAAAAGGATGGCTGCAAAACACATATCATATTTACAACACACAGCTCTGAAACATCCCTGTGAAGTACCGCATACTAAATGCAAGACCCATGAAAGCAGTCCTCTCTGCTGTCTGCAACATTTTTGGTTGCTGTGGGCTTGACTGTTTAAGGCATTTTGCCTAGCTGTGCCCTGTGTTAGTCTCTGTCTAACTTGAAAGATGGTCGTTATTGAGTTGCTGTGGAGCTACAGAAAGAAAAGGGAAAAAGCATGACCTAATGCAAACCCCAGAAATACCTACAGTTTCTTTGACATTAGAGAACTTGAGGGCATTTTTTCCTGCACTTTGAAATGTGACTTTTGCCATGTCACAGGCAGAAAGGGAAACCCAGAGGCCTCTTTTGTGCAGAACTTCTAGATGGAAGTGCCTTCAAAAGAAAGGAGTGCATAAAGCTACTACTTCCTCCTCCTGATGTGCTGTGAGCTACCAGCAGATTTTCTTTGTCTTTTTTCAACATTTGTAAATCCAGACTGACCTTCAAGTTTTTCATTTTTTTTTCTTTTGAGCTATGAAAATACCTCCTAACACTGTCTTCTCCAATGCAATGCATACGTGATTATAATCCTGACAAGCCACATTTAGTTCAAGAGAGTGCACTCTTCCTCTCTCTGTACTCCTCATTTCTTTCCCAGTATTTTTCTCATTTAAAACTGTATTTAAGAAAAACAACAAACATCAAAACAGTTCCTAAATATGAGAGCACTCTTGAATTGACTGCTGCAATTTCAGACCTGATACCAAAACAAGTATCTTCTGATCTCACATTTTTATCATTTAAAGTTTCACACATTCCTTTGAAGTTTCCAAAGACAACTCACACACAACATACTCCATGGCTATGTGTCTCATGTCAATTAAATGTGTCCATTTTAGAGAAGATATTAGTTTCTAAAAACCCATATTGAGTCACAGTGACTACTGTTCTTCTGAATAAATCAACACTTCAATAAATGGTAAAGCAGAAACAGAGAATCCACATGGCTGTTAAAGAAAACACAACAAGTTATGAAACCACATAATTGTAAGAATAGTCCTTATGAGAGCAGTCTCCTTGGATTCGGTGTGATGATTCACATGAGAAGGAGTCTGCAGAAGATAGTTGCTGGAGTTATTACTAGATTCATAATTCCTGAGTATTTTTTCTGTTAGCTCTGCATGCAAAATCACATTGCAGATGCACTGTAAACTGACTAGAGGCACTAGGAAATAGAAATATGTATTAAATTAAGAGGGTGACAGTATGTTACCCCTTTAGGTTGTCTTTTATTTGGTATGCTAACAGAATGCATGAGCTTTCTGAAGCGGTTAGTAGTCCTTGGTATACAATCCTCACTGCTCAGCTATAATAGCGTGACCCCAAAACAAGAAACTGAATTTGCTGTATTAGCAGCTATATGGCCTCACAGTAAAAGTCAAGACTGTTGCATGCCTGGTTGTTTGACTTGGCAATTGTACAATACCATTTTTGTCTTAGGAAGTGCTGGTAGATTGAGTAGGATCTCAATCTGCAGTGCTTTGCTGTTAAATCCTTGCTCTGAAGGTAAGAGACGTTCCCTGTATTTTTCATCTTTATTTTTTTTAATCACAATGTGTGCATGTTAATGAAGGCCTGATGTTTGTTTTTTCCAGCCTGTCATCAAAAGCAAATGCCAGCAATAAGACTATGCTCTGGAAAAGTTTCAAAAGTTAATGCTTTCATTTGGCCTCAGCTTCCTACAGGCTTAACATCACCAACCTTCCGCACCTGTGCACTGAACTCACTGCATTTTAGCATAGAATCATAGAATCACAGAATGGTTTAGGTTGGAAGGGACCTTAAAAATCATCTAGTTCCAACCCCGCTGCCACGGGCAAGGACACCTCCCACTAGACATGGTTGCTCCAAGCCTCATCCAACCTGGCCTTGAACACTTCCAGGAATGGGGCCTCCACAGCTTCCCTGGGCAACCTGTTCCAGTGCCTCACTACCCTCAGAGTGAAAAATTTCTTCCTGAGATCTATTCTGAATCTACCCTCTTCCACCTTGAAGCCATTACCCCTCGTCCTATCACTACATGCCCTTGTAAAAAGTCCCTCTCCAGCTTTCTTGTAGGCCCCCTTCAGATACTGGAAGGCTGCTATAAGGTCTCCCCGGAGCGTTCTCTTCTCCAGGCTGAACAACTCCAGCTCTCTCAACCTGTCCTCATAGCAGAGGTGCTCTAACCCTCTGATCATCTTTGTGGCCGTCCTGTGGACCTGCTCCAACAGGTCCGTGTCCTTCTTATGTTGGGGGCTCCAGAGCTGGACACAGCACTCCAGGTGGGGTCTCACGAGGGTGAAGCAGAGTGGCAGAATCACCTCCCTCGACCTGCTGGACATGCTTCTTTTGACGCAGCCCAGGATGCAGTTGGCCTCCTGGGCTGCAAGTGCACATTGCCTGCTCATGTTGAGCTTCTCAAAGCAGTTTCTGCCTCTGACTTTTAACCAGTTGGCATGGATATGTATTATCCCAAATTCCTTTAAGGCCTTCTTTATGCTACTCTAGGCATTGACACTTTCTCTACAGCACACCTAAGCAATTTGCCCTGCATTGCCTCAAGACTACATATTCTCTAATTAGTAGCCTATCTTGTTTCTATCTCTATAGCCTCAGGAACATGCACAGTTTCAGAGTAATACACTGCAGAATTTCTCATTTCACTACACCTAGGATCCCCTTTCTCCTCTAAAAGTAGTAATAATAATAATAGTAAAGCAATGATGATATTATTTGTAAATGACAGACTATTTATGACTAATTACTTCATCAAGAGAATGAGTATTATCCCCAAAACCCTTCAGAATAATTTTGGAGAAAGAAACAAACTGGTAATGTGTCTTCAAAAATGCATATTTCAGTTTCTAGAAAAATGAAAGGTGAAAATAATTGCTCCCAGTGCTGGGATGAATTAAAAAAAAAAGATTGCACATCAGAATCAGCAATCAATAAACTGCTTTAATCTTTAAGAAACACTTATTTTATATACATGTAAGGATGTGTCAGATCACTGTAGAAGTGCAGTAAAAATAAATAAACGATGCTGTGCTTTTGCACAAAGCTTATTTCAGAGGATTTGGGTTTTGAAAGTCTTTATATAGACTGATTAAAGGTGGGCATTGAAGTTCAAATTCCATAGGAACATTTAGGTGTAAAATATGTGTAATTTATACTTTTCAGATTTTAGTTTCACATTGATCATCCTTAAATAATAAAATCCCTTTCTTCTTTAAATAATTGTTGCTGTACTACTAGGAATATGATGGGGAAAATAAAAGCAATCATTAGAAAAATACCATGTAGATTCAGTCTTTGTATTACTGTTATCATTAAAGATGAGGCAGTGCTGTAAAGAAGCTCTGGCACTGCTAAAGTACACACACAAGGATACAAAGAATGAGTCCCTATGTAGAAAAAATGAGCATAAGAAGGCACAATAAACTGGCTTCAATACAGAAGGTTATCTTGGGAGTGCTTATTCTCTGCTGTTATGCACAGGTTTAGTGCATCAGGTCTCCTTTACTGCATTCTTCGTTCTGTTTTTTGCTGTGTAAATTTATAATAAATCAACACTGATTTAAGGAAAAGACCCTGAACATGAGTTGCCTATGCCCTATCCAGTCCCATGCTGTGTGGTTGCACCTTGTCTGTGGCAGATTAATTGAAAATATGGCGTTGCGTTTATGGACAGAAGAGCGTTCAATGACTTTGATCATATAAAAAATGAATTCACGTTGTCAATACATGTCATTTTTAGTCAGTATGAGTTTTAGCAGGGCATTTGTCCCCCGTAACAAACTTCAGCAAAGTATGCATTCTCCAAAAAAATTTTAACAAGTTGTTTTTTTCCTTCAGTACAGATCTCAGCAAGACTTTTTTTATATATCAGTGAAAGCTTTAACAAGTCACTTTTGTCAGTTGAAGCCTAGTAGTAAAATTACCTTGCAACAAAGAGCTATCCCGATATAATAAATACTCTTATCTACCACCAGCACTATCTTAATTTCAAATATGCTTGACATTCATTGTATGATGCCATTAATGGCAAAGCAAAGGTGCAGTGTGTATAAAACACAATTTAAGGTGCATATTATGCTACAGGAAAGCTCTCACATTGCAAGGCAGGACTTCGCTGTCCTTGTTTCTGAATAAGAGGCAAAGTTTTTCCAGCCCAATAAGCATCAGAAGGTATTTCTCTAATGATAACAGGACTTGGAGGACATTTGAAGTAGGATGTGTGCCCTGTTTTACAGTGGAAGACTTTTGTAATGTATAAGGCCCATAGGAATGGAGACGCCCACCCCAAATCCTGATTCATTGATGAATTCTTCTAAACGAACAAGCTATGAACTGCAGTGAAGGAAAAGCCGGTTGTTTATTTGGATGAAGCTCCTGTGTGCTATTCAGTGTGAAGAGATTACATGAGGCATCTCAGTTAATATTATTCCCTGGTGCCTTTTTCTCTCCACATTTTTATCTTATAGACAAGCCCTAACTCTGAATATTAGGAATATTTTGTAAAGCAGGTCCATAGCTAGCTCTCAAACTGCAAATAAGAATGTTATCATTAACACTGGCTTGTTATAGCTAAATGAGCTCTTATGTCAGTGTGTACATTTTGTTTACCATGTTTACCACCAGCTAATGAGGGAAATACATGCTCTGTTCTTGGTAGATGCCACTGATTTGCATGCATTGCTGGGCTATTATTAACTTTGAAATCATGGACACAAATAATCCCAATATTTCTTAACAGTAACTGCAGTGGTTATCATTCACTTCAGTTTACCTTGGATATAATTTGAGGTCTAGAAGTTCTTTCAATTCTGCTTCTTCCTTTGACCACACCACAGAAAGTAATAGTGGAGGTTTTCAAGATGTGCATATTACTTTCTTTCTAAGTACAGTTTTTGCTTTCCCGAGTTTCAGCGCTGAAACTCTGTTATGAAGACCAGACAGTTTAATTACTTGGTTCCAATCTACCAAAATTTAATCTCAAACTCTGCCATGCTGATGCCATCCTAGAAGAACATTAGTTTCTCTGTTTAAAAGTTGAGATCATTTTGGAAAGGTGCAAAAATCCATCCATGTATTTATGTAGTGGTTAGGCAACAAGCAATAGGTTTGTCCTGAAAGCAATCTGATGTCCCATGGACTCCAGCTAGTCCTACGTCTGCTGGATTGTTTCTGTGAAAAGTCCACATTACTTCTATGATGGGACATACATGAGGAGAGAAAGACTTCTTGCCCTATTCGTACTGAATTTGTTCCCAAGACTGCTGGCTGCAAATAGTGACATGTAGGAGCACATAAACTTAGAAGAAAACTCTGCCTAAAGACCATAGACCTCAAGGGCAGGAGAGATGGAATGAACTACATTTCACAAGTGACCATCCCCTAGTAAATGCATTACAGAAAAGCACTTAAGTGGTGTATGGTAATGAGCGCAGGACAAAGAAGGAGCTAGAGTGACATCGTTATTTATCACCAGCTTTTGGGATAAATGTTTCTGTGAAATCTCCACAGTCCTGACATTTATATCATGGTTTCAAAGAGGTTGTTAAGCTAAACAAATGATAGGTTTCAGAAGATTTCCCCAATAAAACTACCTTATTTTTCTCCCCTTGTATGTTATCAAATCTTGTTCTATTTTGTTGTTTTAGATGAGCCTGTGTTCCACCAGGCTGTTGAATGAGTCTTCTTAGTCCTCCTGTCTCTGAGCCCAGACATTCTTAATGATGTTTAACATCTTTAGATCAGAAGGCTATTCATAAAGCTAATAGCAGCATGCTGCTTTTTCTTTTTTTTTCAATACATCTCAGATTCCTTTTCAGACTTCATAGTATTTCAGAACTATCTTTCTTGTTGCTTTCCTATGTTATGAAAGAAACATAGAATTAAAACTGGACTCAATAATTCTATTACTTAAGTAAATGCAAATTGTAAGAGCTGCATTTATATGCTGCTTCTCTGACAGCTTTTCTAGCTTCTAAAATACAGAAGAAAAAGGGGTCAGTAGAGTGCTCAAAAATATCTAATCTAAATGCTTATTACTTACAATGATTTGCAAAATCTTCAGCTACCAAATTATCTTAGACTTGGGACTCTTCCCATATCACTGTTAAACTACAAGCTTCATTTTGAATGGAGGCCTACCTACCTAATATGTTGATTTTTCTTATTAATATCAGGTTAAAGTTCAGTGTGGAAAAAGCAGTGATTGCCTTTGGGCACACAAAGTTGGAACGAGGTTGAGGTAACCTGGGAGAAAAAGCAATTATGCAATGATCATGTGGTGACATTGAGCAACACGGAGCTATAACAGGGGACTATAAAAGAAGGAAAGAGTTACTTAGCAGCCTAGAGAAAGAGACCAAAAAGCAGAAAGATGGCTCACAGAGGAAAGGACCCTCCTTGGTCTTGAAAAGAGCATGCTGTGAAGTAAAGGAAATCTCCCACACACAAAGCTGTAAAATATTTTGCTCGGTCCCATGGCCCTCTAGTATCCTTTGACGCAGCTCAAAACAGTCCATATAGACACTTTCTTGCTGTATCTAGTTCTTGATACATTGTGTCATTCCTGTATTATTCACTCCTTATATTCCTTAAAATGAATATGGATTTTCAGCAGAACTTCTGAAGTGCTTATATGTGCTTTTACTTCAGCTGCTTCGCTTCCCAAGCCATGGCACTGGGAGGTGGTGTTTCTGGAAGGGGGATTGTTTGAGCAATGAGAGAGATGCAGGTAGTCAGTACAGCCTTGCGGTTTCCCACTCCCATAGGAGGATGAGAAAATGCTGTCTTGACTCTTATTTACTGTGCAAAACTTGTAGATGCCAGGTCCCAGACAAACAAAAGACAGTACAGCTTCATGCTGGGTAACTGTAGAACAACTTTCCACACGATGTTGTGGACAAAGCCATTAGGCAAATTCGTGGAGGGAAAACTCGCAGCCGGAACAATTACAAAGTTAACATTTTGGCTCAGGAATATCCTAAGTCATAAATCACTGGGCAATAGGAAAATACTCTGAAGAGGAGTTACTTTATTTTTATTGTGTTCCTGTGTTCCTCTCTTGGCACCCACTACTGCTACCAGGGAGCTGAGGTAGGGTGTTGAGCTATACGGTACAGCTATTTTCATGTACTAGTAAGCATAAGAGTAATGTCTTGCCTTTGGGTGAAATCATAGCTTCTGTTGAATTGGGAACTCTGTGGCAAATGTCAGTAATCCTGACATTTTGAGAGAAGCATCAGCTCCCTTGTCACAGGTCCTGTTGAGCTCAGTGGGAATTAGAAGCCTTGTATTTCCTACAAATATTTTCTTTCTGATTTTGGAAGGAAAAATGCCCTTCAGCAATAACCCTTGAAATATTTCCATCCTTCCCCTGCAAAATAATATTTTCCATTCTCCATTTTAATTCCCTCTGTGTTGCTTCAGATCAGCTCCATAGCAAAGCAGATATTTTTATTGTGCTAAGACAGCTGGTGGCCCAGCTAGTCTTGTGTACTGGCTCTCAGTGCTCTGTGCCACAGAGGAATTTGAAAGAATCCCATCAGCAGTCAGTGACAGAAGGACATATGCTGGAAAAACATCTACTTAGCTTCTCCTCTTTGTTATAAATAAGCCCCCACACCCCCCCGAAATAGGAGGATTTGAGCCCTCTTCATAGGAGTTTAGGCATTTTTTATAACTTTGTCATTGTAAGATGTGCATCTTTGTTAACTATATATTCACACCAGCTTTCAGATTTTACTAAAAGCTTAACTTTTTATCGTTTTCACTTCTTGTCTCTTTTAATCTCTTCTGGAATGTTTATATCCTTTGAATGGCAATATCTACCTCTTTTTTTTTTGTTCTTATTTGCCTCATCCCTCCTAAGAAAGTGCTTGCATAAACAAAATAAGAGACAGCCGATATTAGAAATGATGCTTAAGGGAAAATCTTCCAAATGAGGAAGTATACCACCAAATTAACCCCAGATTGTCCCCAAATGAAGAACCATAGGAACAGTTGGAAGCAGGCAATATTATTCAAGGGAAAAACAGTTTTCCAGCTTCTGTGGAATTACTATTTAAAACATGAGTGAATTTATTCAATGCTTATAACAAAGGTTCTACATTATTTAGATATTTTACGTGTTGAACTGAAAACAAAAATGTATCTCATTTTGTTATAAAATAGTTCTAAGACTAAAGAGTTTTCTTTTTGCACTGCATTTTTCTCTGTGTTTATTAAACAGAAATCAGTCTCCTGAACAGGGTCTCTGTCAGACGCATTTTTGAGTAGTGACGTCATTCCGCACAATGTGTAACTCACATTAGAATTCATAAGTATTATCCATGCAAATACTCATTGCAGGAGAAAGAGACTATATCATATTGCTCCATATTTCCTGAAAAAAAGGCCTAGATGGAAAGAAACTAGAAAAGCTTATTCTTTGGTCAATGCTGCTACGTTTCATAGTATAAATGCTAGAGGGGCATATCAGGGAGGTGATAAATTTATTCACAGTGCTGAAGCTTTTGAGAAAGCATAAAATAGGAGGAAATTGAGCAACAGAGCTTGATTTGTTCAGAAAAAGGATCAAAGTTAAACCTTATTAACTTAATAATACACTTGCTAAGACTGCACTCAAGGAACAGAAAGAGCCAGGACTATATGGACATGGGATTCACTCTCTAAGATGGTAAAAATAAAGAGAAAGGAAAATGAGAAAATGTTCAGAATGAACCCAAAAGAAAAAACACTATTGATGAATTTATATATGATCAAGGCATGTGTTCAGAAGCACAGAAAAGTGCCTTCTCTCCAAGGGTGAACTGGCTCGTTCCATGTCTCAATATCACCAACTATCCTAAACACAGATGTCATTTTATTATGCATATGAATAATATAATCTTCCAGTTGGGTGCTTATGTCTTAAAATCAAAATCTGAGTTAGTGTATATGTTGACTGTGACTTAGAAATCGTTTTACTCCATGCATCACAGTCATTGACTCTTCTAAATATAGCAAATAAAGATTTTATTATGTAATGGAATAACATTTCCTAGCTGGGTGCTTATGTCTTAAAACCGAAATCTGCATTTTCACCTTTGAAGGCTGACAGCTGCAGAGGCTCTAGGAACTCAGACTCGTACCCTTGATACTGAGGCTTTGCACTAAATACTAGTACTGACAAGCTTTCGTGTTTGCGCTCTATCTATAATGCCGTCAGTTCAGTCAGCTGCTGTAGCAAAGCGGCAGAAGAGGGCTGCTGCAAAGCTTCTTTAAAGCCACTACAGATGCCTGGGGTGCAGCTGAGGGGGTGGCAGGAAAAAGCTCTGTGTGTGTATATATATATATGGAGTATATAGTGGAAAATTTTTAAAAGATCCTGCTAACAGCTGGTGTAAACTGTATGTGATCTTCTTCCACAGAACCGACACAGCTCAAATTCCGCAAGGAGAAGAGCTTAATGAATCAACACATAATTCTGTGCTCAATTTGCAGCTGAAATAAGTGTGGTTCCAAGGGTGTGGAGCACCATCTTTAACTAAATGCCTGTCTCGGCAGTTCTGGTGCCTCAGACTCTGAAAAAGCAAGGGGAAATGATTCCTTGTTTGCTTCAAAGACTTAGGAGGCCCGGTAAGAGGATGGAGGTGAAATGCAATGCTCCCTGGAACATTCTGGTTTGAACCTGATGTTGTTTATCAGTTTGGCTGGCAGCCTGCTGAGAGAGAAACAGAGTCTTCTCTGCCTCTTGCATTAGCCTTCTCCTCCCATGTTCGTTAATTTACGTTGGTCATAAAGACTCATTCCCGGCTCTAGCTCCATGTCGTCCTTTATCAGCTTCAAAGAGCACTAAAAGGTCTGTCAGCTTTCCTTCTCTCCTCTTCCCACTTCAACTTATTCAACCAGAGACTGTCAAATTGGAGGATCTGAGAAGAAGTGAAACAAATACCTCCATATTCTTTCCTCCATAAATCAGTATGGCACATCAGCAGCCCTACTGAAAAACTCATGACGGACTCTGTGCTGCCTGGATTTGCTGAGGATACTCCTTTCCTCCAGCGGGTAGGACCCAACACAAGGAAGATAGTTCTGCAGAAACCATAGTAACTAAAGGATACTAGGGGGTCACTTGGTCAGAGCAGAAGTAGACACTATTTCTTTATGTCCAGTGGAATTCAAATCCATTTAAAAGACACCAGCTTCGAAGGTGTGAATCCTAGCTCTGCCAACCTGGAGGGCGGAGTTCAGATTTTCTCCCACGGAGTCTGCAGAATGCAAAGAGGGAACTTTTAAATTGCAAACTTCTACCTTCACCTCCTGTTTGTCTCTTGTCCTTTAGCATGGACAGGAAAAGTGGAAACATCTCAAAATCACAGAAAGTGATGTTCAGGCTAATGAGATAAGCTTTCTGTCACTTTTGCTGTCATATTTTTCTCACATTCCCAGTACTAGGTTTTGACCCACATTCAGGTTTTGGCAGATTGGAAGACATATAACTAATGGACCGTGAAATTCTTGCAGGTCTAATTAAAAATATATTAGCTCAGTAAAAATAGATTCATGCGATGACATTTGATACTGATGCCTGTCAGCCTGCAAAACAGGAAACCTTCCTACTTCCTTAACATCTCGTCTCTTTCCTTCCAGCCTGGAATAAAGAAGTCCAGACTTACAGATTTCAACTTCATCACTTCTACAGCTGTATAGCAAGAGTTTGTTTAGCAAATACATCCTGCTCCTTTGTGTATATGTGTGAACTGTCTGTAACGTGCTATCTCTGTAAACACGCTTCATATTTGTAGTTAGATGGGAAATCCCATGCACAAACCAGTTCAAGCCTTATCAGTTAATCAAAAGTTATTCCTTGTGGCTTTCCTCTAATCACCCTGGAGTTTGTTAATGGGGTTATGCGAGTAGTAATGTCATTTATCCTGCTAGTTTGAATGACTGACAATTATATAAAGAACATTTTTCAGACTATCAGTTTTGTTTAATATATCTTGCTGTGTTAAGAATGAATTTGAGAGGGCTAGAAGAAGGTTGGCTCTGTTACTCATACCTGCAGCAAGGTCCTTAAATCCTAATATAAAGGAATTTTAAATATTAAAGTGATTTATTGTGCACAGACAAGCCTTGAGCCGCAGAAGTGTTTGTCATGTGCACTCTCTCTTACCACCCGACATAAATATCTATGACAACTGAGTACATGTTTTTATTATGTTTTTCAAAATGAAAATGACTGTGGAGGTTATTGGTCTGTTCTGTAGAGTCTTGAACTTCTTGGCATGATAGGGTGGTTATTTTGTAATTCACTACTCTCCCTGACTGGAGATTTTCAGAGCCGTCAATTCTATCTTCCATCAGGACTCATTTACATTGTGACATCCCTCTGAGAGTTGATCCTCGCTCTTGTTTTACATTCAGCGTGGTTGTGTTCACCTCATGAGGATTCCCCCTTCATCCTGCATGCAGTTCCACAAGCTGGGTGTCACTCCGTGGTGCTGCTTCTGAGAGAGACTCCTTTGTTGTGAAGTGGCTATTCTGGAGGAGGAGGCATCACATTGTCATATCTCTGTGGCTGCCAATGCATTTTTCTGTTTAGTGAGGACTTCAACGGGTTTAGGTGTATGTCTTCCTCAGCATTTGCACACCATCAAAAAAAATCAGAGTCTTCAGAAAATAGGTCTGGAAGAGTTTTCAAATGCTAACCAAACCATCCAACTTGCAAGGAGGATGGCTGAGTCTACATAATTTCTGGAAGAGGTATGTCTAACTTGTCCTTAATATCTTCCTTTGGAATTTAAATTCAGGTGATGTGATAAGCACAAACAAGGAAATGCAGATTCATCTGGCTTTCTAATAGCCTTCAGCAGTGATGTTTGTTGTTGCAATCTGTTGTCTGGAACTTGGTCCTCATATACAGGAGGTGAGCAGCAGTGCTTATTCTACCTGAGCAATTTTCCCTTTGTGATTTCAATTAGCAATACTCTAGCCATAGCTCCTTCCCTTTCTTTTGGTATAGACAACGGTGAGCTACATTTCACTTAAAGCCCGATTTTTCAAAATGTTATTAAGTCCAAAACCTATCCATACCAAACAGCAATACTTCTGTCCTATATTGGTCATGGATGCTGTAATTTGAATAAAGACTACATGTGCACTGATGGCATAAAGGGAATAAAAATAAGTCTTGACCAAGACTGGTCAGGAAGTCAAGGACAGAGATAGTAACTGGACTCTATGCCATGGTATACTCCTACATGGTCACATGTAACCAACTGACATGTTCAATATTACTCATTTATTTCTTCATCTCATTCACTGTAATGAACCCTTAGCTTTAACTGACTTTAGATGCTGATAATGGGCATTTCATCCTTTAGCAGCAGTTGCCCTACTCAGAGAAACTTTTGTTTGCTTTTCCAAATTCAAGGCTTGGATTTCTTGTAGGACCACAGAAAATAATATTTTCTCCCTCTCCCAGGCAGTAGCTATTTGGCTTTTCAGCTCTCTTCTTTGGTTTGTGGCCACACCCATCCCTGCTTTCGCCAACTTCCTCTGGCCTGCTCTGATCTCAAGTCATTAGACACATTCAGTGTTACTAGGTGAGCACTTCTAATTAGAATATCTTTGCAAATTGTTATTTATATGCATATCCTGGACCTTGTCCCGTTGTACACACAATATTGGAAACCTACAACTTATACATGAAAAATTGCAAAGTAAATCTGAAGACTCCATTTCAAAGAGTCTCTCTGTCTGCCTCTTTGTGGCATTCAACCAGCCAATATCAGCAAATATTTCCTCCACTACTGTGCTATAAAACTTGCTTTGTACTGCTCACCCTGTAGGTCAAAAAGGACTGGCAAGGATCCAAAGGAACTGGGCAATTTCTAGGGAAAATGTAATGACATATCTGAAGAAAAGTTATTAACTGATGTTCAGAAGTACCTGCTCTCAGTTTCAGTGTTTCCACCAGAAAGTGCTTTTGTCAGGGTTTTGTACTTGTTATTTTTGAGGGATTCAAAAAGGCTTTTATTAGGATATTTCATTCTGAGACTTTTGCTCACCAGGATGAGACCTTTGAGGTATTGCACTGAGATATTGATCAGACTCTTATTACTATTCCATGTTATTTTCATCATCTGGGGGAGAATTTGTGCTGAAAGGAAAGATAAAAAAAAAAATGAATTGGGTCCAGTGATGAGCTGTGTGTGCTCTGCATTGAAATGGAAGCAGTCCCAGCCTGGCTTCCAAAATGGTTCTTGTACCAGCATCAGACTGGTACCAGATTAGGTACCAGTCATTTCACTGGGAAGCATGTTCCATTGGACAGCAGGACATACCTGCATTATAAAAAACCATAAAGATAAAATTCTTAAATAATTATAAAAATTAAACAATAACAACAAAATATGTCAAGTATTTAAAAAGCATTATTAGGAGCTCAAGAGTGGACACTCAAGGACACTCAAACTGTTGTTTTCAGAACTGCGTTATACTGTTTCTCACTCTGAAATTTCACTAATGATCTGTTGTTTCATTTATTTTTTACAAGAGATATAGCTACTCAGTAGCTCCAGCTAGATGTTTAGCTTTAACAGTTCCCAATAAATTTAACAAAAGTTTAAGCACTAAGCACATCAGAGGATTACTCCTGCAAATTCAATGCCAGCTGTGCTATACTTTCTCTTTGATATTCTGAAAACAACATGATTTATCATTTTTAGTGGCTTATTATTTTAGAAGATCTACGTTTTTCATTAATCAGTGTTAGAGCAAGACACTAATCATAAAAGCATCTGAGACTAATATGAGAAAAATGGAAATAAGCATCTCTGTGATAAAGACCTCAAAATGTCTTGGAATGCAAATAAAACAAACACAAGAGAAATCTGCATAATCTCCTATAAGCATTATCCAGGCAGAGAAATCCAATTGTTCTCACATACTCTGACATGATGAGTTTTAAAACAGTTCAAGAGACTACAGGATAGCTGGACATTTAAAAAACATGGTTCCAAAGTCTACAAATAATCATGTTTATTTTATATTAGTGCTCCTCAAACACTTGAATAAATACCTTCATTAGAAGGTAGAAGAAATATAGAGTCCTTCTCCAGCTTTCTTGTAGGCCCCTTTCAGGTACCGGAAGGCAGCTATAAGGTCTCCCCAGACCCTTCTCTTCTCCAGGCTGAACAACCCCAACTCTCTCAGCCTGTCCTCATAGCAGAGGTGCTCTAACCCTCGGATCATCTTTGTGGCCCTTCTCTATATGAAACTTTCATTAACAGGAAAAATTGGTATGTATACTAGAGGAAAACCTGTTCATAGAACCACTGCCAGCTGGACTGTAAAAATTGAACCAGGAGTCTATTCTGGACATAGGTGGTAGAAATCTTCTCAAGCAACCACCAGACAGTGTTAGCCACTGTCAGAGTTGGCCCTTCCTTAATCCCGCCCTGATTTGTCACCACTCTTGTAAGAAGTCTGAAACTCAGATTCATTTCATCTACATTTAAACACTCAGCGTATAAATTGTTATTGTAACCATAGGGACAGATACTTCCTAAAACTATTTAGATACAAGAGGTCTGATGTGGAGGTGTCTGTCACTTTCTGTGGGCTATAGGTCACATCTAACTCCTGGTCTCATTGGTATAATGGCTATCTCAGCTGTTTATTGCTCTCTGCATACTCAAATTAGGTATAAGCATATGAAATAAGATACTGAGTAATGAGTTTTTAATTTATGTTGCTTGGGTGCTAGAATGCTACAGCTTATGCCTAATTATATCTTTAACAGATTTAGCTAAGTCAGCAGGTCAACTGTTACCCCTAAGTGATCAGTTCGTACAACCAGCCATGTTGTGTGTAAATAAAGGAGCAAAAAGCAATATGTTTGGTTTCACACGAATGCTTCAAATATTAAATGGCCTCTGATGACCCAAGGGCAAAAGTCTGTCTGCCTGGATAGCCTTCCAGAGTCTACTTTCTGAGTTTTGGCAACTTCTTCTGACAGTTTTTACTGTCTGCAAAAGCCTAATTTTTTCATTCCTAGTTCTGGTGTTCTTCAAGGATACCCTTCTTCCCTAGATTTCAAAACCTCCCTATGTTCCTTAGTTTCAAGGTATTCAATGTGGCTTTGGAGCATGCTCCTACCTTGTACTTTAGTGTGACTCATCTTCTAGATTCTTTGCTTGGCTCACAAGCTTACAAGCAGACCTTGCACTGGAACAATCTTTGGCTACTCCAGTTCTTCAAGGTGTCACATCCCAGCTTTGGCTCTCCCCCAGCTTCAGCCTAGCCAGGACCATGGCAGGGCACTGCTGCTGTATTCCAGTTAAAACTCTGTGACCTGCTAAAGATAGTTAATGACCACATAACTGACCTTGCCCAGAAAGGTATTGGGAGCTGTCACACTGAATCTAACAGTTGCAGGAGCTGTTGTGCCTGAGATTCTGAAATTCTGTCTTTCAGTTGAAATCGTTACCTGATTGTTACAGCTTGTATTGAAGCCTAATATGTCAGCGTGGATGAAACTTTGGTGTGCTATAAGGCATTTTGGCTTGCATAGACATGACAAGAAAGCAACACAAAAGTAACCAAACAGAAGTAAAGAAACTGTTGAAATTCAATAAGAAAGTATCTTTCAATCGTATTTTGAGCAACACAAAGAAACTTGCCTTTATGGTTAATAAGAAAAGCTCCCATCAATTTTAGCTAAAAACATTAAAAAAGGATTTTTCTAAATTAGTTGGCTCTGCCTTAAATACCTCAATTCTATTAAAAAAGAAAAAAGTAAACCCCTCCGTCCCAAGCAACAATATGTTCTTGTTCAGAAAATCTTGGTTTGCAATCTTGGATTTGCAAAATGGTGGAGAGAAGAGCACCATTTACAGTAACAGAAAAGTAAAATAATCACTCCTTGGCTAGAGGAGTTATTATTGTAGTTTCAGCCATCCTCTCTAGCCACATAGACAGAGATAGCAAGGGTACGAATAGCAATCTCCTCAGGATTTTCTGAAAATGCACATGTTGTGTAGGGGATCCTGCCATTAACTTTATCCAGACATTCATCTGGATCTTTATCCAGGCTCACAAAACTTCAGGTTGATAAAATTGCTTCAACACTAATGATTCAGCCCTAAGCTGCAATCTCAGCATGTAGTGTAAGTGAAGAATAGCTGGGTTTGTGATGTGACTGGAAGAAGTCCAAAGAAAACTGCTGCTCCTGAGGAGCCAGTGGCTGGCACTCAGCGTACTCTGGGTCTCCGTTGAAGAAATAATACCCCAACAAGGCGGTAGGTAAAGCTCCACTGCTGGAGACAGTCCTTTCTGAATACATACCAAACTCCGGGACCCAGAGTGCGTGCTAATTAAAAATCCCATAACAGTCTTGGTAGCAGCAAAATGTTCATTTCCACATTCTGGCTATCCAACACTCACTATTTCATACCTTGTTTTTCTCAAAAGGTTGGATCAACTACTTGTATGACTTGCTTATTAGCTTGAGGCTAAAACTTACTGCTCTTTTAGTGATCTGCTATATTTTTAAGTGATGATTTACGAGAAGGCTTTAATGTAAGAACAGGTAAGTTACTACCAGAGAAAAACAGAGTCTTTCCAAGGAGGGAGCTGGATCTCTGCTTGCTTTTCAACCAGGACATTAACTCACTAAGTAACTAGCACCGTTATTGCTTTTTGCCATTGCACAGAAGCCAGTTACCTCCTGGGCAAGCAGCTGGGAACTGGAGGGGCCAGCAACAACGGGGAAAGGGGCGACAAGAGTATGGATATGTGCAGAGGGGAAGGTAGTCTTGCAGGGAGGAGAAGCTGAGCTGAGCTGAACTGTGCAGGGGGTGCAGACTGGGACTGGATGGAGGAAGAGACCATAACCAGAATGATGGTTCAGGAGGGGAAAGACAGCTTTACAGGAACAGGTCAAAAGGACAGCAGAAAAGGTCTCTGCTGGGAACAGGCTGTGAGGAGTCTGTGGTGACTAAAGAACACCGTCTCCTAGAGCCTGTAAAGGGACCTGCAACTCCACAAATTCTTCTATGGCCTGTGTATGTTCTGGGTATTTTTCTGTTTGTTTGTTTGTTTTGTTTTTTTAAATGGAACTAGAAGCACACACAAACATGTAAACACATTAAAAAATCTAAAGTCACCGTAAAAGAGCATCAAGATTAAGTGCTCAGAATTTAGGAAATGCCCTTGGGGGTGTCAGTACAACAGTCCCTAGGTGCACATGCAATATAATTACAGAGGGTTGGTAATTTTCCAGGGTATAATTAACGAGATAGCGTCAGAAACTGCTGATCCTTCAAAACTGAAATGGTTTGTAAAGCCCTATCAGACTGAGTGAAATTAAGTCAAACTACACTCAGAAAGGTTTCTGGCCCTCTTCATGGACAGGCTCATAGGAGCCTGAGACCAAACATCTGACAAGTCTGTGACTGGCCAGCGACACAGCTTGTCTCAGCACCTACAGGCCCAGGTCTTCTCATGTCTGTCATTTCCTTAGTTCTTGATGCCAGACTCAGGGGTCCCGTGACTCTTCTTCAGGGACCCCTGAGCCCCCACCCCCAAAAGCCTTAGTTTCAATGGGAGAGTGTAGGAGTACGTCTGTTATGTAAACAAGAGTCTAACAGCTCTGGCTCCCAGTGCTGAGGCTTCCAGGGGTCGCCCTGGGATGTCTCTTGAGATCAATGGATTTCCAAACGTCTTTAAAGCTTCTACATTAAATGCTTTTCTTGCCTCTTAGATTTTTTCATTCACTGGAATTCTGAAAATTCAAGTATTTTAAAAAGGAGCAGTTATTTTAAGTTATTTTAAAGTCTGACTCTTGACCAGCTCCAACTATGATAGCCTTAATTTACATTATGTTTCACTATTTCTTTCAGCCTTATTTAGTGCACAGGATAGATGGTAGCTACTTAATGAAATAATACTTGGTATTTGTTTCATGTTTAGTCATTCAGTTTATGACCCTTTGGATATTTACTGCATACTGCTGTGAAGAGAGAATTAGTATGCTCAGAGGATTTTCACCACTGAATCTAAATGTTTCACAGATATTAAGGAGTGATTTTTTATTGTGTAAACATTGAATAGTTGATAAAAGCATGGCTATGTCCCGTCCTTCATGTGTTTGACTTTCTAATCGTGTTTTAATGTATCTAGAGTGCTTCAGAATCCAAGTGCAGAATAGATGTATTCTTCATGCTTTGCAAAATTTCATTAGAGAAGAAGGCAACTCGGCATAAAATACTAAATAGGTAATCAGACAACCTGAAATTTATGCTAAGGTTTCTACTGCATAAAGATAGATCAAATAGTGCTGGAAATCTGAGTATTTTCAAGCAAACAATCACAAGCACTAACTGGGCCCAGAACAAATATACATTGTACAAAAAAATCTCAACAATAGACATTACAAAAAAGTTTTTGAAATTTTCCTTTTCTGCTTTTTATTCCCTTCACTGTACTGTAGAAAACAAACAGGTGTAAAGATATAGGTGGCCAACCCATAACTCAAAAGCTGATACGGCTGTGATGAGATTGATTTACATCTCTGTATGCAGGTGAACTGTTAGGTACTATATCTTAGAAAGCAGGCAATTGCCCTTGAAGGAACGTTCTACAGAACAACGCAATAGAAACCACATACATAAAAAGACCTTTCTAACTAAAATGCCTGGAAACAATGATTACTCATGGAAAGATTTATTTTAAAAAAAACCCCCAACACTCTTTTTCCCCTCAGGGTCTCAAAAGGATTAGCAAAATAATGTTTGTTTAAATTTCCATGGGGAAAAAATCACTCATATGAAGAAGATACAGCATCACCCAAGTAAAACAAAATTAAGAATGACATTTCCTTTAATTCTTCCATTAGACTTAAATTCTACATTTAGGCAAGGGAAGGAGGAGAGTGAAGACAAGAAATCATCAGAAAACAGTCTGGGATACTCAAGGTAGAATCAAACCTGCTCTTCACTGGTGCTTTAATCAGCCTTTAATAAACCCATGTTCCTCTTTTGGCAATACTAATGACCAAGTTTCAAACTTTTGTCTCCAGTGGGATGGTGTTTAGCCATGTGTCTATCACAGATGGGCAGACTGTGCCTATATATACCCAAGTTGTGGACCTAAACCTCATTTTTCCAATACAATGTAGTCGGCTACTGTCATTGGTTCCTTATTTCAGCAGTGCTGAAGTTCAACATCCCTCTGTCCAGTCATCAGTCTGTGTCTTCCAGTTCCTCTTTGGGTTATGTGGTGAGGTTGATAACAATATCTGCCCGTAAGCATCCAGGCATTCTCCTCTTGCAAATTCTATTTATTCCCTTTACCTGTTCTCTCACACGATTCTTTTCTTGCTTTTAGTTTTTGGTGCTTTCTAGATTATGGCTGCAACCTTTGGACACAAAATGAAATACATCAGCACGGTATTCTTGTTCTTATAGCAGTTTTTAGAATATCACAATAAATTCTTTTCTGAAGACAGCCTTGCATATGTGTACATGTACTTATTGCTGCATACAAATGAGTTAACTGAAAGCATCTTCCCTGAGTGTTTGAAGCCAAACCCCATCTCTATGTATGATTAGTTCACATCTTTCTCCTCTGTACATAATTTGCATTTGTCTTCACTGAGGTTATTTTGCTATTGTTTTCCATTTTCTTAGCTGTGTTAAATCCTTCTGATACTCTCCATTTTCCCCATTAGATTTGCCTAGTTAGACTCCATTAGCCTAAATAATTTTACATTCTCTGTATCTCTTCCACCTCTTTACTCACCTGCTCTTCCAGGTCAGCAGTAAACATTTACTATCATGATTCCGCCAAGAGCCACAAGGCATCTGCATTTTAACCTACTTCTCTAGCTTCCTCCTGACCTGTCACTGATCTTTTTGTATCACCTAACATCTGCAGCATCTTTCCTGCTACCTCCCAAGCAGTGTGCTCATTACACCATGTAGGCTACTGAGCATGCGATATGCTTTGCTGTTTATAACTCCAGAGACCATGGCATTCGGATTTGGTAGCAGCACATCTCCAAGACCCATACGTTTCTGAATTTAAGAGAGGATAAGGTGGGGACAAACAGTGCAAGAAGAAGAGGCATTATACAGCCCTTTGCAAAAGTGAATAAACAAACTCACACACAAAACCCCGCAGTTCCTGAGTGGCATGTAAAAAGATTTAGTGGCTCTCCTTAAGCCAAGCAGCTTCCAAGACTGTCAGGAGCTCATTAAAATCAGGGAACTGTGGCAGTGAGAAGTGATAGAGGTGAGCACAGCAAGGGGTAAGAGCCTGAAAAAATGAGCTCACAGGTGGGTGAAGTATGGACTATTAATAGCCCTCTGAGAGAGGGAGGTGTGACCTTTGAAATAAGCTCTTATAGAAAAAACAGAAGGGTAGGGTTGGTATAAATACCCATATAACATTTGACTTAAAAGAATGTTTTGTCAGCACTAGATTTCAATTTCTGCTTCAGGTGCTTACTGTTTTTTTAGAAATTTTTTTTTTCTGTCACTAGAAGGTTTGTTTTAAAATTCTGAATTTTCTTCTTATGAAACATTTGCACTTTCAAATAAAGAGGGAATTTAAGTTGCTGACAATTAGCTTAATTGAAGTGAAAACCTGAGAAGATCCTTTGAGGAGAGAATTTCCTTGGTGAGCCTTGTGAAACACAGCTGGTTTTAAAAGACAGGATTAGAAACAAGTATTCAAAACATCCAGGAAATGTGACTGTCAAGGGAACCTCTGTAGCCCAGCAGGACAAAGTTCTGCACAAGCTACAGCTCATGTTTTAAAGTACTGCAAATCTTTGAAACCCGTTCAAAGTAGCTGCAGAGCAAATCAGACTTATCAAAACCAAAGGAGAGGTCTTTGTTAGGAAGAAACAGTGAGTCTATCCTGGGAAGGCTGAAAGGGGACTCATACCTGTGATGGGAAGAATAGTGCTGAAAAATGCCAGATCTCCATGTTTTGCAGGCCTAAATATCCTGGTAGTTTTATTTTTCCATTCATATTCTCCCTTAAAGGGAGGTGACGTTACAAAAAGCAGACTAAGCAGCCGAACAGGCAAAGAAATTTTCAAAAGAATGTCAGCTCAGGTGATAATAAGAAAATAAAACTAGTGAATGGTTTGGGGTGAAAAGGAGTCAAAATGGGCTCGGAAGGCACAAGAAGATGCTTGTCATGTATGCAGTTATTGAACTGCAAAAGCTCTGAGCTTCCTCATTGCAGGTGTACAGCCAGCCACTGCAGAAATGACTAAAAAAACCCAGAAAAATCAGGTGTCTAAGAGCAATCTGTGAGCAAAAGCTGCATCATGGGCTGTGTGAGGAAGCAACACCCTCATGTTGCTGATGTGATGATAGCGGTACTGGGATGATAAAATGAACTGGATTCAAAAATCTACCCACAAAATGTGGGCAGCAGAGACTGACCAGCCATGAGGAGGCAACTAATTGTGTTCTTTTTCTTGGCATATTCATTCTTTTCTCCACAATTTGGGCTATAGAATAATACTTTTGCTGAACTGATATTCAGCTTTTCAACACTTCCATTTTAGGGATTTTTTAGTGATTTAGGAGAGCATGCATCTTTTCATCGTGTTTTCTCAGGTTGTTTCAGTCTTAGACTGGCTTAGAGGAGAAGTACTTTTCCTTGCTTCGGAGCAAAAACAAAGCAATTGTGAATTGTTGGCTCGATTTTTCCCCTAAAAGCAGTTGAGAATGCTGTTCCAGCCAGGCTCATCAAGAATTTGGATAGCAAGATCTAAGTAGATTTTCTGCAGCTAACCTTTGGCACAAAATGAAATGAACGTTGGGGGCCAACACTTAAAAGGTGAACTGGGCTGTCACTTGAGAGTGCGGCAATTTCTCCTCCCCTTCATTGCTTCATCTACCAAGAAGTAAAACCTTACTGAAATGAAAGAGTTGGGAATCTGCTTTGGCTGATGTGGTGTTGCAGATGGATTTGGCACATATAGCTACTACTACTACTGTAGTTTTACAAATCAAAACCAAATCTCTTTGGAGATGGAGGTTTAGAAATAAATGTTTCAACTAATTAAGCCTAATTCTGTCAGCCTGAGGTGGCTGATTAGTGTAATGTGCACAATTGTAAGCAGAAGACTGTACAGGATCTCCAAGGGTTCAGAGTAATTGAGTATGAAGTATGAATGAGAGCACTTCCAGGCACGGGAGAGAATGCAAGTTAGTATAATAAGAAGCTGAGGCAAGCCAAACCAAATTCATTATTTCCGTAAGAGCTAGAGTCATGGTGGGTCTACATAGTCCCTGTATGTCCTGATTCTGAGACATGAAGAATTCTTTTTGGTCTGGAACTGAAGTTAGCCAACATTGTCAAGCATACACGTAACAGGGAAGCAGTACCTGGCAGAAGATGAGAGTGACAAGGACCATAATTTCTCCCGCTTAAAGTGTATGTTAATCACCTTGCTGTTGGAGTAATTAGGAAACAGTGTTATACAACTGGATTAGATCTGTTGAGACTGATGAGGTTTCTCTTTCTGCTCCCCATGGTGCAGCTTGTCCCTCAACAGGGTATCAGATGCAGGGTACAAAAGTGGTCATGGTACAGAATAAGGCCAACGTTTCACATAGGTGCTGATTTATATTCTGGCTTTGAACAAACTTAAGAAAATACTCACTAAAGGTAGATGTGTCAGATTTCAGTATTATTCCTGTAGCTGACAAAATAATTTATGTTTGAAAAAAGGGAGGTAATTTCTGCAGAACAGAGAAGGAATGAAAAAAACCCCAACGCATGATCGTCTCCAACTCCCATGTATGATGTCATTCAAGCTCATTAATACAAGTATTGTAGTTCATGGCATAGAGATTTGACATCCAGGCAAGCTGCCTTCTTGCTCTGTTGTTGCTTATACTATTTTGTTTTGTTTATTTTAACTTGATACCAAGGCTAATAGACAGATGGTCAAATGGCAATGCTAACAAGCCATTGTTCTGAAAAGTCTGTGAGAATAAATTACAGAAGTTTTCTTTGGTTTGAATACACAAATACAGCTGCTTGATGTGTCTGGTGCAAGTGTCATGTATCTGCATGAATGATTATATTTTGGAGTGATCTTCTATAAATACAAACCTACAGGTGAACTCTTTACAAAGTATTTTTGTTTTCTACACAGATATAGTACAAAAAGCTCTGAGAACTGCCTCTGTAGAAAAATCCTGATATACAAAGACACTTGTTATGATCTCTGCATGACTCTATATAAATTGTTCAGACTTTGTAAAGGCTCTTGTGCCTAACCATTATGTCATCTTTCGTCCTCTACTATAAACTCTGCATCCCCTCTCTTCTCTTTCTCTGTCTTGTGGGCTCTGAAGACATGATAGCTTTCAGAAAAGCAGCAATACTAATGGAAGGCAATTTGGGGAACTATAATCTCCATCTGTATCTATTCCAATAACCTTCATGTGTGCCACAGCTGGCCCTAAAATTAATGTCACCTGTAACATATTTCTAAATGTTGGACTGGGAGAATTTTTTGTGTGTAAGGCACAGTGTGATGAGTCTGGACCACCTCCAAAAGAGCTGGTATTTCTTGGTGTGAGGACTTTTTCAGAGAAAATATAGGCTAGACAGACTTGCACAGATTTGGCTCATTCCATGAAAAATGTGTGTGGACAATAGATCCCAACTATGCTATATTTCCTGAAAAGTTTTCATGTATTATCTTCTACCTATGAAAAATTTTCTAAATGGTTTACTTTTCAGCTCAATTGTAGGAATGAAAGACTGTCAAGAAAGCCCATGAAAAATGATAAATTAAAAAAAAATAATAATCAGAGGGATGCTTGTTGCCAATGTTAATGAAATATAATTTCAATTCAGCAATTGCTAACCTTTCTCAATATCAGAGAAATAAGAAAAGATATCATGAAGGCTGCTTCAGATCTTAGCAAGCAAAAATTTCATACCATACCACTGAGGTTTAAAGACAGTGAAGGGAGTAGCAAATAAGAAAGAATTATTTCAACTTGTGTCCCTTTAGTTTTCCATATTTTTTTTTTAATAACAAGATCTGAGGAAAAAAAATCTCAAAAAGGATGAAGTGTTTCTTTTGGCCACCTGAATTTTTAAGGAAATCTACTTTTGAAAGGTTATACCAACATCTTGAAGCACCACATATTGCTATGTAATTGGCAGGGACTTTAACAATGGGAACTTGAAATAAGTTCCCCCACACTTCCACTCCAATATTTTTCTTGTAGTATTTCATATCTCACACTGAGATTGTAATACACATGCTGAGCGTAACATCATGGACTTGATATTATTTAACGTGTCAGGGTCCTGCTTTGAAGAACAATGTCACGTATATACCTACATGTCCAATTCCTTTATTCACTAGTTCTGTTAACTGCAGTATAGAAGTAATGTATATTTTACTTACATCCTTTCACCACTGAGCATCTGATGACTCTGCATAGTCACAAACACAATGTTAGTCGCCTAGTGACAGTATACGTACTACATAGTGTAACACAAAACATTCCGGTAAAAATTTCCAATTGTCTTTATACAAGGTTTATACAGTCAGATTGGCTTCTGTTACAAGAAAAATAATTAATGTCAGTTGAATCTCAACAAAATAATTAAAAGAAATTTCACAGAGACAGTGTGTTAGGGCTTGAGCATTTTCATAGAAGAGAATGGATTTAACATCAACGGACCAGGATGGGTGCAGTTGTATTGGGCTTACATGGCGAGGTTTTTGGTAGCAAGGAGGTTGCAGGGGTGGCTTTTGTGAGAAGACACTAGAAGCTGCCCCTATGTCAGACAGAGACGGTTCCAGCTGGCTTCAAGGCGAACCCACCACTGGCCAAAACTGAGCCCATCAGCAACAGTGGTAGCACCTCTGTGGTAAAGTATTTAAGAAAGCATAAAAAATGCTGCACAACAGCAGCCGGGGGAGAGGAGTGAGAATATATGAGATACACAGCCTTGCAGACAGCATGGTCAGTGAAGAAGGAGGAGGAGAAGATGCTCCAAGTGCCAGAGCAGAGATTCCCATGCAGCCACTGGAGAAGATGAGGGTGAGGTAGGTTGTCCCCCTGCAGCTGTATGGAGGTACATAGTGGAGCAGACATCCACAATGCAGCCCTTGAAGGACCCCACACCGGAGCAGGTGGATGAGTCCTGAAGGAAGCTGCAGCAGAGGAGAGCCTGCACTGGAGCAGGCTCATGCCAGGAGCTTTGGCCCATGGAGAGGAGGCCACACTGGAGGAGGTTTGCTGGCAGGACCTGAGACCTCATGGGGGACCCATGCTGGAGCAGTCCATTCCTGAAGGACTGTACCCCATGGAAAGGACCCATGTTGTAGCAGTTCTTGAAGAACTGCAGCTGTGGGGAGGACCCATGCTGAAGAAGGTCATGAAGGACTCTATCCCATGGGAGGGTCCACATGCTGGAGGAGGGGTAGGGTGTGATGAGGAAGGAGCAGCAGAGAAAAAGCATTAGGAACTGACTACAACCCCCATTCCCTGTCCCTCTGCACTGCTCAGGAGGGCAAGGAGGTAGAAGAGTTGGGAGTGAAGTTGAGCCTGGGAAGAAGGGAGGGGTGTGGGGAAGATCTTACTAGATTTTTTCTTATCTCTCATTATCCTACTCTCATTAACTGACAATAAATTAAATTAATTTCCCTAAGATGAGTCTGTTTTGCCTGTGATGGTAATTGTTGAGTGATCTCACTGTCATTATCTTGACCCATGAGCTTTTTGTCATGTTTTCCTGCCCCTGTCCTGTGGAGAAGGGGAAGTGATAGAGCAGCTTGGTGAGCACTTGGGGCCAGCCACAACCACCACAGCAGTTTAGGTGTTCTATAACTCAGACCACTGTCTTTGGTGTACTTAATAGTGGGAGTAGCTCTACCCTCTGAGGAAAACTTAAGACTCCAGTGGCTGGAAATGTTTGGATTGGTACAGAATTCACTGTACTGTCTCACTCCCTGATGACGTATTTTTACTTTTGTAAAATAAGTGGAATTTAGAACATATTACACAGTTATACTTCAGTGAAACTACCTGCTTCATTACCTCCTGGATGAACATATTTTCCCTGTGGTAGCTTCCAGAGACCTGATTCTGACTAAGAGGCTGTTGTATTACATTGTGTTATGTAAGGTGACATTTCCTACTGAGAGGAGGTGACATTTAAATATCCCAGTCCTGCAGAAATTTACACTTGTGCTTGTTTTTTAGACCACTTAAGTGAGACTAACTTCATAAAGTTAAAAATGTGGAGGAGTCCCTGAGGACCAGAGGGTAATTACTTCGGTAATTATTGAACAAAAGTTCAATAGGCACAATGGCCAGTAACCTAGAGCAACAGATTGCCGATAGCGGTAAAGTAATTGTAGTGTGCCTGACTAATCTGAGTTTTAGAAACCTGTGCTTCCAGCAACTGCTACTACTGAGAGAGGGCTCAAGTGGTAGGGTGGTAAGCAATGTTGTATCTGTAGCATGGCAGTACTTGAGAATCACTGATTGATGCAACAAATTCTAATGAAGCAAAAGTCCAAAATTATCAAAATTGTCTGATGCTGCTGAGACCTTGGGGATGATACGGATTTTCATGGGAAGACACCAACAAGCCTTTTCTGCACCATCATTTTGGAATGGATTTTCCATAATTAGAAAAAAGCTGCCACAGAAAAGTTTTTAAAGATATTTCAAAATACTTGGTGTATACTGTTTGTTGTACAGCTCTGTCAGGCTCCCTTATCATTTTAATCGGTCACACCAGACACGAGAAGGAGAGAGAAACTTTATCTACTAATACATTTTGACAATCTAAAATATGTCATTTTTCTTCATATGTGTAAGTGCTAGCATCTCATGTCTATTTCCTTAGGAGCCTGGAGAGCAGGATTTTCAGATTTGCAAAGGTTTGGTACATCTGTGATTAGTCCTGATAGTTCATGAGATACTGGATGTGAAATCTGTCATCCATACAAGTGTTTCCTATTGCCTATGTTACAATGTCTGTTAGTAATCCGTAATTAAAGGAGTTATTGAGAGGACTTGGATAATAGTTCCAAAAAGAGAGAGTGGCTGGAAAAGTGCCATAACAGTGCTTCTGTCCTCTCTGTCCTGGTTTAAGAGACTGAAGCAAATGATTGAGTCTTCATTTCGTCCTGAGGTGAGTGTCTTCTGAACTGTAAAATTGCTGCAGCTACCAGCTCAATATGTTAAACTAGATGTGGCTCTGGTGCGATGTATGCCTGAGGCTAACCCATCTTCCAGCCAATCTTAGTTTTGGGGAACACGAATGTGACTGTAAGTCAGCTTCTTCTCATTGTTTAAATGGAGGTGAGGAGCTACCTCCAAATGTGTAGTGGTCATGTCAGGAAGTTACATTTGTCTACGACCTGAATATAATGGAGATGGTGATGCCCATCCTAGATCTTGAGGATATCCCAGGCAGATATGGCAGAAAGGCCATATAACTGTGTTGAAGCTGTTGGAGGTCCACTTCATCTGTTCAAAACACTGTAGTTCTTCCAATGAATGTGTTGAAACAACACTTTACAGAACTGTCATTGCCAAATGTGCCGACGGCAGGTATTTCAAAAAACATGCGGCATTTGAATATAGTTCCAGAATCAATAACTATTCCTTAACAGGTATTTTTACAGCCAGTTCCAGGACCTCTACTATTGAGCAGGTAAACATCAACCAGGTAAAAATGCAATTCTTTCATTTGCTAGAAAGCCCTACATTATGTATACCTTAAACCCATGCCCCTTGGGCTGCTCAGGGTGAAACCATAAGCACTATTTAGAAGATGAGGGAACTTTGTAACCATGAATGGAGGAATATTTTGTTCTGACTGATTATGCAGATGGAGGTTCAGATGTATTACAAGAACAGTGTGGGGTGGTTGACAGATGGATGAGGCATTCACATGCCATTCCTATGGGTTTAGTGTGTACATGAAAGCTAACATACCTGATTCATGTGGAACAACACCTGAGACTTCTGCAAGCAAAAACATTCAAGTGCTGCTCTATTAATAATATTACTGTTAATCTATAGGAAGTCTAGTGGCAAATAAGTGCATCAAAAATGTTACTGGATATTTGTCTATGTAAATGCAATTAATGCACGATCAGCTTAAATATTTTGGGGGAAGCCTAATAACATTCAGGCTGCAGCTAAACATGTAACGGTTGGACAGGGTTTGAACAGCATAGAGAACGGGATGCTGTCTATGTTGTTGAAATACAGGAAGTGAAGGCTTTAATAGGTTGGTTTGGATTTCATCTGTACTCCCACCAAGACTTTGCAGCAGTGACAGGGATGTCAAAAAAGATGTATGGAAGAAGATACAATAAAAAACCTGAAACTGGACAGTGAAGACAAATACATTTACAGCCCTCTCCTTCTTATCTGCTTTAGGAATTAAGGGAGTTTCACTAAGAGATATTTACTAGCTTTGAAATCAGTATTCCACTTAACTATAACGTCACAGTGTCCCTGTTTTATGTTACTCACATCCATTATTTGGTCTTTAGTTTTGCATATTTTGCATATATTGAACAGACAATTGGATCGGAACATCTGAGTTGTTCAGTTCCCAGCAGTTGCAGATAATTGCATGAGGGCTGTAGTCCAGAATAGTTTCAGAAACATTCATTCCAGTAGCGCAGACTTGTCTCCACATGCTGTAAGACATACCTAGAAAACTACCTTAAAATTAAGAAGCATTTCTGGGATGTTAGGGTCACTACAACTATGGTAAGTAGAAAAGTGAGCATGTGTTACTACATTACTGAAAAATGGGAACTGAGGGAGGTGAGAGAGTCTGAAAGGATTCTGCATGCAATACAAATGTGTTTGTGAGAGGAAAAAACCAATTTATCTTATATCAGTAGTCATTATATTAAATAAATCTTTATGGGACTGTCCTCCAGGAACTTTTCCTCAAAGAGTCAGCAAGTTTTCATTTTTGGAAATGCTCTTTAATGTTTGTTATGCAATGCTTTTGTAGAAAGAATTATTGGAAGAGAAATCTAAAGGAGTAACAGCCAAGCTTGTTCTCTGTCATGCTTCCTGGAGTCGACTATTGGCCGCCTGGTATCCAATATTTGTCTTAATTGGTGAGATTTCTGGAAGAAATAATTACTAATTAGCTATCTTTTTCATTCTAAGATGTGTATCGGGATATAAAGAAAACACATTTCATTCACTGCATTCTGACTTCATCTTCGTCAGTGCATGCTGACATTTTCACCTCCAAAATCCCCTGAAAGTTCTTGATATAAAAAATGTGACCATATAATTAAGACATTTTTACATGGCATTAAAAATTACTTGGTAATTTATTTTAGTCACATCTACTCTTTGTTACTATGAACTTATATATTGACAGGAAAGAAGACTTCCCTTATGCAGCAGATAATACAATACCAGCTGAAATCATGGGGAAAAGCTTGTGAAATTCATGTTGGATTAGCTTCTTATCAAGAGCAGAATAAGACGGATTTTCTTAGGTCGGGTAAGCACTCCTTCTGACCCAGTGATTATTCACTCTTTATGGCTCTTCTCTGAGCAAAGGACTAAAACGAGTTTGAAAAAAACATGTTAAGCCTCAAATAGAAGTGGATCCAAACATCACAATTCTGAAATTTATCAAAGGAAATACCCCTGACACATCACTTCCCAACCTAGATGGATCAGAAATGATCTAGATCTGAATTTGTATGTACTAAATATTGGAAGTCATTGTTTAATTCAGCACAGCTTAAAGACAGATATCTAAAAAGCACTAGTGTGGACATTGTTCCCAGTAAACATCCAGTAAATAAGTTTTGGTAAGGATAGTCTGCCTTGTGACTTACAATGAGACATGGCACTTTTAGATATCTCTTATTTTCAGAACTTGTGAAGAATCAAAGCTTTAATTTATTCTGTGCTACAATAAACATCCTATATGCACAGCAGTTGCAATTCTTTCTGAAGCCTTTGCTGAGCTCTTATTTGTGCTGCTTTTTACAACTTTGTTAGGCCTTTTGAAGACATGTAATATAGGATGAACTGTAGTAGTAGCATGAGTCAGCTGCAGTGATGTATTTGAAGAAAAGATTTGTTGACAACCAGAACAAATGGCCACATCAGTCTTGGCATTTTGTATCAGCTGTACAGCATTTAGTTCCAAAACCTTAGAAACTGGGCAAGGGCAAGTATATTGGTTGTCATGACCACCACCTCTGACAATGTTGGTTGTTCCCTGCCAGATATTGGTAAATCAGCAGGAGACTATCTTACTAACATTAATTTTAATAGCTTTCTGCATCTTAGCACACCTTATACAGGGTTGTAGAGACTGGGCATTGTGTGTTGAATTCAATTCTGCTCTTGTCAAAACCTGTGTAGTAAGTGAGGGTGGCTTTGAAGATTGACACACAAAGATTAAATGGAATGTGCAGAAATACACCTAATGTATCGCATCAGAGAAAGGCAGAGGGAAGGATGGGAAAGGAGGAAACAATGGTTTACCTTCCCAACTAATTGTAGTTAGTGGGCACAACAACAGGAGTTTGGCTTTAGACACGAATGAGTGGCTTATTGACATCTGAAGGGTTTATTTTTGCTGCTTCTAGGCTTATACAGAGAAAGAAAGGATAGAGCAGGGCAGGGAAAAAAATGACAAAGGAATTACTTGTTAAGGGGGGAAACATAGTGACAAAGGATGAGGAAAAGGCTGAGGTACTTAATGCTTTCTTTGCTTCAGTCTTCAATAGTCAGACCAGTTGTTCTCTGGGTACCCAGCCCCTGAGCTGGAAGAGCAGATCATCCTGAGTGCCATTACATGGCAGATGCAGGACAACCAGGTGATCAGGCCCAGTCAGCATGGGTTTATGAAAGGCAGGTCCTGCTTGACTAGCCTGATCTTCTATGACAAAGTGACCCACTTAGAGGATGAGGGAAAGGCTGTGGATGTTGTCTACCTAGACTTTAGTGAAGGCTTTGACACCATTTCCCACAGCATTCTCCCGGACAAACTGGCTGCTAGTGGCTTGGACAGTCATATGCTTCGCTGGGTGAAAAACTGGCTGGGTGGCCGGGCTCACAGACTGATGGTGAATGGAGTTAAATCCAGGTAGTGGCCAGTCACAAGTGGTGTTCCCCAGGGCTCAGTAGTGGGACTGGTTCTGTTTAACATCCTTTTCAATGATCTGGATGAAGGCATCGAGTGCACCCTCAGGAAGTTTGCAGGTGACACCAAGTTGGGCAGGAGCGTTGTCCTGCTTGAGTGCAGGAAGGCTCTACAGAGGGATCTGGACAGGCTGAGGGCTGAGGCCAATAGTATGAGTTTCAACAAGACTGAGTGCCCGGTCCTGCACTTGGGTCACAACAACCCCATGCAGCACGACAGGCTTGGGGAAGAGTGGCTGGAAAGCTGCCTGGCAGAAAAGGACCTGGGGGTGTGGGCCAACAGCCGGCTGAATATGAGCCAGCAGTGTGCTCAGGCGGCCAAGAAGGCCAATAGCATCCTGGCTTGTATCAGGAATAGTGTGACCAGCACGACTAGGGAAGTGATTGTCCCCCTGTACTCGGCACTGGTGAGGCTGTGCCTTGAGTACTGTGTTCAGTTTTGGGCCCCTCGCTACAAGAAAGACATTGAGGTGCTGGAGTGTGTACAGCGAAGGGCAACGAAGCTGGTGAAAGGTCTAGAGAACAAGTCTTATGAGGAACGGCTGAAGGAACGGGGGTTGTTTAGACCAGAGAAAAGGAGGCTGAGGGAAGACGTTATTGCTCTCTACAACTACCTGAAAGAAGGCTGTAGAGAGATGGGGGTTGATCTCTTCTCCCAAGTAACAAACAATAGGACAAGAGGAAATTGCCTCAATTTGTGCCAGGGGAGGTTTAGAATGGATATCAGGAAAAAATTCTTCACAGAAAGAGTTGTCAAACATTGGAACAGGCTGTCCAGGGAAGTGGTGGACTCACCACCCCTGGAGGTATTTAAAAGATGTGTAGATGTGGCGCTTAGGGACATGGTTTAGTGGTGGATTTGGCAGTGCTATGTTAAGGGTTGGACTCAATGATCTTAAAGGTCTTTTCCAACCTAAACAATTCTGTGATTCTATGAAGGGAAGGGAGAAAACAAATTCAGTTTTCATAGGTAACCAACTAGAGAGACAGGGAGGGAGGGAGGAGTTCGTTTGGTACATCAGCTGTTTGAACCAATGCAGGAGGAGAGGTTTGGAGACTGGTGACTAGAGGTAAAGATCTTGAATTGATTCTGTGTCCTCCCTACCCATAAATGTGAACACCTTCCTTTGTAAGCAGGTTCTTCTACTTTGCTTATTGTTAAATAAGCCACTGGTGCATGCTGAGATACCATGGTGTTGTGAGTTGCAATTGCCACAGGGGATCATGTCCTTTGCTTTCGCTGAAGGGTATTTTGAATGTAGAATTCTATTATTATTATTTGTCTTATTATATTTGTAATGACGCTTGCATTTTGGAAAATTTCCTAAGATCTCTCTTCTATCCCAGTTGCTGTGCCCTTTTTTTGTTTGATGGACTTTTTTACCTATCTTTCCTCCTTGGTACTGTTAAGGAAGAAGTAATCTTTGAAGTCAGGTGGATGTCTTGGGGCTAATTGTTTGGGAGAAGTTCCCCTCTTGGTGGTCTTAATAATAATGGTTAGAAGATGTCTTTTTCTGAATTATTCTTTCTTGAAAAATTCTGCAAGTACAGTAGATTTTACAATCTCATCCCTGTGCTTAGGATGGTAACATACCTTTGCCATTTCTCCAGATGAAATTCCTAACCTCTGAGTTGCAGTCATTCTCCTCGCTTGCTCTTCTAGCTGCAGTGTTTTTACATTCCTGACTGATGGTAGCCCAGTTTCAACAGAAAACAGGTCATGTCCTACATGAGTTTGACTCCCTTCAGGCAAGGGGTTTGCCTACTCATGAGGTGAGTGCTCCAGCCAGTCAGCTCTTATGAGAAAGGTGAGCGGTACTAGTACTATCTACAGCTTCTGTCTTGTAAAAATAAAGGTACCAAATCATTAGGCGTCTTGATGTTCTGCACCATACCCATACATACCTTAAGGATTCAGCGGGTAGTTGGGGACCTGAGCTCTAGATACAGCAACTTTTTAAGCCTGTGTTTGGTGTTACCTGCTGGCTAACAGTTCAGAGGTGTCTGATTTTCTACACTGGCTGAAAGGGAGCTTATTTTTCCAGCGATCAAGAGATTAGTTCAGAACTCCCTACTTATTTTTAGGTGCTGCATTAAATTGGGCACAGCTGGTCTCCTATGGAGCTGGCAGAGGAACTGGAGCTGGCAGAGGAGCTTTCCAAGCCACTCTCCATCATTTATCAGCAGTCCTGGTCAACAGGGGAGGTCCCAGATGACTGGAGGCTTGCCAATGTGACACTCATCTACAAGAAGGGCTGGAAGGAGGATCCAGGCAACTACAGGCCTGTCAGCCTGACCTCAGTGCCAGGAAAGATCATGGAATGGTTGATTCATCCTGAGTGCACTCATGCGGCATGTGAAGGACAACCAGGGGATCAGGCCCAGCCAGCATGGGTTCATGAAAGACAAGTCCTGTTTGACCAACCTGATTTCCTTTTATGACCAGGTGACCCACCTGGTGGATGAAGGAAAGGCTGTGGATGTTGTCTACTTGGATTTTAGTAAGGCCTTTGACACAGTCTCCCACAGCATTCTGCTAGAGAAGCTGGCAGCCCCTGGCTTAGACAGGTATACTCTTCGCTGGATTAAAAACTGGCTGTATGGCCAAGTCCGGAGAGCTGTGGTGAATGGCGTTAAATCCAGTAGGCGGCAGGTCTCAAGCGGTGTTCCTCAGGGCTCAGTTTTGGGGCCAGCCTTGTTTAATATCTTTATTGATGATCTGGATGAGGGGATTGAGTGCACCCTCAATAAATTTGCAGATGACACCAAATTAAGCTGCAGTGTTGATCTGCTTGAGGGTAGGAAGGCTCTGCAGAGAGATCTGGACAGACTGGATCAATGGGCTGAGGACAATTGCATGAAGTTTAAGAAGGCCAAGTGCCAGGTCCTGCACTTTGGTCACAACAACCCCAGGCAATGCTACAGGCTTGGGGAGGAGTGGCTGGAAAGCTGCCTGGCAGAAAAGGATCTGCGGGTCCTGGTGGACAGCCGGCTAAACATGAGCCAGCAGTGTGCCCAGGTAGCCAAGAAGACCAATGGCATCTTGGCCTGTATCAAGAATAGTGTGGCCAGCAGGAGCAGGGACGTGATTGTGCCCCTGTACTCAGCACTGGTGAGGCCGCAGCTTGAGTGCTGTGTTCAGTTTTGGGCACCACAGTCTAGGAGGGACATTGAGGTGCTGGAGTGTGTCCAGAGAAGGGCAACAAAGCTGGTGAGGGGTCTGGAGAACATGTCTTATGAGGAGCGGCTGAAGGAATTAGGATTGTTTAGTCTGGAGAAGAGAAGGTTGAGGGGAGACCTTATTGCTCTCTACAACTACCTGAAAGGAGGTTGTAGTGAGATGGGAGCTGGTCTCTTCTCCCAAGTAACTAGAGATAGGACAAGAGGAAATGGGTTCAAGTTGGGCCAGGGGAGGTTTAGGCTGGACATTAGGAAAAAATTTTTCATGGAAAGAGTTATCAAACATTGGAACAGGCTTCCCAGGGAGGTGGTTGAGTCACCATCCCTAGATGTGTTTAAAAGTCGTGTAGATGTGGTGCTTAGAGACATGGTTTAGTGGCAGACCTGGTAGAGTAGGGTCAATGGTTGGACTAGATGATCTTAAAGGTCTTTTCCAACCTAAACAATTCTATGATTCTGTGATTCTATGATTCTATATCTGGTTCTACAAGATGTCTGAAGAAGATGGATGTTTGGGAAAGAAGTTATGTGAGAAATTTAAGGTTTTTGAGATTAAATGGAAGAATGTTGAGAGACAAAACAGTGTACAGATGCAGAAACTTGTAATATGAAAGAAAAAAAAGGCAATAAAGTGATTCCCACTAAAGAGCTTGTTTGTAGGTAATCTAGTTACTCATAGACCATCAAAGGCTCCATTCTGCACTCACTAACCCGGCCCAGGCCCTAATTTATGCTTCTGAAGGGACTGAATGCACACCTAATATCTTACTTCCTACTGTTTCTGTATGTTTTTAGATCTTTTCTTGCATTAGAAGTCTCGTAAGAATGGGAATTTCTCGTAAAACTTGAGATCTCTCTTCTCTCATGCTTGTCAGTCATGCCCTTGTGTTGATGGATGCAGTTTGTATTTCTGCCTTTATATTTTGTCATGTGTATAAAGTATTAAAAAGGAACTAATGGGGAAGAGGAAATCTTTAAATTTCATTTTAATGAAACCTACTGGTTTTCCCATGTCTTCCCACTGCCAGTGGCATCTATGCCCTTTCATAACCTTGTTTACCTCTTCTTCTGACAAGTGCTCTCTGCTTTGCCAGTCAGCTTCTTTTTAACTGTCTGCTTTTTCAGTTCTAATGGAAAGTCAGCCTGTTATGTTGAGATCATTAAATCTGTTCTTTCTTATGTTTCTTCTTTTTTTTCCCCTATTTCTTTGACATGAAGAAAACTTTGCAGAAGGCTCTGGCAAAAGTGTCAAAACCTCAACCAATTTATTTACTTGTTTATGAAAATTCAAATAAAAAGAATGCATTATATACAGTAGTTTAAAATGATCTTAATGATAAAGAAATGCATGTAGACACCTCCCCCTCCCAACTTTTTTTCAAGACTCTGTAGTCTGTGGACTTGATGGTTGCCAAGGTGAATGTTTGCCACCTTCTATGTCATTTTTTCACCCTCTTTGATTTTATACAGTTTTTGCAGCTGTTAAATTTCTGTATCTTCTCTATCATAGGCATCTTGGGAATCAATATAGTACATTGCTGACTTTCTGCCTGCTCTTAAAAATTCTGATCTACATGGATTTTTTTCTGCACTAATGGTAATTTTTTAAGTGACTGCGAATAAGAAGTCCTGTAACAAGTCACCTTTGAGAACAGCTACATTAATCCAAAATTATTTATCTGTTTACTTTTTAAGTTGTCTTTTTTTGATTCCTTAACTAGAGTCTATTTCTAGAACTCTGGACCCTTTAATAAAATTACATGTACAGGGCAAGGCAAACTTAATTACCTTAACACAGACTGCTGCAGGCTCAACTTTGAGGGCTCTGGCATCTCAACTCGTGTTTACTCCAACATAAGCTGAGAGCACAAGCTGTCATTTAAGACTGCAGTCCAACATCCCAGGCAGCTTAATAGCTCTACTGACTGCTCATGTTATTTGAGACACATTTAAAACCTGATCTTGCATGCATCAGGAAGTCGATAGGAAACTTTAATGAAACTCGAGTACCCAGAGATGTAGAAATAAACAGATATAGAAGGATATGCAGGATTAGAGTGCTGCAAGTGTGCAAGGGAGATTTTTGAGTCTATATTAAATTCTGATTTGTGTGCTCTTCTTGTTTGCTCTTTTCCCCATTACTTCCTTAAAATGTTGTCACTACAGTATATACATGTGCAAGCTGAAAGTTCCCAAGGGAAGTGTAGTTTAGCTAAAACTGGAATTCTCTAAAATCAAAATCTTACATTTTGCTATTTTTATCAATAGCCTTCATATATGATGGGAAATTTAATCAGCAGGCTGGGTTGATTGAAATGTGATCACTCATCATATCAAACCTAAATGATTCCTTTTGGGACAGGTGTCTGCCTCATGAATGTTTGGATCTGTTTCTTGAAATATATTTTCCTGATTTATTTGATTGAGACACAGATTTGAAATTCACTTTATAATATCTAAGTTACGCAGTCCTAACTCTGGAGCTCTTGATTGCTCCAGGCCAAGGGAAGGACTGTGTCTCCATTCTTTCCACTTTGACCTTCATTTCTGTCCTTGTTGAAGACAGAACATGTGTTACCATAGAGAGTTTAAGTTTTGATGATTTTCCATTTGTCAGGAGTTTTCTGACAAGCACCACGTGATATGCGTTTCTCACATACCTGAACTCTTCATGCAATTCACTGGTGGCTTTGCCTACTACACAAGGAATGCAACATGAAGTGGAGTTAAGTCTTAGATTTTTTCCAGGGAACATTAACATTCAGTTTCAGCCTGACTATGCTAGCTTTTGCTTTTAAGTCATCAACCCATATAAAAGCCTTCCCATTGAAATTAAGTGTTTGTAGGCTCAGGCAATATTTACTCACCACAAACCTTTATTCCTTCTTTCTCTCTCTTCCGGTAATGATGTCAATATAAATGAATACAGTGCCTCCTGAAGACTTTGCAATAGATCTCTATTTTATTTTTCTGTTTATGTTGTCCTAAAAAAAAGTGGGATTTTTTTTGTTTGTTTGTGTGGTGATGGTGGTGTTGTTGTTTGGTTTTTTTTAGAAACAAATCCATACAGTGAAGAGGGAATTCATTAACAACTCAGTGGGGTTTTTCATTGAGGAATTTGTCCCATACTTTCTTTTTGACTGTAAGAAAAAATAAGGTACTGGGACAGTGCGGATCAAATTTATAAAGAAAGCGTAAGCAGTAATGAAGCTTTAACTTGATTCTTGTTCTTACTGTGCTTGTACATCTGCAGTGTGCCTGCTGAACACAGCACCTTCACACAAGCTTATACCTATAATGCAAGGGTATGTAATAGCTATTTGAGACGGTCTTACAATATTTTAAACCCCAATGCCTTACCTCAAAGTTTCCAAGAAAAAAAAGGATGCAATGGAGAGCAGCAGAACTTTTACACACTACAAATCACCCCTCTATATCTGAGACATTCTGATTACCCAGATCTTTTTCTTCCACAAACTTTTAGTGTACAGAAGGTTAAACAACAGAGGATCATTTCTCTCTTCTTCACCTAAAGGCCTGTTACACTTCCTTTTCCATCGCTCTCTGAAGCAGAAGGGAAAATAATATTTTTTTCTTTCTCTTTTTTTTTTTCCTTGGAATGTTTTTCCTGTTCTTCTGAACTTTGATTTCTGGTGATAAATGATAAATAAGGAAATCACTGCTAAGTCCTTCAGAAATAGATTAAGGGGCATGTAAAGGTCTTTTTAAAAGTCAGGTTCCTCTCTATATAAATAGTGCTACACCTCTGAAAAGCCTGTCTCTTCAAATTAGAGAAGGCTGAACACAGTTGCTTAGGAGCTATTGTAAAATGTAAAGGTACAATTTATGTTAGGAAAAGTGACTGTGTTGATCTGGAATAAAGAGAGGCCCAGGTGGCTGAGCAGGAGAGTGACCTGCTGCCACGATAGATGAGGTTGAATTCTTTGTGCCTTATGTTAAGCAAGACTTATTGCTAATAGAAAATAATTGCAGTAACCAGCAGAGAGATCATTTCACACTATGTAAGAAGAGAGCAAAGGGAGGAGCTGGAATGGAAAGTTCATTGAACTGATTGACTACAGTCAATCTTTTGCAGTCATCCTTTTTCAAAGAATTTGTCTTCTTGAATGCAGGAACCCTGACCCCTGTGATGGAAGGCTCGCAGAATTCAGGGCCAACGATTCCCACTCCTGAACAGGAATCTCAAAATATCCCCGTGGTTACCAGACATAGCTTGAGAAACAGCACAAGATAAACAGGCAAGTCTGTGTATGCTGTCATCAGTGCTTACAGGCATAAATTAAAATTTCAGTGTGAGTTACCGATAGGCTTTTTTTTTTTCTTTTTTAATTGGGAACGCACTCGGCATTTCTCCAAGTCTGAAGATGGTAAGACTTGTCCTTCTCCCTTTCATTATTTAATTAGTAACGTGTTCATGCCAGTCTGTTTCTCAGACTCCTACATAGTACTGAAGTATTTGAGGTACAGCTCTGGAAGGAAATTGTGTGCTTGTTTTTTAAATGTTCCACTGCAAGTAAAGACTTTAGTCCAATGGGAGTCTGACCTTCCAAAGTAAAAGGTGAATTTATTGAGCTTAATTGGGGGCGACATTTGCATAATCCTCTGAAAATCTTTATGATTTCAATGCCCAAGAGAGGCCAAAAAAAGAGGAAAGAATATTTCTAAAAGTGTCATTTATACTTCCATCACGAGTTGCTTTTCTGAGCTGGATATTTAGTGTAATTCATTAGAGCTACTCTAAATGTTGTTTGCTAAGAAACAGCCTTGGTGAAGCACTTCTCTCCCAAACAAGAAATGAATTTTTAGGAGCAGGAATGAACTGAACAAGGAGGGAGACAGCCTAAGGGAACTGAATCTTATACCCCATTCACACAGCCTGATGTGGAGCATGTTTTGTCTGATGAGAAGAGGGAAGAGAAGCTGCTCTTGAAGTGGTTGGTGACCTCTTCTTCCCTACGATGATTGCAACATGATTGCAACCTGCTTTTGGAGGGGGATGGATACTTACACCTCCTGATACCCTGATATCCCCCTGACACCACTCTAGCTGAATTAGCAAGGGTTATGCATCGTTCAACACAAAATATGAGCTGCCAGGAGATACACACTCCAACATAGTGGCTGTTTCAGATGTTCTCATCACAGGTTTAGGGAATGTACCACCCTTTGAATCCTGGTTTAGTCTGCACAGCTCTGTGGTTTGAGGAGAAAAGCCTAAAACTCTTGTGTTTCATACTCACAGTTATACCCTGCAGTAGTTTTGAAGACAATAATAAGGTAGACAATCCAGAACCATTTAAAATCATAAGTCAGGCCCTAAGAAATAATCCAATTAGGTTTTAATAATAATGTAGGGTTGGGTTCTTTTTTATTATTTTATGGTTTCGAGTCTTCAGAATTAATTCTTGTAATATATTCAAGCTCTTTTTCCCCTTGAGACAGTATATTAAAAATTTCTCTTTATTTTTAATTGAGCTTGAGATTTCAGCTAATAGCCCACCTCTTGAAGTAATGTAAGAAGCATTTTCAAATGCCATATGACTTAAAATGAACATGATGTTTAAGAAACCCAAGACAAACTACTTGAAGGAAAGTCTAGTCATCTGCCGAAATTCTAGCTCTGTGTTCCAGTATATAACAATGGGAGAGGCAGAGCACCCTAATTACTTTAAAAAATTGAATTCAGTTAATGTATGAATAGGATTGTGTTGTGTAGGGTGTCAGATTTTCTTGTTCCATGCAGTACTGGATTTACATGGAATAGTGCAGGAATACTGTTTATTTTCTGCAGAAAATTTGAAAAAGGATTAAAACTCAGCTTAAAAATAATCCACATATTGAAACCAATAAATACTGGTAAGTGCCTGCCCCACAGTTCTGGTGTTCCTGCTTGTGGGATGGAGCAGCTGGAAAGGAAGGATTCTTGGTCATGCAGCTGGGAAGAGATTTGTCTTTGAGAAGAGTTTGAGGACCTGCAAGTTTTCATGATTTATACACCACTGATAACTGGCATGTATGAAAACGTGTCTTAAGTACCTGTATCCTCAGCTGTGCAGTTTGGTTGAGAAGTGCTTAATGGAAGGCTAGAAAGTAATCATCCTACTCATATGAATAAGTGCTACTTGGAGAGAGAGTTGTTGAATTGAGCCCTTTAGGAGGCAGAAGTCACAGACTGAAAGTTAATGCTCTGGGCATTATTCGCTTTCTTGAGGGTGTAGGACAAATACTCCATACGTTTCCCAGGAAACGTGCTACCCATTCTGACTAATTCCTGGCTTCATCTGATCCAGCTGCCTAGTCACTGTCGCCATGCTGAAGTGCAAACATACTAAGCACAAAAAGGCTCCCATCATGGAGGAAGCATTGTAATTCAATAGAGAAAAATTAGTCATGCAGGTTCTGTATTCCAGTTACCTTACCAAAAATAATAATAATAAAAAAAAAACAACCCACAAGAGCCCAGTGTCTGTCTTCTCTTGTGTGTTCTGCTTGAATCAGAAATGAAACTGTAACCTGAGGACAGCAAATCTACTTTTCAAGCTAACGTTCTAGTGATACTTGACAGCTAGAAGTTGGAGATAAGCTACCTATCTCAGATATTTAAATGTCTGTAATATCTGAATGTCTAAGCATGTGTCTATAATGTGCAAAACTCCTGCTTTGTTCTTGAGACAAAAAACTCCAAGTTGCCTTATTTCAGCTGTCGGCTTCAACTGGACGTTAAAAGCAGCCCACAGGTTTCCCCCAGCATGTGGATCTGGATCAGCCAGCACCGGCCCGCTTTTGCTGTCAGGTTCCCCATGCATTTAGAAACCAGACTGGGGCTTTTTAGCATGGCGCTGAAGATTCAACAATGTATCTGTGTGCTTAAAACTTTGGCTTAAAGTTAAGGTGTAAACCAAAGTTTAATTATCTATGCAAAAATATCTAAAAGACTGGTTTATATATGGTTATACAGGGAGCCTCTGGTGAACAGAAGCTGGGTCATCATAAGTAAGCAACTCAGACCCTAGGTTATTGTACCTAAACTGAAGCTGCCTCTGGTACATTACATTAATTTTCACAGCAGCCAAATACAACGTCTTCCAGGATCCTTCCTTTAAGTAAGGAAAAAAGCCAAGAAGTGAAACTAATTTGGAAATTCTTTCCCTTACAGGAGAATGAAAAATAAATAATACATAGGTAAAGCAAGAAAAAAGGTTAATCTAAAATAGAAAAGATTTAGATCAAAGGATAATCTTCAAGATGATCCTTTCTAACATTTCTTGGATCTTACATCCAGCATGATGTACACCAGTCCTAGGCTAACTCCATGTAGCCATGATTTTTCCCAGTAATATCTCAATACGTTAAGTGTATCTAGGTGATTTGGGGTCATGAATGGTTTATGTTATGTGCATGAGTATTGGGCAGAAATTGCTCAGAGTTGTGTGCAACTAACCCTGAAAACATTCAGAGACTGTTGTCAAGCAATTCAGTATAATCTAGGATACTGAAAATGCTCCTGTGTACAAACAGTTTTCAAAGTGGCAAGTACAGGGCAGAAAAAAAAATAGCTGTCTAAATATATATTTGGTGATTTTTCAGATAGCCAGGTAATGAGAATTTAGATACTCAGGATACAGGTGGACAGCACACAAGACATACAGGAAAACTGTCCTTCTGAAGAGGCAGCTGGAGGCCAGGAGGGTTAACTGAGGGTCTCTAATGCCTATGTTTGGGAAACTGAATACCAACAAAAGTTTCAGTCAGAACTCTCTCCAGGGCTTGTAGTTATATGTAGATTTTTTGTAGTGATCCATCTCCTGAAGGTCTTTTAAAACAGATTTTTCTTTTCTTATAACACCAGACAGTAACAGCATGTAGATCTAGAGAGAAAAGGATGGTTCCATATCTTTTTAATTACATCATAGTTACTGGGTTATGTTTAGCCAGAAAGTGAAGAAGTCTTTTTCAGTTTGACAAAGTAAAATACTTTCATGGTTACGTGATTTGCTTTAATATTCTTTTCGCATCTTCTTCTCACCTTCTTAAGATATTAAAATTAAACTAGGAAGTATGAAGCCTCAGTTTAATTTTATTAGGTTCAGTTGGATTTTTTCCCCTCCTTTTTAGTTACATCTAACTTCTTCGACAATTTATATCAATTGTCTGTAATGCTTACGGTTCAGCACTGAAGTGGTAACCAAATAATTAGGGGAAAGAAACAGAAGGAATACAAATGGAAATGAAAATGCAGATCCTGCATTCTTGGACTGCACTATTCCATTAAGCTGCTGGGGAAGATGTGATCTGTCGACGGAGCCAATAGCTTAATAATAATTTAATCAAGAATTTACATCTTATGAGAAGACACACACAAGGAAGTGATATTACTCCATTCTGGGAAAAGAAAATGATGGCTTTGCCTAGAGAAGGCTCAAAAAGAGGACATGACTGTTGTCATTAGGAATCTAAACTCCAGAACTCAGTCCTGAGTAGCAGGAAACTCCAGAAAGCTCCTTATGACAGGCCAGTTAGAGAATAAACACCTCATCAACAATGATACCAAAATCCAGCGCTCAGATATCAGTTTTATGAAGGAAATAAATGCTACAGTCCTTACTTTCAAGAAAAGGAAACATGCAACCAACCAACTTGAAGAGAAGAGGAGGAAGATCTCTGCTGAGTGCCCGCGTTGTGTCAGGTCACCAGGCAATGGGGGGGTTAGCTAATCTGTTGCAGGAGAGTTGTTGTTTTCAGCAGCTACCAGATCCAATGTGTAAGAAAACACAGGTGAAAAGACAGCCTCTGCCCATGCTGTGTTCATAGGGTATGGAAGGGAGATTCTTCCTTGCTTTTTATCGCCAGTACCATTTCTACTCTATTTTCTGCAGCCCAGAAATTAAAGCCAAGAATTGGACTTAATCTTTTGATTTTAAAGGCTATGCAGGGTAATACACAGACTTTGTTCTGCTGTGGTGAATTTCATTCACACAGGGCATTATTCAGCTACTTTAAATAGTAAAAAGTTACCCAATGAAACAATGTTTTTTCCTTGCAATTTCATGAGTGAAGACTATCCTTATAGTGCTCGAGATAAACAAAAGCTCAGAAAAAGTGTATAAAATACAGCACAATTAGTATAAAATCCTAAAATCTAGGAGCATGTCAGCAAAAGAAAAAGACTTTCAAGAGAAAGTGAACATCTTAGTTTGCAAAATTTTCAACAGTCTATTGAAGGCTATATGATGCAAACACTAACTTAATTACATGATTGACTAACTCAATGCTTAACAAGTGGACCTGTTATAACAAATATTAATAAGTCCCTATTAATAAATTCTGTATTGTAATATTTTCCTTTGGTAGGACAGAATATTCAAATCTCAAAGAAAAAAGGCAAAAATTGTCCTTTTTTCCCCTGTTATGATTGCTCCACTCCTTTTCATATAACCATCATCCTCCAAGTATTTGAATCCTTCCAAAGATTTGCATCTTCCACATTAGCCATGATAGTGAGCCAGGAAGCTGCAATTAAAACAAGCTTCTTATCTGCTTTTTATGTTATATAATATATATATGTGATATATGTGATTATATTCTAACAATATATGTGATTATATTCTCGTTTTTTATCTTATATATCACTGAATATTGTACCAACACTTAGCAACAAAAGGACAAGAAATTCAGGAGCATGAGAACTAAATATTAGCTAATGTAGTCCACACAGGCATCTCACATGAAGCAGCTCCTCACAAATACTTTCACCAAAGCAAAAAAATCCAGTTTCTTCAAATCGAAGAAAAGCCTTAGTTCTTATATTTTGGATTAAAAACTGGTCCAGAATAAATCAGTGGAAGCTGAATGAAATTCTCTCTGAATATCCATTTCTGAGAACAGCTATATTGCAGTTTTATAACAGTAGTTAAAGAAATTATATAAATAAATTTCCATAAAAATGTTTATGTTCACATTCTGTCACTGCAAAACTGCAATTTTCACAATAGAAAAAATGACAAGAACTTGTTTTGAATTTCAAAATTTAAAGTCACCTCTTGTTCAGAATAAATTGTGTTTTCCTTTTTAAAATACATAAGTGTCACGTGGGGAGGGAACCTACTCTTGGACAACTGTTTCGGAAAATACGTTTTTATTATTCAGAGAGCATTGTGTCTTGCCTTTACATGTTTATTGAAATGCTAAACTTCTGAGTTCAGTCTTCACTAAAAATGTTTTATTACTATCTAATATTATTTTAGTTAGTACTTATTTTATTACTATCTAATCTTTCAGTGGTCTTGCAAAGAGTTTATTCACCAGGTTTTGTTCATGTTTTAAAAAAGTATGTAGATTCCCAGAAAAAAATCCAGAACAATTGTGTAAATACATCTAATTATTTTTAGGAACTCCTTTGCTCCCCGGGCATGGACATGCACTTAAAATTTGACCCAAAATGTTATATTTTAAAGCAGACTTATCCAGGCACTTACTTTGCGCCTGTTAACTTCTGTGTACAGACAATAATCAGATGTAGAATTGCAGTAGCCACTGGTGTTACCTGATTTTTTGCTAACAAAGAAATTCTTGTCATTTAATTTTGCATACAAGTATGTCTAGTGTTCTCTTAAATTAATTATTTGCAGGATTCCATGTAGATCCAAGTATGCAGATCACAAAGTTTGTTTGAGAGCCTAGCTATACATTTGGACAAGGCGGTCACTTTTGTAGGTTCACTTGCACGGACATGACCTTGCACTTCCATTTATAGATGGAAATAAGGTTGACGTCTACCTAATTTCAGAAATGTATCAAAGCAGGATTTTTTGCTACACTATTGGCATAGATTTATAGGTTGATGCAGAAAAAAAAATGGATGGAACTTTTGATGGGACCTTACTTGTTTTTTAATTACTGTGTCTGTTGCTCCTTGGAAAATAATTTACAGTCTGCTTGGGACTGCAAGCTGGAAAAATGCATTACCTCTTATTTGGTACATTCATTAGAGTTTTGCAAATGAGCATCAGGTTCACTATTGAACAGAAATTGAAGTTGTCAGAGCAATGCACTTGGGAATTGGTTACGGAAAGTAAGACAATTTTATCTTTAATGAATATTATGCGATCATTGGCTTTGTTGTTCACATGGGACAGAGAAATCACCTTTAGTAGATTACACCGCTAAACCAATTTACATAATAACATCATATGCATTAAAAATACATTGCCCTTGTGGAAACAGGGTTCACCTGTTGGAGAGATAAAAATAACTACTACAGACCAGCATTTCCCAGCTATGGATCAGTAGGGATCACAGAATTCTCTTGGACAACAGCTTTAGTAGATTTCAGCACTAAACCAATTTCCTGAAGCACATTATGCACTTTGAAAGAGTTTGCCTTTTGAATCATACATAGCTCTCTCAGGAGGTGAGTTAAAATACATTTAATTCTATTAAAACTTTTCCTACTAACTCAGATCACAAGGGATCATGTAATCCTGTGAAAATGGTCAATATGAAGGGGACTTGATTAGTAAACTAATATTCCTAAATAGGCTTGTACGTTTGGGGTATACACATACATTATATTGATATTTCTTGTTAGTAGTCACTTGTGACTTGTTTCCAGTGTTTAAGTTATCAGAAAGGACACTACCACAGCCTTGTATTAGACAATTTGAAGACGTGTTTTGGTTGATGACCATCTTTCTCAAAGAAGGATTTTCTTTCATTTGTGGATTGTTGCTTTGCCTATACCAAGAGGAATAAGAAGAGTTCTGTAGTAGGTCAAGGACTGGATTCATGAAATACATGGAATTCTTTATGTTTTTCTCTATGACACATAGGAATTATATGTATGATTTAGTTTCTCTAAGAACCCCCAAGAACGGAATTCAAAGTGGTCTGCCCAGTTACCAGCAGAGGGGCTAGGGGAGAAAACACACAGAGGGATTCTTTAAGCCAATCTCTACAACACTGAGAAAGGATTGTGTAAATAATCTGTTTTACTCCTCTATTTATTCAACAAATTCTTAACATGACTTACCCATAAGCTTCCCTGCCCCAGTCTACCTCATGAGGAGACTTCAGTAGCCCATGACAACATTTTTACATAGATCCTTATAATGAAAAATTGTGAGTTGATAGAATACGAAACAGGTGTCCTCAGGACTGAGGCTGTGTTACATATCCCACAAAAAGTTGAGCAGGAAAGAATTTAGAAAGCTTGATAAGAATTACTGACAGATATAGGCTAACAAAAATGTGCTGCTTGGAGCATATTTTTACCCATATGTTGTTACTGAGTTAATACTGAGATTGTTGCCTAATGTAGGCAGGCTGAGAATGCAGTCATCATGGTCCAGGCTTTCTCACAGGTAGACAGCAAGAGACCCTCTCACCCAGGGGGGGTATGAAAATGTTCCATAATTTCTCAGGCTCTTCCAAAATAAAGCTTGCACATCCAGCAATAGATTTCAATAACCTTCTGTACAGCCCTTGGTGTGTTTCTGCCAGTTCTTGATGCTGGGGCCCTTCATTATTACAGACCCGACTTGTTCTGGCTGAGCCACGCTCAGGGTGTTACAATTTTCCCAGTTTTGTTATTGTCCCCTCTGTAGGGTCCTCATCCCTCCAGCATTTTTGTACACATTTACCTTAAACCAATTCACCAGGCCATGAACGTGAGTAGCTGAGGCATAAACATATATTCCCACCCGCCCTGGGAGTGGTGAGCTCTTGCACAGGAATGCTGTACAAGTTAATGCGCAAGCTTCCCATTCAGGGCAGAATCAATCCGAAATAACTCACATCAGAGGCACAACAATGTTATGGGCACTGGCTGGCAAGCTTTCTTGGACCTTGCTGAAGTGCTAAGGAAAATAACATTTTTTAATGTAACTTAGTAGATTTATTACTGGAGTTCAGGTCAGTTTACTATTCTCTTTACCGTGGATCAACAACAATTAGAAAATAATCTTTAAGATCTATCTGTAGCAATATACATAAAAAGTGTAAAAAACCTGCAATGCATTGTTTCAAAGATGATTTTCACTAAAAAAATAATTTAGTAAAAGTTGTGTTCAAAGAGGTGGCTAGTTTTTCAAGATGAGGAGACTTTTACACAGTTTTTCAAAAATCATGCCATGTACAAAGTACTTGTGACTGTTCTCAGTTCATTTGTTTAAAAATTCATAAACTAGAGTTTCTTTCTCCTTGCTTATCAACAATCACATTACATACCTAGAATATTTTATATCTTGCAATGGAAATGGAAAATAACACATAAAAGCTTAGATTTATCAAAAAAATCAGAGTGGAAAGAGAATTGACTAGTTTAATTGCATATCAAGGTTAGAAATAATTTCTTAATTTTTAGTATTGTGTCATTTAATTACACAATAGTATGTATGTAAGTGTAAGTATTTGCATTTAATTACCTCTTTTCTAGTGGAATCACAACAGCAAAATGCTTTACCCTGTGAAATCTAAGGGAAATATTACTCCAAGGCTTTTTGAAGAGTACTTGTTCTAGTTTGCCTACCGAAAAATGTGGATTTCAGGATTTAGCTTCATCAAATTCATTAGCAGTATTATATATTTATTTTTTTATCATTATGATTGAACAAGCTAGTCATCTGTCATTCCTATGCTATCAACACAAATGTATTCAAATATTGAATGCTTTTAGCCCTTTTGTACAAGAGAAGGAAAGAATTTTGAATTAAACGTGCAGTCAGCAGTAAATTCATAATATGATTTTCTACTGCTCATGCCCAGTCTATCTTGCAAAATGCTGTTGTGAAAGAAATGCTATCTGAAGTGAAGCAAATGCATGATTTTCTTCAGATTTATCCCAGCTATGAAGTTTAAAACAGTTTGGGGGTATTCCTCTGAAAGAGTATTCTATCTGTGCTAACTGTACTAACTATTTGTATAGGTCCTAGATTTTTCTAGCAGCATTCATGATACAGACATAAATGACTGGGATTTGTATATTAAGCAAGAGACCTTTCATTAATGAAAAAAATTTGACAGAACTCTTTGTCTTTCAAATCAGAAGATGGAAATGGGAACTCTAGAAAGTAAATTTTAGAAAATGAAAGGCTATAGAAAAAGAGCAGTGGTGAAAGGTTTTGTTGAAGCTGAATGTTGCATTTGAAAGCAGCCTAGTCACACAAAGTGTGATGGATTACTGAACTCAGCCTCTATTTTAATGTCTTCTTGTTTGATACTTGTGATCTGTGACCGGTACTAAGCAACTAGGGAGCTTTTTCATTAGATAAAAAGACTCACACACTGTGATCTATGCCTACAATACTATACTTTACAGGGAAGCATAAAAGGATTTTTTTGTCCTCTTCTGAAATTAGACTTCCCCAGAGTTTGTTTGTGTTCAGGTTCAGGCTCCAGAGAACTGCACAATTTTTTGTTGCTTCAGTCAGCTGCTGTGTGATTCTTTTCTTGCAACAGGAAAACATAGCACAGCTTATACCAGCTTTCCTGTTTTTGAAAATGTGGTGGCTCATGTTCGGCAGACAAATCTTGGTTAAATATTTTAAATACATTTAAATAAATAAATACTTCAAGGGTGATTTTTCATAAAGGCAGAGACAGGTATTCTCTCCCTAACAAGCCTGCCCTAGATTTTCTACCTGCTATATTAGCCCAAGCTGTGACTTCTTTTCTTTTCCATGAACTTCCTAATTGAAGAGGGGTCTGTGCCAAGACCTTGTCTTGCCCCAAAGGTCTGTTAGAGGATTGAGGAAAATAATTCGCTCAAAGACATGGCCAAGAACAATTAAGACATCAGGTGGTGAGCCCATTAAAATGTCAGGCATTATCTCCCCTAAGTGACAGGAGAAGGTTGAAAAGCAGCCTTTAATCTGTTAAATATTAATTTCAGAAAATGAATCAACAGTTCCCTCTCTAGCATGTCTGTGTGGAAACACACCTACCTGACTGGCTCTAGGCGAAGTGGTTTGGTGGAGCACGTATCTCCCACATGACGTAATTCTCCACCAACTCACACCACCCTCCAACTCCTTCAGTCAGCAGCACAAACACCACTTCACCACCACGCGCTCGGGGTGACCCATCGCTCCCATCCAGGCACTGCAGCAGCTGTGTGTGTCTCTGTCGCTTCCTACATCAGGTTGCTATAGAAAGAACGGGTTCCGAGAGGCATGTTTGCCTCAACAGCAGGGATGGAAATTAATCATCGCATGTGACACGTGAAAGACCAGGAGAGGTATCTGTGGCAGCTGGAAGTTTAGCAGGATGAAGAAAATGTGGAGGGTAGGAAGGAGTGTCACAGGGGTAAGGACAGGAATCCTCGACAGGAATAAGAGGAAGGTTATAATGGAGAGAAAGAGATGGGGGGAGAGGGACGGGGCAATAGAGAAAGTCCAGGACTGTGTGAAGAAGAGGGGAAGATTTAAGAAACTACAGAAAGGCAAGAAAAATGGGTAGAAAAATATAACAGCATGTGTCAAGTAAAGTCAGAATTTATTAAGAAAAAGAAAATGGAAGAATCAGAAAACGGGAAAAGCAGCCTTAGTCAGCCAGGTCACAGCTTTTGGCCACATAAAACCAGCCTGTTAACCCTAGCTTTCTTCCTCTTCACTCCAGTATTCCTGTGTCCATTTACAGTCCTCCTTTCTCCCTCCCCTTCCCTGCTCCAGAGCCCCCCACGCTCTCAGACCCCACGTCCCCATGTGCTTCTCTTCTAGCCTGAGCTGCTTTGTTCCACCTCATTTCATGCTGCACAATTCCTGCTTGCTCTGTGTTCTCACGGGAGGAAGACAGTGCTGGTAGATGCTGTGGTGATGTTATTGCATATCAAGAGCCATGCGGTCAGAGGGAGAAGTTCACCAAAGGGGCCAGGAGGAGCTTTCTGGGGACGTAGGGACTGGCGATGTGCCAGTCTGGTGGAGCTGATTTGGGATATGTGCACAGGTTTGGGGTAGGAGAGCTCGACGTGGGGAGCTAAGGAGTGCTGTGGCATGCAGGGGGTGGGATGGGGTACTTTGGTCGGCATGGGAACACTGCATGGGGTGCAATGAGGAGGTGATGTGTGTGTTGTGAGGGACCCTGTGTGGGGTACAAGGAGAGGCACAGGGCCCTTGGGAAGCCTGGCATGATGCTGAAGCTCTGCTGATGACCAAGCGGAGAGGGGCACCGGCTGCTGAACATCTTATGCCAAACATAATTAAAAGCCTAATTTGATAAGCAATACAGCTCCCTTCTCCCAAAGAGTAAAGGAATGGAAACACTGATACTTGGAAAGCTTTTTTGGTAAGGAAAGGAGACTATAGTATATGGAGCTCCAAGCTATGCGACAGGAGATTTTGATGCAATTCCCATCTTAGACACCTGTGTGACCTTCAACATTTTGCTCTCTGCATAATGGCCTTACATCCCTCAGCTACAGGGAAACTTTCAGACTAAAAACCCTTTTAATGACAACGACCCGCTCAGGCAGTACAGTAATGAAAGCTGTACAGTTGTAAAGGTAGACAAGTGAGAGTCCAGGTTCCAGTCTTGGTAAGGGAAAAGTGGTGGTAAAATTTAATGCCTTTAGCTAAACTCTTCCTTTTTTTGTGCGTGTGTGGAAGACAGTGAAGAAATGGATGGATGCACTCAATCATTGTGCCTTGTAGCCATATGTAGACTGAAGAGATTATTTATTTCGGGGAAACTTTTTGAAGGGGGGAAAAAAGGAGCAGTTAAGCATTTGCCTCCTATCAAAATCTGATGCTTTGGATACCTAATTGCAATTTGCTCATCTGAAAAACTTCTTTTGTTATTCCTATACAGAAGGAAATATAGAACAAAAAAAGGATTTCTTTACCAGTTTTCCTGTCTTTGTTTTCTGACAATGTTTGAAGATCGAATGCCTGTATTTTCTCTATTAGTGCAGTGATACAATTAAACTAGCTAGCAAGACTAGACTCGGAAGCAGCTGTGCTGCATCTAATGGACCAGGGAGTAATTCCTTTGACTGGGATAATAGGTAGCACTTTTAAAGGCAGAGATACTTTATCTGGTACTGGAAGATATGACAGTGAACACTTCTCAGTGACCCAGAAGCTTCCTCTCGCTAGAATAAGTGACTAGAATGGACTCTTGAATTGTTCCCAAACAGACAGTTAAAGCAGCTCTCTGTAACTCTAAATACCACAGTGTGCATTTGTATTTCAAGCTCAGGATGTATTTCTAAAATCAATTGCAATTTAGATTTTGAATGTGCGTTCAAGCCTGGGAGGTTTACTCTCTCCTAAACCCCTTAGCAAAACTACAAGAATCTGCCTGTGGCGAGTCGTTGGGGGGCAATGAAGATCAGTGTACTGCAGGGCTTGGTGACACAGTATTTAAACAGTATCCCCCAGTGCAGTGAAGCTTTAATAAACTCCGAACATTGTTAGCAGACTTGGGAAATTCAGGATCCTGAATGATAAATAGAAAGGAGGACAACAAGGCAACACATGTTAGTGTGTGTAGGAATGTCACACGAAACCTCCAAAGTCTTGACAGCGATGCTATTCATCATTATGTCAATACTGCAAAAATTATACCTATTGTGTGTGTTTTCTTTCACTGTCAATTAAAAAAACGCACATTGTATCATTTTACACTAAACTGTATTCAAAGGTTGACACAGTGTTCCAAGACAAGCATATCTTATAAAATTTTTCTGGTAACTGTCTAATTTCACAAAAAATATTTGTTGTACTGTGTTATAGTTCAGGCACATTAGGATTGAAATGGGGCAAAAACGTTGAAATTTTTGTCTGCTATGTTTATAATGACGCTGCTGTGTTGTGAATGCTTTTTGGGCAGGTTTCCAAAACTGAAATGACAATTCTATCCACGTTTGTTTTTGTTGTAAAAAAAGTCAAACATTTATTTGGAGGGAAAAAAAACCATAAAAATATGCTATATATACAAATTCCAGCAAGCAGTGATTTGTGGAAAAGTTATGTTCAAAGAAGATTGGCTCTATGCATATATTAAATTCAATTGATCATCTACCCTTCTTACAGCTAGTTTCTCAATGAAATGCACAAAATTATCTCCTTTCTATAGATGATGGCAGCCTCTTAATATGGAAGGTTATAAAAAATGTCAGTGTCTTGACCTCTACCCTGATACAACCACCTTTTTAGAAGAAAGAACTCAGTTCTGCAGCTGAATAATTCTGTTGAGGTCAAAGACTCTTTAGAACTATTACTGGTTATTGGTATGTTTGCAGTGCTTGTGAGCACTTGTCATGGCCAAGTAACTGAAAATGGGAATGTGAGCAAAGTCAGAATAAGAGACACTACCTCTTCTTAAAAACTTTCTATTTGACCATTTCATCTGATGGTGATGAAACATTTTATTCTCAATATTCTCTCAACTACTTTTCTGAGCTGGAGCCTACATAGCAAGAGACCAGCCTCTTTAGAGTCTATGAAATCTCTGAAACAGAGAATTAAGCAATCTTTCCCTTCAGCCCATAACGTAGCAGGGTTCTTTTGGTTTTGAGGATATTACACATTGATCTTACTTTTTGCATTATTTTCTGGATCAAACAAGTCTGGGCAAGCTTTGTACGCTGGATCTCTAAAGATGAAGGATCTGAGGCATTCAAGACTACTCTCAACCTAGTATTTCCAGATACTGTCCACTTCTCTCAGCAGCTCCTTGGTTACTTGCACTTCTCTAGCCATGTGCCACAATTATTGGCAGGCTTTCTTCCTTTGAGCAAAGACTGACTCCATATCCTCCATGTCCTAAGACATTCATGATGCAGGAATTAGACTAGTAGGTGAAGAAATGTGAACGTTAGGCTGATAAAGAAGAAAACAAATATTCATTTTTTTCAATTATAATTTCATGATTCTATTTTATCAGCTTTAGGATTGGGGTAATCAGTGAGTGATAATCAATGTCTGATAAGAACTATTTATCGCTGGATTTGTTATGAAATTTCATGAGAAAGAAAATATAACAGTACTCCATTAATCTATTCAGCAGGTTCTTCAAAGACTTACTGCTTTGTTTGCTGCCTTTTCTGTGTGTGACTCACAGTTCTTGCAAAGAATTGTTTCAGAGCCTGGCCACACCACTTTTTCAGAGAAAAGCTCAGGGCATGAGAATACACCAAAGTTCTTAGCCGTAGATTCTAGACTTACTTGACAGGTGGGACTTCATATGAGCCTTTGCTAGTTTAACTTCTATTGATAAAAACAAAAGAGTAAGGTAAATGGTCCACCTAGACTTGTAGCCTCTCTGGGTCACTGTTAATACAAGATGCTACTTAGAGAAAGCATGTGTTACTGGCCACAGTCTGTGGTATGCTTTACTTGTACCTTCCCAGCTTCCAGAACCATTGGATTAGGGATTTTTGAGGGTATGTCCCTGTCTCTTCCCTTTAGTATGTGTTTATGGACTTGTTCAATGCACCTATCAAAGGGAAAATTCCATTTCCAGGTATTTTTTTCTTACATGTATGTACAATGACTGTCACTATCAGAGCCTCTAGAAATGTTAATGTAATGAATAGTAATTTGTTATCCAGTCCTTTAATAGGTTTTCTAATAAAGATGTAAAACTCAAATGTAGCACCTGCCTGTTTTCTATGTACAAGTCTAAATGGAAATGGTTTTACAGCATGCTTCAAGATCATGTTGAAAGAATGGTTTAAGTAGGAACTCTATGTGCCATATCCAAACCTGACATAGTCAGGGAATTCTGGGGAGGGACAAGGAAAGACCTAGAGTTTTATACCGTGAAATTTGTGCAGTGGATTATGAGTGCTGGCATTCCTCTGCTTTGGAAGAGTCCTCAGACCTGATTTGAAGTCACTGAGCTAAGGGACTCTTGTGAAGGAGCATTCCTCCCCATCATCCCAGTGTTTGTGACAATGTTGCTCGTATCATTCTTGAGGACAATGCATAACATGTTGCTGGTTACACTTTGAACCACTGATCTCCACACTCCAAACCCATTTGTCCAGGTAGCTGTCCACCACATCATGGTCTACTCATCTGCTGTATTTCTCTCCAACTTATCTTAGCTAAGTAGTCCTTAGTTTCAGCCTCCTCTGTTGTGTGTACCTTTCTCCTCCAGATCTTGCTATGAGGCATAGAGACATGGGAGCCTGAGAACAGACCTTTCCAGTACATAAAATGAGGAAAGAATTGCATCAGGTACCTTATCTGTTCCTGTGTTCCTCATGATTATGTTGCCTGTCCAGATCACCTGCAGGCTCATGCTTTCCTTGGTTTTCCTTTTGCCGCTGATGTACCCGCAGAAGCTCACCTTGTTACCCTTTCACAACTTTTGCCAGTTTCAGCTCCAGCCAAGCTTTGGCTTTCCCAGTTTCACCCCAGTATCAACAATGTAATGCCACCACTGTGCTTAAAAAGCCTGTCTCGTTGCCCTCTCCCTTACAGTGGAAGTATTTTAAAAATATGAATTTTAAGCCATACACTTTTACAGATTTCTCTCATATTTAGTCTCTCATCTGAAGCTTTATTTGTGTGCACATAGCCAAGGTTTTCTTACTAAAACAACCATGAAAGTGTCTTGCTATGTTTTCTCTTCTTTTAATCAAAGCAGACATTCTCATGTGCATATTTGACTGATATTAGGGCATTAAAGAGAAATGTTTTTATGAATTTCAATAAAGTTTTGGCACTGAATCCTTCTACTATATTGGAATCAAAATTTGAAGCTGACCAAAATTTTGTAACTGTTTGACTGACCCAAATGGGAGTGCTGGAAAAGCAGTGAACAGCTCCGAAAGGTATTCTTAGAAAGCCTTCTAAAGCCTTTCTCTGTCCAGAGAACTGGCATTGACTTTAATCAGAATCCCATATAATTTGGATTAAATGATCAGCACTCTAACAGCTATTTCCACAGTAAGACACAGTAGAATTAAAAGGCAAGCCACAGAGAACGCGTCTGAAACTCCCATACTTCATACTCTACAAGGGTAGGGGTGGTGTCAGGGAGAAAATATATGGAAAAGCGAACACATAAATTCAAACGCAAATCTTATTTGTAATTGAACAAGATGTTTATTTATTTGTTAAGGGTTTATTTCTGTTTGGTTTTTTGTTTATGGCTGCAGACATATACTAAAGCCTCGCTTTCAGGATGGACATAATGTGAATACAGAGTTGTAGAGTTTATTATGTGCCTGTTCCTCCAGTCCCTCAAGCAGTCCACAAAGTCGAAGCAGAACTAATGCTTCTTACTGTCTTCTTCCTTGCTGCCATGAGCCTGAAGGAGGCAGGATAGCAGCTCTGCTTTCCCTGTGTACGCCAATAGACTTTGTCTAGTCTGACAAGATGGATACACTCAGTAAACTGATGCAGCAACAGCACCATCATTTTTCTGTACGTTCAGGCATCCTGTTAAGCATTCGCTTCTGCCTCTCTTACCTGCTGTCTCTGTTGGGCAAGGCAGCTCTGCAGAGTCCTATTCTGTACTGGGCTTTGTTTGTGCAACAAAATGATACTCTTAGGAAGATAAAACTTTCATTTATATTCATTTTCAGAAAGTGGCCGTGTTCTATCCAAGTAATATCGGTTATGGAAAGAAGCTGATTAGTACTGTTCATAGCAAACTTGGATTTGATGTTGAGTGCATGTCAAAACCTCTCTACCCTCTGAGATGCATTTGGTTCTGTATCTCAGTAGTCTTGAATTTCTGTATTAAAAAAACAACCAACAGGTACAGTTGTCATTGCACGTTTTAGTGAATCTTGTTCTGGCTTTAATGGCACATCTGTTTTAAGATTTCTCCGTTATGCATAACGCATTGTAGAGACGGTAAGCCTAAAACAGATTGAGTAACAAGTTGTCTGGCTAGGGAAAAGAAGGAACTCAAAATCACCGTGGTAGTTACACATTCATTGTCTTTTCTATAGGAGTAAAACATAGTGACACAGTTAAGCATTCAAAGCAGTTAAGCATTCAAAATATAAAAAACATGCAGTTGGGGAAAGTTAATTAGGGGACAAGGGAAAAAAAGAGATATCTCAATATACTGCTGTCCTGCTAAGCAAGAACAATGAGACCATGACCATAGACACCTTAATTGCTTCCCAAGTACATATTACAGTGATGACCTGCATCCATACTCTCATAAGAACATGACGGTATATTGTTGTCTCTTGGGAAGCCATAGTTTTGTTTTTTGTAGATGTGTTGCTATAGCTACCCATCACAATTAATGAAGTTTTCTGAAGATGGGCAGTCTTACCCATTCAAACTGTAAGTGGAAACAAAACCTTGTTTCTGCCTTTAGCCTCCCTCCTGCCCCCCCAAGAAAACTACCACATTTTGTTCTCTATTGCATTCATTGTCATGAGAGAAGACATATAGCTGTGGCTCATGGAATGCTTTTCCAAACAGAACAGTAGGTAAGAAATTATGCACAATGAAACCATTATTCTTCAAATATAGAATAACAATAATAAAACTCACAAGAGTAAGCCTAAATTTGCTTTGACTCTTAATTGTTTTGCTTTTTCCCTCCACCCCTCCAGTTCTCTAAGGTCTCCAGGCTACTGGGAAGGACCCATAGGTCTGCAGTTTCAGTGATGGCCGATTTCCTAATATGGTCTATCTGGACAGAGGGAAGGTAGCTTCTCTCACAGCATCCCGAAGTGGGAGAGCATTAACTGTGCTTCATAGCACTGTCAAGAATACAACTTCTTGGGCAGGATAACTACAGAGATTAGGGATATGTACGTCTGTCCTGTAACCTTCTGCAGAGGGGTAAAAATTCACCCCCATAAAACAAGGCATCTCAACTGAAACTGCAAAATCCTTGTGCTTCGTTCACTAGGAGTGAAAAGACTTCCCACTGTTAAATAATAACTGTTTCACTGCCAAATGTCTGCAGTTCCCTTGGACAATACATGGCAGGAGAGAGAATCCAAGGCAGCATTTAATGCACTCTTTCAGAACATTTAGCAGCCTTCAGGCACGTGCACCAGCACGTCGTACACGGGCACTAGGAATGAGGCAAGGTGGTTGCCAGGGTTACCACAACCTGTCAAAAAAACTGAAAACAAAAGTGAAGGAGCCATGCTGCCCAGTATAATTCCTGTCAAGCGCATTACCTCACACGCTGCCTTAAACTGTGATAGAGGAAAAGGCAAGTCTTTGACAGGCTTGCAAAAAGAAGAGCTGCATCATAGCTTATAGTTTAGTGTAAGAGGCTACTGATCTGCAGATTAGAAATACACCAAATACCCATCCCTACAAGTGAGATCACAGCTATTGGATACGTGAACAGAACTATCTCAGCTAGAGAAATCATTCTCAAAAAAAAAAAAAAGAAAGTGCTATACCACAAACATGAAGTCTAGAAATCAATAACCGGAGAAGTTAGCATTGCAATCTCCTTTTTTTTTCCTGCTGGTTGGTGGTTGTTTTTTTTTTCCTTTCCTTGAGCAGTATTAAAATGCCTTTCTTATTTTGTAAACCATAATTGAATTTGCTGTACCTTGGCTGCATTGCAAGGTTAGTATAGAGATGTACTCTAGAGAGGCAGTCAAAAAGATAATAAGCCTTCGTAAAAAGAAGACTCTTTCTTATCCATCATTGCCACTGCATCACATAAGAGTAGAGGAAAGTCATCTTAATTCTTTCAAGGCAACAACTCCCTCATACTGACTTCAGAAATTCAGGAATAAAGTGGCAAAAATATTGTGACCTACTAGCAGTTAATAAAATCTCCAACCAAATCCAAACTGCTGAATCAGCAGTCACCTCTGTAAAGCACTGAATTAGACCAGTGAATCCAATTGTCTCCATTGTCTTTAAGGGGACCTCGATGACTAGTTTGCAAGCCTACAGAACAGACATCTAAACCTGTGTGAGATGAATCTCACAATGAGACTTTAAAAGATGAGTAAAATCTAGATGATAAGATATTTTGATATCTGCCAGACCATGACATCATCCCTATTTCTTTAGCTCACACAAAAATATAAGATTTTTGTTCTAAACATAATTTTTGGTCCCAGGCAAAAGTTCAAATTGTTTATTTTTTTACAGGACTTAAAGGGGACAAGGGTAAGGATGGGTTAATAGCTTGTTATTTGCTTGACATGTCTTTCCTTCTTTAGAAATCTTGGACCTCTTCTTCCTTGCTGCATTATTCTAACCTGATAATACAGACTTTTTTTCACCTGTTTCTGGAACAGATGTAAATATTGTGCAACCAAAGGGAAAAGTGCCATTCACTTGCTACAGATGTCTGTTAAACTGACAGAAAAAAAGACAGCAATATCTGATTTTTTACTTAAATTACTGAAATCCAAGAGTGATGCTCAAATCTCCTTTTATTTCTAAACCTTCAAAAAAGAACTTTCCCTCTCTGTGCTAACTGATTGTGCCTAGTATAATATTTTTCTTTATTTTTCTCCAAGCAGCAGTTAGCATGATATATGAATACAGGAGGAAGGAGAGAAAATGATGCTCTCAGGAAATCTGATGAAAAATACAATTGCTCCATGCCTGCAGGAAAAGAAAGTCTATGAAGTTCCTTCTCTATTGTATGTGTATTTACTGGCAGCAGATTCAGTGGCTTTATTTTATCTTTATTTTTCATTTTGAACTTGGGAATATTTGAAGCTGGGAACATGACTGAGAGATAGCACTGCACAAAATACAGAGGCATGCAAAACTTCTTGCATCTGAAGCTCCCCAGAAATCTTTGTCAGAGACCTCTATCTGGGAGAAATGCAGAAGAGATCATATCCGTACTGTATTGAAGGTCAAACTGGTCATAGACTGGTAGATTTTCAAAGGGGGTTGACATATGTCTTCCCTGCATGATAATGTGTGCGAGAGCTTCCTGAGATGGTGCAGCTAAGGTGCTTCTGAAAGCCCAGCCACTATCTTGAACAGACTTGTGCAGCACTGTCGTGTCGTATGTGCTAAGTCTTTGGAGTAAGATCACGTATGCCCGACATAGTTCAGCAGTACGTCAGGCACCTTGAACTTAAAGACTTTTAGTAGGAAACAGCTGCTCAGTTCGGCAAGCAATGTTGTTGCTTGTCTTACAGCAGTACTTCCTCAACAATGGTCACCTTGTCTTTTTGAAGTAACACCTGCTGAGTATCTCACACAGTTGTTACCCTCATGGTTTTCGTTTTCTACCCAAATATGAATGCTCATTTATTTTTTGTCTTTCACCCCTTGTTTGCTTGGTTGTGTTATAAAGTTGCCTTTTTTTTTTTCCATTTCCATGGCCCATTTTCTGATACGCTCCTGAGCTCTTGAGTCATTCTTGAGATGCTTTGGCTTACAGCATAATAAAGATAATTTATTGACATACTGTTCCTTATAATGTTGTTCCTTATAAATATGGTTGCCAGGTTTCTTACTGAAGCCACACAAGGGACTGATCCCTTTGTTTTGCTCTTCATTTATATCATGTCCTCATCTCAGAGCATTTAGGTGCTATCTCAAAGCAAATATATTGCACTCTTCTCACTATGCCACCTTCCTTTTTACTACAAAGTAGCTATAGGAACAGATCAGTTAAAAAACTACTACTTGACAGAGGTATCTTGATGAAGCACATTTGGGACTAGTAGAATAATTAGAAATATATCAAAGAGAAAACAACCCACCACAGTGTTGCTGGCAATATTAGACTCAAAGGCTACGTCTATGCTATTAATCATAGCCAAGGAACAGCTCCATGCATTGGGCTGCCACTGTCTCTGTTTTCTAAGTGGTTCAATTGGTCCCCGATACAGTTTTGGCTTATCACCTCACACTTTCTCAAACACATCTCAGGGAGCTGGAACAGGTCAGGAACCATTCCCCATAGACATAATCAATGTGTATGTAGGAGAAAGTCCCTGGTTTTTAATTTTCCTTACAGTGGCTTGAATGTGGCAATGCCTCCTCCAGATGGTAGATATGGTGTTTGGTACTTTTGACCAACCATACGTAGGAGAAGAGAAACTTCTGGTATAAACCAGTTCTGACGAAGCTTGACAGGCAACTTGTCTAGGAGGAAAACCAGAAAGGTTCAAGACATTATTGTGCTGTTTCTACTTTGGAAGCATAATGACAGGAAATTATCAAATGTATGTCATGTCACTACGTCCAGCATAGGCTGGTTGAAAGAAGAGTGTATGTTGATCAAGATTTTTTATTTTATTTCCTTTCTGAAGGCAAACTGGGCTCTGGCTCTGTAGCAAATTAAGAAAGGTACAAAACTTACCTATAAATGGCATTTTTCCCCTTTTTCTTTGTCCATAGATAGTAAGGAAGATCTTCCAGCAAAAAAGAAATATCTTTATCTGTAACGTTTCATTTAACATTAAAAAAGGCAGGTGGATTCTTCTAACCAAAAAGTTCTTCTCAAATAAAGCACATTTTTCCGTCTCAAAAGATTTCAGTGTGATTATTTTGCTCAGCTAGTTGTTTTCTGATCATATTACTCACATATGTATTCAACTGAGCAAACACTTTAACTTTTAGTTGATCTAAGATGCACCTGAATGTGTCAACTGTTACAAAAGAGTGCAATATAAGCTAGGGGTTTGGCACAGAATTTGATGAAGCTTTCTGCAGAGAGCCTGGATGGAAGTTTGGCTGATAGCAGGAGCTACTGCACTGTCTTCACCCTCTTAATAGCATAATTCACAACCAGACAAGGAAATATGTATTATGTTGCAGATAGAAAGAATATCACATGTAAGGTAGATAGAGAACTCAAGAGGAGGATGAAGGTCACTGATAAGACATTTAAAATTCTTCTCTAAATAAGTAATCGTGCACTTAAGAAGTCTTACTGGAAAATTAAGGTACCCTCTGGAAAAGAAAGAAACACTGTGGCTGTTGAAAGATACATATAAGTGTAAATTTTCTAATTCACCCTTTTGTGATATACCAGTAGACGCATGAAATTGTCTTCTATTGTATTTTTGTTTAGCTTTTTGAGTTGCTACTATAGGAACTTGATTTTGTATTTTTTAGAGTTTTTGTGGAAATGATAAATTAACAAATTATAAAACCAGAAAAAGCTATACACTGCAGTACAGTTCTAAAACTCTCAGGGGAAAATAAATAATAAAACCCCCTTTTAGTACTGAGGTTTGAGAAATAGTGGCAAAACCTATTCCATTTTTCACACACTCTTCGAATATTAACAAAGTTCAACAGTATGCTGGAGTTCAATAAATACAAAGGTAAAAAGATATGAGAGATTGTCCATGTTCTTAATTGACCACTCTGTTCCAGCTTCACTATTATAACTAGATTTTTCAAGGAGTTTTTGAAGAGCTATGTAAATTGGATCCTGGATTGAAGGATACATATACTGATTGGTGAACGTCTATATCTTATTTAAACAACCTTGAAAGGCTGATTCTGAGACAAACCATGAATTAACCTTACCATTCTCCTGTTTATTACCTCACACAACCAACCTCTTAATTCACTGAATATTCACCTATTTTCATTTATTAAGCATACAAGAGAATCTAATGTTGCTAGTTCTGAATGTTAGTCTCTTAGGACTACTTCAAACATGACACCTTCTGACACTATAGAAAGAAGTGTGAAAAATCCTCCTTTTTATGGGGGTACCAGATTTCATTCCTTTGCACAGGACCAAAGAGGGCAAAGGGTGGTAAAATTGAAAGGAGGATAATCAGAACTTGAGTGTCAGGCTTAAGCAGTTCCTTGGAAATATTTGCACTTGTGATTGCTTTAGGGATTTGTGATCTACCCATGCTCATTTAAAAAAAAAAAAAAAAAAGCTATATTTACTGGAATAATTACAGGAATATATGGTCCTATGGATCAATAGTAATAAATCCCACACAGTGGGAAAAAGGCCACCAACTCCTGAAAATCCGAGGTCTTCTTTTCACTGTATGAACATTTAGAGACAATTTTCAAGTGATAGACAACAAGGCTGAAGTGTTTTTTGAAAGTGCCTGCAAATGTTTATTCATGGATGCTGTGCACTCTCCACGGCTATGCAGGGAAAACAGCTTATACATATGCAAATAGCACTGAACTCTGCATTTGTATGTGAAATTACCTGATTGGCATTTCAAATCACTGTGTCTCGTGCAGTTATGAGAGTTTTTCAATTGCCTCTATTTGACAATTCAGTCTTAAGGCACACTTTGGTTAAAAATAAGAGTATATCCTAGTGTCCTTTGTGAAACTTTGCTTTCTTCCTAGATTCTTTAGCGATACCCTATGTGCTACTTGATTGAGATTGTCCCTGTAGAGATGTAATTGTGGTACAATTGTAAGGCATGTGTTTCTTTTGATGTAGGAGCCCTTTACAATGAAAGACATTAAAAATAAATGACTGTATAATCCAGCCTCGGTTGCAATAAATTATTCATTTTTTTGTGAGTACCTGGATTCTAACAATTGAAGAACTTTCCCTCTTCCTGCAGAAGTCTCTGCAGTTTCCTGGCATTTTTGGCACAGTTTCTTGATCTTAACTTTATAAACAGAAGCACAGTTCATTACTCAACGAAATGTAAAATTACGTTGCCAGTTCATGTCTTTGTCCTGTCAATTCATGACATGTAGAGATTAGAGAACATTGACATCTGGGGTGGGATTCATCTCACATTGTCACACATCTAAGCTTAGGTGCTTATACTCAGTGGAGAACTAGGGTTCTATGAAGGTGTCTGCATTCAGGTTTCTAGAGCCATCTGAGACACCATGGGGTATCAGTGACATGATACACTGCAGACAAATATGGCAAATGACCAGTGGAAGGTCTGTCTCCTTCTGTAGAAACAGCTGGGGTCCAGGCAGGATACCCTATCCTAGATACCTATCTGCAGGCAAATGACCCAAGTTTATCAGCAGTAAAGTCAGTGAAATCTGTGAAGGGACTTAGCTGACCAAAGATGGTGCCTAATTTCTCTGAGTGAGCCGTAATTTTTCTAGATACCATAGCTGTATTGACCAGATCATCAGTGATTCTAACAGTAACTCAAGCATCCTCATGCACCTGGAAGTAAGGAGAAGTATGTTTCTACCTCTGCAGCTGACACCTACCCCCAATGCTTTTGCAAAAAATCTCCAAAATGGAGACGTCAGGTAAGAAATTCCGACGAAGAAATACATATTAATCACCATCCACATAAGTGCTTTCCTTTTCTTAGCTGTATTCCAACTAACTGTCTTTACTTGCAGCTCACTACTGGACACTGTATATTTGTATATACACACATACATATGCCCCCATTCTCAGTTTTTCATAGAAATAAAGGATGACTTTTATCTTAGTGCTGTTACATAATATTTGGCTACAGCCCACCTGAAACCTGATCCAAACAGTATCCATGGCCCAAGTTCTTCATATCCAGTTTTTTCTTGAGAGCCATTGAAAGTCAATTAGAAAGAGTACTCAATCTACTCCTAGAGACATTGTCATGGAAATATCTCTTCTTCAACCTAATAGCTCAGTGAATTATTGCTGTTACTATTATTAATAATTTTATGCAAAATATTTTTATTCACAGTTGTCAAAGTACAATAAGGTGGCCAAGCTTTACTATGGAATGAGTCATTAAAAAAACATTTATTTAATGATTTTCACTCCCTTTCTTCAGTTTATCAGTAAAGAAGTCTGCAAAATCCTGTAGCTTCTAAGTTATTTTATACCATCTTCACACCCAAATGGTCACACACATCTTTGTTTTCATTAACTATAGGAGCTTCAATTATTAAGTCTGTGAGTCCAAGAAGACTATGCCTATTAGCTCGAAAGTCTTGCTCTAACAACTTGATCCTCAAAGATTAAACCACAGGCCTTTGTGAGGATTTATGTACATACAGAAAACTCATGGCAGCAGTTGTATGTTCTGAACTTTTAATTCATACCATGTTGTACGAAAAATATTTCTTGTAAGTTGTCAGGGTGCATTTTACCTTTTAAGAGCAGCTCCTGACCAAGCTTTGTATTTACAGGTCTTAAGCAGAAAGAACATGCAGAGACTCAAAGGCTGGCAAAACTTGCTGGGAAGTATTTAATAAGCAGCTTTCCTTTAGTAGAAAACGATTAGGGAATACAGAAGCTGAAGGCAGATAATTGTCTCTGAGATGCCAAACAGTAATCAGTAATTGGTGTCAAGATAAAATTGAATATAGACCTATGTGAACTAAAAATACTGTCAGGCTTTCCTTGCTACCTGCTTGATTTTTTATTGTATATTGTTCATTAGAGATCAACATTAAGCTGCAGTCCACTCACCAGTTAATTCAATCAGCAGAAGTCCCTCCTAGGAGGTCACAGAAGCTGTGACCTGGACTGGAGATTATCGTTCCTTTTTAACATGCTTCATTTACTGAAGTAGAATGATGTAATTTAAAAAGTTATCTTTTTAACAGGTTGAAGAATACCATGCAATTTGGCACAATTGTATCAGTCTATGGTGTTTACCTATACGTTTTTTTTATTAACATGTTAGTCGTGGTACTGGTATAGTTCAGGCTTGCTTGCCAATGTTACTAAAAACCATCTTTCATGACTCCTTATTAGAACGCTACAAAATTTGTCTCTTCTGGGACATCTGCTTCTCCCCAGTTTTCTACAGGCGTTTCACATGTTACAGACTGCATACCATCTTCGGATGTTTAAACGTTTCTGTAGTCTTGTATGTTATGCTGGAATACACTGCAAACTACCTTCGGATAACTAACAGTAGGATCATTTTCATGGACTTCTTTGTACTGTCTACATATGGGGGACATTTTTCTGCCAGTGAATCCCAAGTTAGGGTCAGTGCTGTTTCGCTGCAGCATGAGTGAAAATGGTTTCAAGAACTACCACAATGCAGTTGTTGCAGAAGATAATATCACACTTGGAACTCTAGACATTTCAATGGAAAGAAAGATTTCCAGATATTTCATAATAGTCTATTACCTTGGAGTGTAACCAAAGTGAGTATTTAGCAGAAGAAGGGATAGGTCATAATAGTCCATTATTAGTTAAAAGGGTGTATATTTGTTAAAGAGGTCTTCCTAGAAATATGTAAATATTGACTCAATTGATGTGTGTATTCATATAAGAATTGTACAAAATGCCATTGTTATATAGTGATGAAAAGTGAGAATTTGGCTCTGTATCTGAGAGAGATCTGTTAGTACACTATTATAACAAGGTAGACTAAATTTGTATCATAACAGTGTTTTGTTAAAGTCATTATTGAAAGAATATTCATTCTTCTGATACTCTTGTTCATCTCCCTGTTCTTGCACTTATCTTTGTCACAAGAACAAGACATCTGAATTTCAATGCCTGACACGGGCTTATGAGATATCACAGCATAACTAAGCCGTGCTTCTTTCACCTTTTCAAAATTCAGTAATTTGACTGTCTGAGGCTGTGGTTCTTTCTGGCAGCTGCCAACACTGCAAGAAGAGAGGAGACCAGTCAATCAAAGTCCAGAATAAGTAAAAGGTCAGAGGAGTCAATACATTGCTGTCCTTCACAGGCTGTGTGAGGTTCTAAAAACCCATTCATGTGACATGAAAAGGAGAAAATAACTGCGTGATTCATTGACACATCACGGAACATAACAGAAATAGGAAACAGCACCAGCTAAACCATTTACATTTCGCTTTTACCTTGCCAATATTATGACCCTCTAAGGCTCTTAACAGACCAATGGACAGATAAGTAGTGTTCCTGGTAATCATAAAAATGGGTTGGTTTCCAGTCATTAAAACATTTTCTCTTGTTTCCTATTGTTTCTATCAAGTTTGACTATTGCCTTTAGAGATACAGCTTCGGGCTGGAAGCTGTTCAGATGCTATGATGACAAGGCTTAGGTTAGTATCTACAGTCATCACCAAGTTTCACAATGATGAGAAACATCTTAAAGTTTTTAGTAAGGCCATACATATTTTCTCTGTCTATGACCTTTTCCTTTAAAAAAACCTAAAAAAAAGTCTGTAATTTTCTAACCCCAATTGTGATTTTGTAGAATCCCCAGATATTCCCAAACTCTTATGTCATCTCATACGGAAAGCTTGTAAGACCTGGCCAGCCTCCCTAGAAAGCTTGATTTCCATCAGTTGAAAGCCCCTGGGTGCAAAAATACATTGTGACTGCTGATGAGGAAAAATAAAAGAAAGAGGCTTAAACAGGGAGACTTTTTTGGTGCTAAGGCCAAATTTCTCAACCTTTCTACTACCTTCTCCAGTCCCTGCTTTATTGTAAACTCTAAGTGTTTGAAATCACCCATAGGAAATAAATAACAGCTGCCAGTGCCAAGGAGGGGTGGGTGCCCCTCTTTCCAAACTGTCTGCGCTTCTGCACTCCCTTCTTTGTTTCCACACAAGGACAGGGAGCAAGTTGGTAACCAGTTGCTGCTTGTGTGTTGCCTCGGATATAGGTTACAACCACTGCACACTTCAGTGTGACAAGCACCATGAGACAGTTGTTGAGCCAGCTGAGCTGTGGAGAAGAGTATAGTGAATCAGAAAAGAAGCAGAGGACAGGTGGAGCAAGCCACACAACGTAATAGAAGAAGATACTAGAGAGGAAATAGAGTGCAGAAAGTCGTGTCAGAGCATGCACCTACCCAACTTCTTCCGAAGGCAATGCAGCACTTGTTGAGGCTTAGTCATAGCTGCTGACCTCCAGGTCAAGGTAGATGCCATCAGCCGTGTATCTAATATTGTGCAAACTTTAGGTGGAGGTAAATACGTCAACAGAGAGACAAAGGAAGGAAAACTGTGAAAGAGTGAAAATAGACTAACGTAGTGTCACGGATGGAGTGATGCACTTCACTTGTAAAGAGAAGGGAGATACATTTATTGATATAAAGCAGGGATTTAACAAAGTTTGATAGTAAATATGACAGTGTTTTAACAAGATTTGATAGCAAGGTACACTTGGTTATTTACTGCATAGAGGACGGGGTCAGACAGAACTGTCAGGGAGACTCTCCCATTGAGTTGAGATTCAGAAAGGACCCTGTTGCTTTCTAAACTCCTTCTCAGAAAGGAGTCTAGGTGCAGTTGAATCCTAGTCCCAGACTTGGTCAACAGTTTATGTGTAAAGGATTATATAGGCACAATCACAATCACAATCAATCCTTTATATCACTTAGCTAAGATTTCAAAGTTTAGCATGCTGTTAAGTCACTTACTAAGGATCTGTTGTAGCAACGAATCTCTGAATCTTCAGAAGTACTTGATGATAAATAAGGCTTGAACATTTGGACGGCTGCCATTCATGCTACAGTAGGTAGTGCGACTATGCAAGTCTGTAGTGTACTGGTGCTGGTTGTTGATGTTTCATTGGTGTCAAAGTTAGTGCCTACTTGTTGTTTAAGGTTGTCCAGTAAGACACGCAGTAAGAAGGAAAAAGAAAGAGACACCATAATTCAGTAAATATCCCTGAAAAAAACACTATTAAACTTCACAGAAAAATAGTGGAAACCTCCACTTTTGAAGGATTTGCAATGATGCTGAAGGACACAGTAAATAAAAAAGTTAACAGAGACTGCTGCAACGGGCAAGGAGAACAAAGTCTGATTTCACCCCCATGAGCCAAATTATTTTGCACTGTTGTCTGCAGACTAATGAAGTTTACAAATTTTTGCACAATGTTAGGCTTTGTATTGATTCAAAACCTTAAATTTTGGTATTAAGTGTTCCAGTGCTGGGTGTTTCTGGAGGTTATGGCAAAAGTGGACGTTCAGATGGGATATGAAAAGGAAAAGAGTAATAAGGGACTCTGAAGTTGTCTGAACAGAAATTTCTATGCATGGAAGCAGCCTGAAGAAGGATTTGGAGAATATTCTGGGAAGTGCTGTCACAGGGTGAAATAGGGACTTGTTGACGGCATGGACAAGATCGAAGACAATTCAGCAAAAATGGCCAAAGCAGACAGTTTGGGAGTGTCAGAGCTGGGAAGATCCCTTTTGATGTGATGATAGAAGAGGAACCTGGAGAAAGAGTCAGAGCCAATACTATGTCCTAATAGTCATTTCAGCAGCATGTGTTTAGCAGTGCAAGGACTGTAAATGTCTCCTCAGTAAATTCTGAGCTTTCACACCAATCTGACTTCATTTCCAAGGGGTAAGTCTCTTGGGGCAAGGTCTTTAACTTTGCTCCTGGGAAAGAATACCTTTTTTATGGCTGTTGGAAGGAGAGATTTGTCTCTATGAAAAAGGGAGCCTGCCTACACTAGAAGAAGCTAGCAGACTGTGTAAAAAGGGCACCAAAGGAACCGCTATCAGAGGCTAAGGACTGGGTAAATCAAAATAAAAGGCTGTAAGTATTACCTACTACACACAGCAGAGGAAGAATTACTTCAGGGTGTTATACAAATTACAAATGATTGCCCTAAATCATTTTTGCATGGTGGAGCCATGGCAGTATTACCTTTTCTGCTCTCAGTCTATTACATTTTTAATTCTGAGCTCATGTTCAGGATCTCTTCAGATGGCAAAGCACCTGCTACCTGACTACATGATAAATGAAGCACCATCATCTTAAAACAAGCTGAGCTCATTTGATAAGATTTGCTGGGCACATCCAATGAGCCCTTCATTGTAAAATCTCCTGAAGTTTACTTTTCATTAGTTACCTTTATTCAGCTGCATGAATCCAAGATTGAAATTTGTGAGGTGGCAGCTTTTGAATAAGTATCAGTATGGTTGCTTCTTTTCACACTTGCACACAAAAACGCACACAAGTGCTTTTGGAGAAAATCTGTTCGTGTTGTGTGAGGCAGAGGCATCATATTGCTTAGCTTATCCTGGGCTTTGGGGGTACTTTTTTGCTGAATTTGAGACTTTCATAATCTGCATGGTGGCTCTGTGGCATATACTGTTGAATTATTCAGGAGCTTATTGGCTCTTGTCTTGGCTTTTGCCATCAACAGGTTATTTTAACGTAGGTAAACATGAGGCTTCCACTGAAATTTGCATGTTTTTACATGGATAACCATAACATTCATTTATACAAGACTGAAGAAAAATGTATTAGGAGTATAAATTCAAACCTGAAAAACACAACCCTTAAATATAGAGCTAGGAAGTCACTTTTCATGCAGTCATACTACTATATATTTAGTAACCACTGTCATAACTGGGACAATGAAGTAAGTGAATCATTGCTTTGTCCTACAATCACAAGTTTGTATTATTTTTCCATTTCAAACTGCTGTGCTGGCCAATCTTTCCAAAACGTAAAGTTAAGCTAATGGCTCCAATGTTACACATGCTGCTGACAGAATGGCATGGTTCCAGTTCTCATGATATTGCTGAGCAACTACTTATTAGAGTGATAACCCCTATTTCTAGAATTATAGATAAAACTTAGCTTGGAAAGGACCTCTGGAGATCATTTAGTTCAATATCCTGGTTAAAGGATGCCTAAATTTGAATTTAGGTGAGGTTGCTCAGAGCCATAACAAGTTTTAAAAACTGCAGGTGGACATTCCAGGTTGATGGAATGATCATATTTTCACTTATATGATTCACACTTCAGGTAACTTGCATTTCTTAAAAAATATTGCTCCTTGGAGATCAGTGCTCAAAAAACTCATATGTTTGTTAATCATCACAAAATCAGAGGAACAAGCTGAGGAGATCAGAGATAGGCAGAAGTCAAAAAGTCCTGAGGAAGAAGGTGCAGATGAGAGCGGGGACAGGCAGAACAAATGTGGAAACTACCAAGGGACAGAGGAATGAGAAGTAAAATTTTCCTTTGATTGTCTGCACATACATGTAACCTACACTGCTGCTGGATCACTAGATTTTTTAAAGGGGCTGACTGCTGGAAACATATATCAAAATACGGTTTTCTGAATAACCAAGGTGGACTTTTGGCTGTTGAACTGTGCTACAAGTTTAGGCCGTACAAAAAATGACCATGGTCAGGAACACTTCTCACCTCAGTTCCCGTCCCCAGCTCCTTTCCTGTTCTCTCTTTTTGACTGAGTTTACACAGCATAGTGACTTTGGGAGTTACTGAGGCCAATTTGGATCCCCACTGAGGAAGAAATAAAAAAGGCACATGTATGCTGTGATTCAAACAGCTGTCACGATGACAGGGTTGGGATCCTCAGCACAGGGATCAGCTCCCACCTCTGCAACTCACGGAGAGAGAAGGGGTGAGGGCAGCAGTGAAGCAGGGGTGTAGTCATCCACAAAGCTGGTCCAGAGTATGGAGCTGGGAACCATGACCATAAGGGATGTCATTACTTGGAATCAGAGGAGTTAGAAGCTTTAAAGGAAGCCTTTAAAGGGTCTCCTTGAACAAAAAAATGTTTTTGAAGCTGAGAGTGAAAGAGCTGGTATGGTATTTCAGAAAAGAGTCACATGGGAATGCACATGGGAGGGAAGAATTATTATCCATTTGGTTAAGCAAATCCTAGAAGCCGACCCTAACTGAACTTCTGAGTGCTTCCATGTTTGACCATCATTTGATCACTCTGTATAAATAATCTTATTTGAATTTATAAAAGACAGCAAATTCAAAGACTGAAACTCCATCCTTAACATCCGTCTCCTGCTGAGCCTTTTTATTTCCTCCCACATGGTACTTTGGATCAAAATGCTTTGGAAAAGATGAGCAATAATATCTGGGCATGATGATAAAGAAAGAGATGCCTGTTCCCAAACTGACAATCAGGACTGTGTGTTTTTATTCAAACAAAAGACATATTGGCTACTGTGAGGCTCAAGATGAAGGCTCTTAATGGTCTGCAGGGGCCTTTGAAGAGAGTATAAACATGAAAAAAAGGCAGTGACTTTGTTTAGTGAGCTAGAAATAATTCAACGGTACAGATGAATCATGTTACTTTGGCTGTAAGAGGAACAGAGAGAGTTTTACTAAGGAGGAATGCAATCAAAAGTCCTCTGCACTGAATTTTACTAAGCTGAAGCAATAATATTATTATGAAATAGGTAGAACACAAGTTTATGTACCACTTTTGCCATAGTATTATATGTTCCTGTGCCCAGGAAACTCCACAGTCGTGTTTGCTTATACATTTGGATAATTTAGAGCTCAGTTAGGCAGCACTCAGTAATTTTATCCCCAAGGCAATGATTTTTACCCCAAAAAGATCCCTAGCAAATATTAGATAACACTTATGCAAGTATGTCTTTTTAATATTTTCCTTAGGACAACAAATATTATTTTCTTATTTCTCTTCTTGTAAAGGCAATGATTGTTTCCAGTCCTCCTCTTTTTCAATATTTACTTATAGAACTAGTGTATTACCATTTCTATGGGAAGAAGAGGGTGATGTATATGAGTTAATAATAGGATTCTCTGAGATGTGTCATTGCACGTAATATGCAGCTGACCCTCATGATGGAATATTCTCACATAACTTTATCCATTTAAGTTAGTTGGTTAGTTGTGTATTCTCTCTCTGACATCACTGGATAAACGTAGGCAACTCCAGGAGACAATTAATCTAAATTAATCTAATCCATTTTAGACATTTATCCTATGAAATTATTGTCTCCAGCAGTACCTCTGAGAATAGAGTGATTAAATAATTCAACCTTTCCAACATCTAAATTTAGGTGAGGTGAATCCCTCCTTAGGGCCTAATATGTCATTATTTTCTTTTTCTACATGCCTTCCTATTTTATGCCTCAAATGTTCCACTTATTATAATTTCAAGTGCAAGAAACCGTGGATCCATGATAGCAAGTATTTTACATGCATGGTCATGGTAGTCCAATGTATCTGTGCTTGCCTTTTGAGAGTTATTCAGTTCATACAATAATCTGCAAGGGAATGTGGGAGGAACAGCATAAGAATTTACCACAGAAAATATTTACATAAATAAAGCATACATTTTAGTATGCACTAACTCTTCAACATTTGCCCTGCAGGAGCTCATTCTTTATTTTCCTTTACCTTTACGCATTTTTTTTTCAATGCTATTTCAGTCCTCACACTGTCAGTAGCTAAGGCAGAGATGGAAGAAGTAACTACTGCTTCTCTTGCTGCTGCTGCCGTGATATTTTTGAGCAGCTGTGAACACTCGCATACCACTTTCTCTGCCTGACAGCAGGGTCAGTGTCAGCTGTTGCCAGCTCATCTATCTTGCTGCCTTGCTCTTGCACAACAATGGGGGTTTCATACAATTTTCCTTTTTCCTGACCCTGACTATTCATCACGAAGGTGGAAATAATGCCCCTAATGGCTAGCAAGTCCCTCTTCTACTTCCCCCCTCCATGCTCAATGTGACTCTTTCATTCTCTTGACCACGCAGACACAAAAATGTCCCAACGGCAAGTAACTGTCCACTCCTAAGCTCACTTGATTTTGATTCTCTCCTTTTTCTCCTTCCATCCTTGCCTCAGAGGAAGAAAATTACAAAGAAAAAAGCAGCAACCAAGTCCAGTGAGTTTCCATCGTCCAGGATGTTCTTGAACCAGGCAATTCCCCTCCCCCGCCCATTATTATTCATTTCATTTGGATGATTAAATAAAGCAGAAAAGGTTATTTTGTTGGAAAAGAGCCTGTATTAATTGTATAAAAGCTGTCACTGTTCCGTTTTGGCTTAGTCTCCTCTCTGGCTCCCAGTAACTAACTGCAATCCCTCTTTCACTGAATTTCTAGCTTCAGGCACCTCTCTGGTCCCCAAGATCTGTACCTTTTCTGCTTTTCAAAAGTGAGCACAACATTGCTGAATCTGGTGCCGTTCCCCTGGCTGTGAAGCCTTCACAGTTGTTTTGATATTGACAGCTTGGTGAAGACTGCTTTCTGTGGTGTCCCCTCTTGTCTGTCGTGGCAGCGGGAGGTGTCTGGGGCTGGGGGAGCTCGGAGATAGCACACCTCGCACCAGTACTTCCGTCATGGATTTCCTTGTCTACAAGAAGTGAGAGACCATACAAATTGTTTGGCTGACCACCACTCTCTCTTTGTTTCCTTGCATGGCTCTGTTGGTTTGCAACCATCCATGCCTGTTCCATTAGCTCTGTTGAGCAAGGACAGTCTTTGTGTGTACACAATTATTGGTTAAACCCTGAGCTCTTTAAAATGTGTTAGTGAGCATAAAGACATTAAATGAGAAGCTATGTTATTTTGAAATACTAAACATTTTTTAAGTGCAAAATATCAAACCAAAAGACTTCAGATAGTTACATAGCACTTTCACTCAGCGCAGAACAGAACCCATAAGTCAACAGAAACTAATGTTTCCTAGTTTGCCAAAGCTTTTGAAATTACATTTTGGAGAAGAAAAATTAATCTACCTCTTTTGTTCCACTCAAATAGTAATGATGCCATTAGAAATTATTAACAAAAAATAATTTTCAGAAGTATTTTAATAGAAATACTTCCTGTGTTGGATGCTGGCTGGTATCGTCTATCTCACTAGATTATTTGCAATTTAAAGTTACAGACTGTTTAAAAGGTAGGTAGCATAGAAAAAAATAGATACTCTTTCATCCCCAAAATGATAATGCAGGAAGCAAATTCACAGATGGCATAACAGAAACAACAAGAATGCAGATAAATATATTATGTGATTGTTCGAGGATATTAGGTTTGGTTGCTTTTTTATTTGCTAGCTTCAGGGTGAAGGAGAGCTACATCATGTTGACAACACTGCAAAGCTTTCTCTTTGAGTAGCGCAGAATGATGAGTTGCTCCTAAGGAGTACAAGCTGTATGAAAGAACACCGTTGATGTTGGGGCTTTCTGTGGCTTCCCAGCATAATTTTAATTTTGTTCAGTATATAATGTTCCTTTTACAAAATGTTGATATGTGACATCCTTTTGACATATTGAATTTTGAAAACATTACTATTGACATTTATAGGTTGACTGGCATATGTAATGGTATGTAGATATTGCCTTATTATAGTAATGAAGGCAAAGACCTTTCCCCAGCTTTCTCAAGTGGTTGACGTATCGCCTCTGGCCATGGAGTTGTTTGCAGTGCCAACATGCAATCTATAGAGGGATCAATCAAGCATGCTAATATGCAGTGCTCCCATATAGAGTAGCTGCACTTAGCCTGAGAATAATAGGTTTTGATGATGTTGTACATTTGACACATTATGAACTTGCTTACCATCCCCCTCTCCAGAGAGGAAAGTCTGCTGGTCTGCTACTGCATGGCATCGCCTCTCCACTGGCGGAGGGCATTTGAAGGTTTGGCATGACCTGTGAAGACGAAGAGGGGGGAGCAGCCCAGCCATGCTTTTGTTCAATCAATTCCCTGCTACTGGAGTGGAGGGCAAGGAGGTACACAAAGAAAGTAGAACCTCTTTTTGTTTTGGAGGTAGTGGTGAGCAGAAACATGGTCTTCAGTTTTTGTTCACTGTAACTACAGCAGATCTGTGCTGAGGATGAATCTGAGTAAATTTGGTTAACTGATGACTTGTTATGGTTTTATGTTTTAATTTGGATGTAACTGGAAAGGGAAAAAAAATTCAACATGCTCTAAAACTATTGACAGTGTAAAAAACCAAGTGATGAAAATGTCATTTTTATCTTGCACAGAACTTTCAGTCCTGAAGATTTAAATATTCATTTCTCAAATAAAATGACATTGAAACAAAGTTCCAAACAGTCTATTTAAAATATTTCAATCTAGCTTTCTGACAGCAAATTAGGGAGAATGAATACAAATTTCAATTAATTAAAAAATGCCATTTTGAATATTTTTTTTGAATCAACACATTTTATTTTCTATACTGGGGACTCAGTTAATCAGGTAAAATAAAACTGTGGTGTAATGACTCTTATACTGTATTTTTTTTCTGTTAACTAAATTTATACGACAAGGTTACTCAGATAAATTCAACACAGTCAAAGATGAACTATGTTTAGTTCTCTTAATTTGGTAAGATTTTTAATTTGTTTTTGATATTTTAAAATTTACTTTTATTAGACACTGATAGTCTGAATAAATAAAACTGGCTGCTCAAAGGAGTTTACTTTCAGCCTCCAATGGTTGGGGTTTGAAATTTTCTCTTGGTTTTTTTCACAGTTTTCATAGTTTTCACAGTCTATGAATTTGAGTTACAGCGCAATGTCAGACTTTATTTATTAAGGACATGACAGAGATTAATAAAATGCTGGACAAGCTACAATTGATAAGAATTTTGAAAGCTTTGCTGTAAAACTGAATGAAGTGGAGATAGAAATTGAAGACATGGAGATAACAATTGATGGACAGAGTCTATTCTAACCGAGGATACCAAAGATGACTGTAGAATGCTGTGAAATTGAATTGATCACCTGGAAAATAAGGTTAGAGTAAGAAATATCAGGTGTGAGGGCTCAAGAAGCTGAGCTAATCTTTTCTGAGAGGATTATGAGGGCCAGAAAGTGGATATCTTTCAGCTTTTTTAATGTATGCCATACATTGACTCTCATAGCTCTTGTGTCATCAATTAGGCAACACACTGACATGGTATTTGTACAGTGTACCTCTTTTGGCCTCCAGTACACAAACGAAACATTAAAATGCACATAAGAAGTTGAAATTAAAAATGGCATAGGTTTAAGCAATTCAAAGTGGTGAAATTACAAATTAAGTGAAGCCTATTGGCTGAACCAGAATTCAGGCAACAGAGCTCTAATGGAGTATTTAATACCATATTGTCAGGAAAAGCCCATACCCAACTCTAAGAAAGCCAGAATAAGAATAATTCCCTACCTTACACTTTTCTATGCTGTATCAAAGTTTAACTTGTTAAGGTTAACTTGCTGAGTCCTTAGGTTCATGTATTTCTGCTGCCTCCAGACCCGCGGAGCATATAGATAAGAAGACAAGCTATATATGGACTGTGAAAAATGGCTTTGATTCAGACTCTGAAGGGTTTATTTTCAATAATGTATATTGTCATTGCCTTTCCTCTTAATTCTTAACCGCTATTGCCACAGAGCTCATTTAGCTGAATTTATATGATGTGATAAGTTAGTATTACATTTATTATCATAATTATCATGTCTGATTAATCTTGCTTATTCTGGAAAGTCATGCAAGTTTCTTACTGGAGGGCATACTTTCAAGTTTTAATATTCATGTTTAAGGCAGCTGACCCAAAGATTAAAAATAATTAATCTGGACTACAAGTGTCTACGACAAATTAAAGACAGGTATGCTGGGATGGTTTCAATATCCAGTGTTGACTGAGGTGGGATGAAGACAGATGTAGTGTGAAGTCAGAGGGCATGACGATTGCTACAGCTGTACCCATCAATCCAATGCCACCCAATGAGGTTTTAAACACTTTACTTTCAAATTTGTCTGAAATGATATAGCACTTTTTTTGGTCTATACCCAAGCTCACTTAGGCACCCCTGCAGATGTCATTTGTTCTGGCCATGCATAGATCTCCAGACAAAAACCTGCTGAAATGAGCTTAGTGTAGGTTTTGACTAAATAAAATTCAGCAATATAGGTGATGGAATTTCCTCTAGGTGATCACAAAGGTCCTCTGGCCATCTCAACCTAATCTGTGTGCTAAAATAATCATTAATCTATCAACATTATCTGGTGTTGATATTGCTATTTTTTGCCATTTGGTGCTTCTTTGCATAAATTCTGATGAACGTGTGTGTTTGTATGAGAACAGAAAGGGAAAGTATCTTCCTCTTCCATCTGTATTATTATGTATGAAGTGGGGAATTCCTAACTGAGCAAGATAGTTTTAATTTTATTTTCACTGACGGGAGAAAAAAAAAAAGAGAGAGAATGGAAGTTGTAGCCTGCATTTACAAAGCACTGAAGTGTTTTCCAGTGGAAGTAGCTTTGCTTGTAATATAAAACATAGGCTATTTATTAAGCCTGATTTTTGCATTGCGTTTTAGTAACCTTATCCATTTGGACAACACTAATTTCTGAACATCTGATAGGCATATTCTGAGCCTACATGTAGACTCTCCTGGCTGAAATTTACTCAGAAAAATCCAAACAGCACTGAATTTGACTGAGTAGGATAAAATTGCGCAGTAGCTATGTGGTTTTGGCCTCCTTAGGAGTGCATTACTTGCTAGCAAGCCTACCTAGACTGGCAGGGTGGGGGAGAAAAAAGGATAAATAACAATAAGAAGAAAAGCAAAACCACAGACTAATTGTGTAGAGGTTTGGGTGAGTTTTCTTCATTACCATGCTTGTATGAAGAGTAAGTTACCTGAGTGTTGTTACGTGTTGTTGTCTTACTTTACACTGCTTCTGTCCCATGAGTTTTGAATGTATTTCATTGTGGGAATCTCTTCGAAAACAGAAATAAACTGTTTACCATCCCATTGGTATTTATTTTATTCTTATGATGGGAGTTGTTTGACAATACCTATTACTTTGTTTAGTTTTGATTTGTTTCTTTTACTGTTTGCTGTAAAAAATAGACTTCTTATGCTCAAATGGTTGACTTACAAAATTTGCTCGTTACAAATACACTAGTATCAAAACAGGAAAACATTTGAAACTCTTATGCCCCAGAAAATGGTTTCTACGCTTTTTCTGCTCCCCATTTTAAAGTGTCAGTTTATATAGGCTTACCAAATTATTTTAGTGATGGTTTTATCTGTATTTGATTTCTGTGGCTGCTAAAGATTGAAAATGTCTTCAGGCGATGATCTTACGGGCTAAGAAATTTGGATTACTGTGGTAGTAGATTTCCAGATCCTCACTCAGATAACTACCTCTTCTTGCTACGTAGAAATATATTACCTTTTCTGAGGGTACTGCTGTAGATCTCACAGACAGAATATCACATACAAAACTCACTAAAGATCCCTAAAACCTTGCTTCTTGTGCCCAGTGGAGAACCACTGGCTACAGGGACATTGTACCTCCTTCCCATCTGTCTAGTACAGGAGTATCTAAGATAGTTACTCCTTAAGACTTTCTGGAAAAGGAAGATACTTTGCTTTAGCAAACAGGGGGAATATCTTTATTTGCAAAGATAGGACAGTAGAGAACAGCTCAGGAACAGCTTGTGAGCCTGGGTTCTTGAATGCCTCTTGAACTTGGGGATTTCACTGACATTTACAAAAGCTAATAATGAAAGCTCACCTAAAATATGTATGTGCAGTATTTGGTGAATATTTTACACAGTGGCAGGGCTATACTAAATCTTGCAAATTTAAACTGGGGTTAGAGATCTGTCGTTTTAAAAAAGTACAGTCATTTTAACCTTGGCTCATAAAGTTTGCATGCCTACTTTTGGATGGGATCTGAAGCAGAAATGCAGAGCATTTGATGCCACTTATTCTCCTAAAATCATGAAACACTGGGATTCTCAAAATTCTTCAAGGCCAATTTGTAGACAGTGGAAATACGAATATCAATTCAGACAGCCATCCCCTGCTCTCCTGCCTGAACTTCTAAACATTTGGCAGTTAAGCTATTACTAGCTTAAACTAGTCATAGAAAATCAGTCCTGAAGGCTGATAGAAGTTGAAGTCACCATTTCGAGGGATGAAGGGATGCTATGGAAAGAAAATGGATATATCAAACTCACTGTACATCACATGTATTCTTAGTATTCACTATTATACATCTTTCCCTCAATAGCCAAAGAGAAAGAGCTAATAAAAGTGGCACAAAGTTGTAGAACAAAATTATAATGTGCTAGATTAGTTCATAACAGTCCATTTACCTTCAGATTTTATTGTAAGATGGCAGTATTTTAGCAGAATGCTTTTAACTGAACTCTGGAATTCTGTGCTGTGAACTGTGAAACATTTATTTTAAATATTTATTGCTCTATTGGAAAAAAAAGTGTTGGTAAATGTGTTTCAGAAATTGTCAGTTCAAATAATCAGCTCTGCCTCTTTATCAAGGAATACATTTTTGCAAAAGCCAAAAAAACTGCTGTGTGGCTGCCAGGATCCTGAACATGGCGCTTGTGTGGGGTGGAAGCCTGTAGTGGCACTTGTGCACTGTCAGGTTCCTAGCCCCGTAATTCATTGTGATTTGCCACTGTGAGGGATTTGCCACAGCATTTTCTGAATGAGAAAGTACACCGTATTATAGGGTCATGTCCTACCCCTTTTTATATTTGTGTCAGCACTTCACTCAACTGAGAGGAAGACATATGATATGCCTTGCATCGTGCTAGGGGTTATGCCGAATCCTTGATTCAAACTCAGTTCTTAATGCAAGAGCCTTTGGCAATAATGCTGACTTTTCAGAAAATTCAGATCACTAGCAGTGACCCTAAAATACTTCAGGCTTTGGGGTCTCCACTGTGACACCGGGGATGGCCCCTGCTCCCACCTCTGAGTTGGGTCATGGGCTATAAGAAGACATCATGTATGGGAGGAGATGCACTTTGAGGTTGCTGCTGTTGTGTAGGAAACCCTGGCTGCCCAATGTATGTCCTCTGCTTGTACACTGGGCCTGTGGAAGGAGTGTGGTTAGATGGTATGCGCTGATAAACACCACTAATGTAATGGCCTTCTAGTAAGACCGAGCAGGCTGCCACCTCTGAGATTATGCCTCAGGCCAAGCTTCTGTGGTCACTTCTCAGTTGAAAAGCTGAGAGAAAGCCACATTTATTACTCACCACCAGTCATACCAGACTGAGCTATTGGTGTCCTTCTTGTGCCAATTATCCTGGATACAGTTTCCCTTCACCCTATTGAAATCAAAAGTTGTTCTTCTGTTTGGGATGTAATACATTCATAAGGCAAATAAATCTTAAACATTAGCTCTGCATGAGGTTTTCACAGTTATTTAGAGCATTTTTTGACAGGGGAATATTTGTGATACCCTTCTTTTGATCTACTTGGGTTAGGAGCTATAACGACCTATAGTTAAAAAGCATAAAGCAAAAGACCTATAGTAAAAAAGTATTGTCTAAGCCATTCCTTATGAAAATAATAATAAAAATCTCTGTGAGTAAATGGTAAAGTCTCTTGTGTATGTAATATGTTCTTGGTTTGATAAGCAGCAAATTAATCTAATGAAACATAATGGAAATACATTTTTTACTCCTGGAACTCTGTCAGTCAAAAGGTGAGAAATTTGTGCAGATGATACGTGCAGTAGATAAGAGAAAAGATTGAAACAAATCTATTAATAAGCGGAATGGAGTTTATGAAATCCAGCAACAGTGAATAACCTGGCCTAAAGGTTTACTGAGTTCAGGTGTTGTCTTTGTCTCCCTTCCCTTCTTCCCTTCCTCCACAAATGCTGCATGTTATTTTAAAGAATTATCATAAATAATGAATGAGTAATTCTCTTTCTGAAGGACTTGCAACCTGTTTTTAGGTGTAAAACTGCAATATAAGAAATTCAGATAAAATCACATGGGCCAAGCTTCATTTCACCTGGGTTTGGTCACTGACACAATGGACATGGACTCCAGAACATCTAACATTAGCTAGAGTAAGTGGAGAAAGGAGGTTATTTGCAGAGCAGTCTAGACCTTAGGTGGGGTGGGTGATTAGAGGATATAACTAGCTCTTTCCATAGACTCTCTCAGAAGACTAAAGTTCTAATGTGCATGCTTCGCTTAAGTATTTAAAGTAAGATAAACCAAGTACTCTGGTCTACCTTCATTTTGGACTGCGTGCATGTCTCTCTGTTCTCTCAGTAGTCATACCCTCATCCTCCTTAAAATACTTTTTCTTCATAGAATACAAGGTATATAGAATCATTCTCTACATTCACAGAAGTGACTTGATTATACAAGAACTTCAAAATTAAGGGAACAAAAAAGAGATATTTAGGGGATAAAGTGATTGGAGCGAAGGTGGGATTGATAGCATAATAATCTACAGCTTTCCTCCATTAGTAGAAAGTAAAATCTATGGTGTATTGGTGCAAACTTTGAAAAGAAATGTTGATGACACTATGGCTTCATCTTCTTGAAAATTTCTTCATTTCTTTTATTATGAACATGCTTTTCTGAATGAAGTGAGAAATACACCTGATCAGGCTTCCTGTCAAGCAGTTGCCAATATCAAGTCCTTCACAACAAGGTACAGTAAAGTTTTAGCAGACCATTACAGACTATTGTGCCCATGGATGAACTTTCCTCCCAATTCGATTACATATTGTCTTATATTTTCCTGCAGTCCTAAGTTTTTGTTGTTGATGATGTCAAGGCAGAGTATCCTAGAAAATTCAAACAGTTAATGTCATTTTCCTAGCAGAGGAGGGCTACAAGTTGAGAAAAGATGAGAACATCTGGTGTTTTTTAACTTACTATCTTCTTTTGAGGAATAGGAGAATGTCAGATGGGAAGTAGAATGCATCTCACCCTTTAAGTCTGCTAGGACTTTCTCAAAAAGTTGAGACAAGCCTTTCCACCTGCAAATCTCAAACCAGTATGTTTCATAGATGAAGTCAGCAACTGTCGCTGTTCATGTTTCTGCTGTTCCATTCAAGCACTTTCTGTTAAAAAAACTCATGTTCTATATACAATTGAAATAGAACTGCTCAACCAGCAGAATTCAACATACAACAAAAAGCAAAACCGTACAGGCGACAGGTTGTCTGGTCACTTCAGGATAGCTAATGTCCACAACAATACTAGACATTAAAAGTAGCTTCCATTTTTAATATATTTATTTGCTTATTTGCATTTTTGATGCAAATACACACTTTTTGTAATCTTTACAGCATTGTGTATGTATTTACAGATGTCTTGCCTTTAATCTCAACACCTCAGAAAAATATTTCTCTGATTTCTGTGCTTATATGACGTAGACTGCATGTGTGCAGGTGGTGTTACAAAAAGAGACGTTTGTCACTTTTGTCTGGTTTAGGTACATATTTTTGTTTGGCATAAATCATTATGTCATCATGGACTCTACTGTTGATGAAGTTATTTACTTCACCTGGGGCCGTTGTGTTTATTTGTTTTGTTTTTTTTAAAATGAGCTGTTCGGTATAGCTAAGAGTATCCATTGCAATTTCACATTGTGTGTATCTATCCATAAGTAAAATAAGCAAAATGTCACCAACCATTCTGAATTGCAAAGCCAGAGCACTCAATCTTAAGCCTACAATATTTTTAAAAAATTGCTTTACAGTCTTGGATTGCGATATTCATCTTGAATACTTTTTATTTTCTTATTCTGAGTAGCTGAAGGTTCTGCCTTCATTTACACCATAAATGAAGAACAAATGGATGTTAGAAGCTGGGCACAGAAAAGGAGATTAATTTGCTGAGCATAATCAAGTAATTAATTTGGTGGAAAAAAAAAGCACAAAAAATCAGTTCACAATTCCTCTTGTTAAATCTCTGAACACGGGATTTAAACCTTATTGCTCTGTCTTGAAACAGCAGGAATTCTTTTAATTTTTTAATTTTTTATATTGAGCTTCAGTGTCCTTAGCAACTAAAAGTCATAGCCCACAATAGAGAAATTGAGGAACATTGTGGCAATGTGAGTGACTTTCATTAACTCTGCTGGTAACAGAGTAAAATGTATAAAAAATTCCCTGTTTGCAAAATTGTAACTGGATAATAAACTTTCTGCTCTGATAGTTCAGAGCAAAAGGCTAGCATGTCTCTTGTCAAATATCAGTATACTCTTCTCCATCCCCATTATGACAATCTAAATAAACCTTGGTAGCATACCAAAGAGGGCAATCTGATATCAAAATAGAGGCACTGAAAAGATCAGCTGGAAAATATGAGTACCCCTTCACAATGCCATAGTAAATATTTCCCCCACTACCTGTAGAAAAGCTCAGGGAGTAAAGAAGAAATACTGCACTGTGGTGGAGATGAAGCAGTCACAGGTATCAGCTTAATGCATTAGAAACATTAAAGGTTCTGATGGAGCCATGATTTTAAACTCACTGAATGTTTTTAGAGTTATTAATATCCTAACTAAGCTTCGATAAAATTTATGTGATATTAAATAGAGATAGGGTTCTGAAAACTGGTGCTTAGTGTGGTGCCTGTATTGGTAAGATATATTAATATGCCTTTGGGACACTAAGAGCATACATCACAGTGGATATGTTTAAGCCTGCAGCTGGGATATAAGCTGGGACTCAGTCTAAACTGTGAACTAACATCAAGTCTAAAGACCATGCACAGAGAAATGAGTAAGCTGTGGCTCTAGCAGGGATTGTTAATACCTCCCCTGCCTAAGTTCTTAACGAGACTTACACAAATCACAGGGAAAAAAAAATCTTACACATTCACAAGGTTTTGGCAAGTGAGTGAGACAGTGGGGATCAACAAACCCTACAGCACCGAGATGGAGAGTGACGAACTTCTGGTTACTTTTGTAGAACTAGAAAAGGATCAACATAACCTGTGTCTTTTGGTGGCTTCTGCGACAGCAGTCAATAAAAGTGATTGTTGTACAGTTGTCATGTTTGGCCTTGAGCTGAAGACTATCGTAACTTCTTCTGTGGAGCTCCTGGAGTACAATAGGTATCTTTGCCGTTGGATTTATTCAAAAATAAAACTGAAAAAAAGCCAGAACTGTCTTACAGAGAATTTGTCAGTTCGTTCTGATAAAGTGAAATGGCTGTAAGGAGTAAAGTCATGTAGAAAACCTCTTAAGAGAGGAGATTTAGCGTGGTTCTGCAGTTTTAAAAGACAGGAATAGATTCTAAAGCTGGATAAACCTTGTGATGAACTACATACAGCACTGATAAATTCAGTGCAATATAGACTACAGTTTAGTCCATTTTTTCCAGAGACCTCTGCAGGAATTATCCAATGAAAAGTTCACTGTGCTTCTGTCACCAGATATCAGCTTGGGCAGCTGGTATTGTGGGAAAAAAAAAGTCACAGGATGGCTATACAATAAAGACAAAACATGCAGAATTTATGTCCTCAAACATGCCTCAGAGCAATCTTTTATGACATTTGAAATAAAATCATGAAAGAACAAGAACAACAAAAGCTCTGAAGAAATCTGCATGGAAGAAAAAAAAATAATTTTTGTGATTATGTGAAACTATCTTGATGGATTCTGTGGGTATGTAAATAGCTAAACTTATATCAGACTGAGAAATTTTTCACTAACCTCAAACTTTAGCCAGCTTTTGTTACAGTAGCTTTCCTGATGGTGAATTTCCATATCACTGGAGCTCGCTTTAGTTTCAATGCATAATAAAGGCTTCCTTGTTCATATTGGATCATATTTCTGGCAATGTTATAAGTTGCATAATACTTATTACAAATAACAGAAATAATTTTCTCATGGAAAACATCACCCCAGGGAGTATAGACTGCTGCAGTTAAATTTATCTGTAAAGCCTTTCCTCCTTGCAAAATAAGAATTTTTCAGTTTCCTACAAAAATCTGAAATTTGTTGTTCTGGAAGGAAAGAGCTTGATCAAAGCAGCAGTTGAAAATGTTGAAAAAATGAATATTGAAAATGTATTAAAATGCTGAAAAAAGCTTTCTGAACAGTAGGATTGTTATGTTCTGAGTCTGTTACAAGTTCTTTTAACCTCTAGGTAATGAGATCCAGTTTTAGCAGGACTACCGCAGCACGCAACAAGGAAAGTCCAGAGGAAGTCGGGGCTTTAGGCTGTCACACAAAATGACAATCATGGAACAGAGCCAGCCAGAGCAATGTGAGGGAGCATGAGTTGGGTAAATTGAGAGTGCCAAAGAAAGTTACTTGAAGGCAGGTAGGAAGTGTTTTAGAGAGTAATGGTGGTGTAGTCCTGCAGCAAGGAGAGAAGGCCAGGATGATGATGAAACAGTTCAGACCTTGTAGAACGGATGTTCCACTAATAACATATTAAAAAGAGGAAAAAACCTGGATATGTGAGACAATGGAAGACTTAAACTCATTATACAGTATAGAGGTACAACAGCTGGGTTTTTTTCCTCTTTGAAATACTTACCCTTCAAGGAATGGCTAGTTCATGTGTGAACTGAGAAAAAGTGGAGATAATGATCAGAACTGCTGATGAGAGTCTTCTTGGAAATCTATGGATTTTGAATATTGGGAGTGAATAAGGAAAGAAATAAAGAAAACTTTTTCTATGGCTCTTCCACTATGGTTAAAGACAATCATTAATTAAAAAAGTTGTCTAAGTATATATGAGGAAGGGACCTGCAAGTGAATAAAAACTTTTGTTTGGTAGGTTTTTATCTGTTGACTCTGACAACCACACTTTCAATCAAGAACATTCTCTTCTCTTGTGGGAACAGCTATTCCTACCTCTGCTAGGAGAATTTTGTGTGACATTTCCATAAGAAATGAAAAGCTTATTGTCCAAATGGGACAGGAAGGAAGAGGTTGGAACCATGAATGTTTGGAATGATAGGAATTTAATAATAATGCAATAATTAAAAATACTTCTTGCCTAAATAATACCTTACATCAGATAATCAGAAAACATTTTTTTCAAAGAGCAGTGAAATATTCTTTAACTTTAAGGAGTTAAAGAGATTTAACCTTATTTACCTCTAGCTGGCACTGCCAAGAAAAAAAAAATTGTTGTAAGACATCTTTGCGTAACCTAACCCTCTGAACATTTTCAGGTGATTTTGAACTATGTTTTTCCCTTTCAGAATGCCCTGCTGGCTAAGAGGCACCCAATGTCCCCAAATCCCCAGACCTGTCCTGCAGCTGATTACGTGGAAGGTGAAGAAGTGGCTCATCTCTGCCCTCCCCAGGGATTCACCAGCTACTGGAACTCAACACTGTCCATGAGAGGTCCAGAGGCTGGCTTTTAGGCTACAGCTCATTTGCCTACCCCTGTGTACCTGTTTACTTAGGTCTGTAAGGTGCTTACCTGGTCAGGCAGATCCCACAGCCCAGGAGCTGTAGGATACATAAGCTGTCCAGAATGACAGTTGAAGGCCAGATAGGACACTGAGAGCATCTTATATGGCATTAGGTCTACTCTTGAGCAACCAATGCTCCTTGTTCAAGTCCACAGGGACCAGCATCCTTTAAAAAATGTTTAATTAACACTTGAAGGGTTTGTACTGAGCTTCCCTAGCATGTTTAATATATCTGTTGTCATGAGGCTAGCATAGTTCTTTGCCAATTTTGATATAAGCAATTAGTTTTTGGAGTTCTTCTACCATAGTTATATCTGAAACTTTATATCAAGAGAAAGGAAAGAAAGCACCTGAAGAAGAAAACTGTTCCTGCTTAGCTCTGCTAGGAAGTCTTCGTGTCTGTGGCACCCACAGCAGTTCTATTGTTCTGAGTCCTCATGTTGTAAGGAGATAAACAGTAAAAGTCAATAGGAAACCTTTGCTACCCTGAACATCAGAGATTTGCAAATGCTTTTCAAACAGATTTACTGGTGAGACAAAGAAGGTGAAGTTTGTACTCTCCTCAGCACCACTGATGGATGGATATATTCTTCCCTTTCCCCTCTTATTTCACCTCATTCCACAGTTTCACGCAGCCCTGAATTTCCTAAATAAGACCATCCACATTATTTTTTTTTTCTCACTCCCCTTTGTCAAGGAGAGTACCTAAAAATAGATTTGCTGATGATAAGTAAGCACATCCAGAAAGGGGACTGGGCAACGAGAACAGGCAGCATCAGTAGGGAAGAAGCTGCAGCGCAAACAAACATGACTTTTAGCACCATTAATTTTTGAGATAGAAAAAATCAAATATAGGAAAGCTCTGATTTCCAGACTAGCAAATCAGTATTACAATTAAGGAAGAACATTTCCTTGACAAGAATCAAGTAAGAATCTTAAAAGAGTTTTTAAAAAATTAAAAATAAGGAAGTAGCTGTGGCTAGCAGCAGTTGTTTCCTTTTAGCTGCAGTCATAGATTTGCTCACTACTTGACATTCATACTCAGCTTGCCGCTCTGCTGTGCTGCAGTAGTTTTTTCCCACTAGCTGAAGAAATCTACGCAATAAGAGGAATTTTGAGTTATTTGATTTTTCCCAAAGAGTTCACAAATCCTTTAAAGGTGTACGAATCTTCCTTCACATTTCTCATAGGATAAGCTAAAATGACTGACAAACAAAGTTGGATGGGAAATGATCTTGCAATACCTACTCCAATGGCTGAAGAACATACAGGAAGATGCACAATCCAAAGAGCACTATAACTGAAGTATCATCATAGTAATCTTCAATTTTTCTCTATTTAATTGTTAAAGGAGTCTGATCCACTGTCTGTTGAGGTCATGTAACTTCAGGTTCTAAATTTAGAGTATCTAAATTTAAATTATCTTATGGTCTGAAGTCAACTGCATGAGGTTTAACAAGGCCTAGTGCCAGGTCCTGCACTTCAGTCACAACAACCCCAGGCAACGCTACAGGCTTGGGGAGGAGTGGCTGGAAAGCTGCCTGGCAGAAAAGGACCTGGGGGTCCTGGTGGACAGCCGGCTGAACATGAGCCAGCAGTGTGCCCAGGTAGCCAAGAAGGCCAATGGCATCTTGGCCTGTATCAAGAATAGTGTGGCCAGCAGGAGTAGGGAAGTGATCGTGCCCCTGTACTCAGCGCTGGTGAGGCCGCAGCTTGAGTGCTGTGTTCAGTTTTGGGCGCCACAGTCTAGGAGGGACATTGAGGTGCTGGAGTGTGTCCAGAGAAGGGCAACAAAGCTGGTGAGGGGTCTGGAGAACATGTCTTATGAGGAGCGGCTGAAGGAATTAGGATTGTTTAGTCTGGAGAAGAGAAGGTTGAGGGGAGACTTTATTGCTCTCTACAACTACCTGACAGGAGGTTGTAGTGAGATGGGAGCTGGTCTCTTCTCCCAAGTAAGTAGCGATAAGACAAGAGGAAACAGGTTTAAGTTGTGCCAGGGGAGGTTTAGGCTGGACATTAGGAAAAAATTTTTCATGGAAAGAGTTATCAAACATTGGAACAGGCTTCCCAGGGAGGTGGTTGAGTCACCATCCTTGGATGTGTTTAAAAGTCGTGTAGATGTGGTGCTTGGAGACATGGTTTAGTGGCAGACCTAGTAGAGTAGGGTCAATGGTTGGACTAGATGATCTTAAAGGTCTTTTCCAACCTAAACAATTCTATGATTCTGTGATTCTATGATTCATGGAAATTAATTGATTTCATTAGAGATTTTCAGTGGAAAAAGGAAGAGAAAATGTGCTCCTGTACATTGGGTGACCTCAGGCTGCCAGATATATTAATGAACTGTAAATACAAAACTGTCATTTATGAGCATCCACTCTATGCCAAATTAAATATTTTATTTCTCAGCCATAGCTGTCCTATTCTTTTTGTGTGTGTGTGTATTTTCTTCGTTTGCTAGGTAGTAAGTAAATACTGAGTGAAACAACCTTGAGTTCAGCATTTGTGATGTTATGCCTTTCTGTTCCCTTGTTCTCTGGTTGTTGGGTTTACTGGTGGCACTGTTGCTAAGCAAGGAAGAAACATGTAAAGCACCTGACATAAATGGTCAGCTTGGTAGACAGGTGGAGAATTAAACATGATTGAGACTCCAACACATTCTTATTTTATTAGCTTTTGCCCTGTGTGATATACTTTAAATGAAAACCATTTCTGAAGATATTATAATGTTCTCAGCTGCATCTACAGCTCATATAAAGCAGTTATTGAAAAATCCTGCCTGGATATAGATGATTACCATTGTTTTAGAAGCTATGTCACTGTGTAGCCATAGAATTAAATGTTTCAAGTATATACATACAGAAGTGCTGTGGTTAACAGCGAGAAAGACAGTTTTCGTGATTTCAAAAAGCCCCTGGCTGCAGGGAAGTCAAGCCAAGATCTCTTAATGTTTTCCACAGAAAACACCAGAACTTACAGAGTATTTCAGCTTACAAGGATGACAGCTGTATGACAAAGTGTATATATGTATATACTTACACATACACAATGTATAAATGTATGTCTATATAACATATAAAAAATATATATATACACACTGTATATCCATATGTCCATACAGAAGATTTTCTCAAAAATTACTTTGGTTTCCAACAATGACAAAAGCCTTGTAGAAAAGCAGCATCCACCAAACCCTAATAGTAACAGAAGCAGCACCTGTTTATTGAGTTCCTTTCCTCACTTGAATATTTTTTTGTACACAGGCTCAGGCTGTACTTCCTTTCTGGCATGCATTTTCATGCCAAGTAATTAAAATGATCTGGTAAGACATAAGTCAGATTCACAGTCTGAGGGCCAGATTCTGCTTATCCCTTCCACAGCTTGTCAGGAAGCTTCCTTTTCCCTCTTTCTCTTTCAGCTCACCCCAAAGGAGACAGTGCTCAAAAAGAAACAAGAGATGCTTTTGCCATGGCTTGGTGGGCAGGACAAGGAGAGGATTCAAGGGCAGAAGGCAGCTCTCCCTTCCCACGGTCACAAGCACAGCAGCAGGGGCAGATGCAGCTGAAGTGTGAGCAAGCTGGGCTGGGGGCTGTTGAGTTGTAGTGCCCGGCTGTGTGGGATGGGACAGTGCAGGGAGCCGCCACTAACCTTGGCAGGGTGTGAGGAGGAAGATTATCCTTCTGAATAGAGAATTAAACTGCACCTTAAAACACCCTTGGGGTGCTCGTGTGCAGGGAAGTAGGGGAATGCAGGCAGAGCCCCTGCCAATGCTCACCACTGTATCCTGGTGTCAGACGTCTTCTGCGATGTGTATGATATGATATGACCTAACACTGGATAAAGGTGAGCTGAACAAAGCAGACACAGTGCTTGCCTACTGATGAAATACTCCTTTGTAGGTGTGTGCTATTTTTCTTCAAAGCTTTTTTAGCTTTTTCACACTGTTTTTATCCTTTCAGATGCTTTTACTTAAGTAACAGAAACCTAGATTTGTCATTTTTCAGGAAAATGTATCTTCATGCTTCAAAAAGTTTTCTTTAGCAAGTCAAAATAAATGTCAGTGGGTTCCCTAGGATTCATTTCTTTGCATAGACTGGAAATTTTTTTTGCCAACAAAAGCAATTTCATTTTGCCAGTAACTCTGGAAGGCTGCTACTGAGGCAACATAAAGTGAATATTAAACAGTCACCAAGAAAAGATCTAAAGGCTTACATTCAAAATACAGACAAGTTACAATTTGATAATTAAAGTTTGCAAGGAGTATGTGTGTGTGTGTGTGGGGGGTTGACCCTGTTGCAGTCAGTTTTTCACTCCTTGCCAGCCTTATTTCACAAATATGTTACCTTTAGAGACATGTTAACCCAACAAAATAACTCAACACGGTTACAAATGCAATGTCTCCCCAAGGCAATCATCCAGAAAGAAATGGACAGAGGAAGCTTCTTAAAATGTGATCTGGTCTTGGGCCATCCAGTCAACCACAGCAGAGCACTATTGAAAATACTTCTTGGTAAGATACTTATTCACCAATAAAAGACTTCACATGACAGCAAACCAGCCACAGATCAAAGGTGTGCAACAGCAGTGACACGTTTTGCGTTTTAAAAAGTGAGCTAGAAGTCTTCACTGTTAACTTGGGTTTCCTTTGTGTCAAATGACTGAATTATTTTAGAGAATAGAAATCAACAATAACATTTCTAGCCCATTAAGAGATAAGAATATTTTTCATACTTATGCTTATTTTGTAGCCAGTACCTACTTAGCCTTCTGTCATGTCCATTTGTTCATAGAAAGTTTTGGGGTTTTTTTGGAGCTTAAGTTAATATTAAGTTTATGAGACAGGATTTTGGAGTTCAATAGGACAGAATCATCAGTCTTCTACAGGTAACAATTTTTAAAGCCATATTCAAAGTAAAACACAAATATGTTCTCAGAGAATACATTTTGTTAAATCTTAAAATACATTTTTCAGTTTCTAAAAGACTCCTACATCATGTTAAAATAACGTTATTAAGTTCTAGAATGCTCTTCTAGAGAGAATTTCAGTGTATAGATAGCAAGAGTTTTCCGGAGCTGATGAAAGCCATAAGAAGGAGCTAGGAAAATCAATTCTTATTAAGAACCATCATTTCTAAGAAATAGTAGTATTCACTTATAGCAGCTTGTGGTTCAGGAGTCCATGCTAAGCCAGCTATAGTATAGTTTGGTGGAATGCTATTATAACCCTAGAGCAATAAATCGCTATTACAAGACAGCTTTTTAATTTTAAAACCAATTTTAGAGCTTTTTATTTATGAATTTTATGACTAGCATAAGGGCAACGTTTACATATGTCTCAAGGTTACTTTTAATTACAGATTTGCTCTTTTGCATATGCAATCATTTGTGTCTGTAAAAAAAATGGAATGTATAATTCCTTGGTGATGTTCTTATTTTGTCAATCCTTTATACAAAGGAGATTGTCCAGCCCCAGCATGACCTTTGTCAGGAGTCAGCAGTCTCATGCCAATAGCCAAATAACATTTAGTTCACTAAGAATATTAAATCAAGATTGTTGTGCATCTCCCCAGTTAAGAAGAGCTTTTTAAAAGAGCTTTTATGACAGATAATAGATGGCTTAAGCAGACAGCTGGGAGAAGAACTTTGAAGCATGATTGTTTTAAAGTATGTATTGCACGTGTTAGAATGATTGGATATTCCAAAACTCCAAACAGCTGTTGTACTACTTTCCTCCCCTTTCCCCATGCCATTCCTTAACTCTCCATTCTCATAGTAAGTGGATGCCTCTTACCAAGATCAAATGGTGTCATCACACGTAAGTTTCTTGGGTGATTTAGACAGCAATGTGACATCAGCAAAGTGGCTCAGCAAACCCTTCAGAAAACAATACAGGGAAATGAAACCCTCTTTTCCAGAAAACTGTGTTGTAGCTTTTATTAAAGAATTTGCATGACTGACTTGCTGCCCTGCAGGACCAGTCCTGAGCATCCGACATTGATGTGCTGGTTTCTATAAAAGAACAGTAACACTTACAGAGTGTAAAATCCATGTATGCAGCAGTGGATTTAAATGAGGATGCAGCAATTGGAAAGAAGTTAATAATCCAAGATTTGCTGTGCAATGAGACTGCATAGCATTCATTCACTATGCGCTGCTATCCGTTAGTACCAAATCTTACAAATTTTGTTACTCATACCCATCAGATGCTAAAAGGCTATGGTTATATTTCTACAGCTGAAATATTGTATATTAGGTACATTTCAGTGTGATTAAATTCCATCTTCAAGCTTCTTAGATTCAGGAGTGACAAAGCGCATATCAATGTCAAAACATATATAATCCACCTACCCTGTTGTCTTCAGAAGATTTACGCTGGAATGGCAGGCATCTCGCATGAGTACACCCGGACTGAAACTGCAGTAGACAGCAGAGACATCAGCACCTACAACTTCTTAACACAAACTATTAAGACATTTTTTTCATTTTCTTAATGATTTCAACCCAAAATAGGCATTTTCCCCAATCAGTATCATCCACAGATGGAGTTTCTATCTGAAACATTTAAATAACATTTCCAATGATAAGTTAGAGGATAATATCATGCTTTTGTCCTGCTCACAGATTATTATAACTGCTTAAAGAGATGCCCACAAAGATTTGAAATTTTGGCTGGAAACTGCCAGAAGAATAAAAGGCTTTTGCTATCCCTGCTATTAAAAAATAAAAACCACCAAAACAAAATTTAGCCTAACTGTAAACCTCTGGGAAACATAACTTACTCATGCTTAAAAATGGGGGTTTTGTGCCTGACAGGACCACACACTGAACAGCACTGCACATGTTCTATCCTCTCATAGTGCTTATTTATTAATTAAAACACGCTTAATCCATTTCACAAAAGCAAGGACTGAGCTATTTTCCAGTAATTTCTCCTTCTTTCAGTTGTTTGCTACTGTGATGTCCTGCACCAGATATTCTTTCTAGCCAGGGGATGACCCACAAAGGGAAAGTTAAACTCCTATGGCTTCTAGTCACTGCTAACTCAAGCAGTAAAGCTCTGTGCTATAGATCTGAAGGAATCAGTTCTCGTGATTATTGATTAAAAGTTTAAAACATTTATGTTTTATTACTTTTTTAAGGGATCAATTAAAAAATTTAAAAAATTAATCCTTTTCAAGAGCAATAGGGTGGCACAGTCAAGAGTATTTGTTCACAAATCTTTTGTTTAATTTCTGAGGAAATGTAGAGGCAAAGCAGAAAATAAGAGTAGGGAATTGCCTAAAGAGAAGCCATGGTGTTTTAGTTAAGACATCCAAACACCGTCCTGAAGAACTAGGCTCTGTGTCCATCCCTCAGAGTACACTGAAAGATACAGGAGTCCTTTGAAACCTGTTTACTTAATTAAAAGGCAGTATCATAACTAAAAGTCACAGAAGGGCGGAATTACGGCTGTGGAGGAAGTCTTAGTGCATGTCTATATTGCTGATCATCTACCGAGCACAGTTGTAATGAAAATTCTCTAAGATAGACACAATATTTCTTGTCAAAGGTTGTTTTTCTGCTGACATGACTACATATTGTTTCTATGGCACATAAACTAAAGTAGATATAAGTAAACGAGGCAGCTGTAAGGGGTGAGTCACAGGGTCTAGACTGGATGAATTACCTAAGGAGATATTTTATTGGCAGCAGTGGAAGCCTAGACAACCATTTTTGGCTGAGGATAGAATTCAGTTTGCAGATTAAGTCATTTAAATGTAGATGTCTCCTTGTCCATTAGGTGTCTAGTCTCTTGTCAAAATTAATGAAGTTTCAGTTAACACAGTCAATGGACCGTAGAGAGCAGCTCAGCTCATCCTAAAGCAGAGGCCCAGGACTTACATAAATATTAGCTCCATCTGAGATGCCCTAAGACATCACACCCAGGTCTGACTCCCGCAATGCCTGGCTTTTCTAGAAGTCCTGAGTTATACCTGTTGGATTTGGGTATCGTTATAACCTTTAACACTGGAGGCTACTTCAAACAGTATCTTGAAATCCTGGTCTTAATGCCTATTTCTTACAGTGCTCTCCATGAAATATGGAGTGTAGCAAATTCTGGAGTTCCAGCTATAAATTTATTTTTACTTAGTATAGTTTAGATAAAAGTCAGTTTTTCATTAAAGAGAAAAAAAATTACATTTTTCATTTCCTTTATCAAGATGTATTGTCACAAGAAACTGGAAAATATTAACTTCTCGGTTTAAAATAGAATAATATACTGGTCTAACAAGAATGGTAGGCTTAGAAAATACCATAAGAAATGACATAAACAAAGAAAGAAGAAATATTATCATGGGACACCATTTAATCCATGCCTTAGGGTAAAATAGCTGTTGAAGACCATAATATACTGAAGCAAATGATCTGATAGTTTCATTCCATACTTATATGTTTAATACAATAAAAATCCCTGAAAATAAGTTATTTTTAAATAAATTAAATGGAAGGATATAAATTTAGAATCTTTTAATCATTTCAAGTATAGAGGATGATTCTGTGAATTTATCCTCTATACTTGAAATGATTAAAATATTTAAAATATTTTTAAGGTATTCTTATTGTTACAACACAATATAGCCCTTTTTGAATGGAACAAAGTCATAATTCTCTTGTGATATGAAAGACAAACAGGCTTTAATTGTGATGGAGACAAGCTGACTGTATATCACAAATGAGTGTGAGTTATAAAGCTTTTTACCTCTTCGATGCCAGCTCAGATCCTGCCCAAACATCTGGTCTTTTAACTCCTCTGTGTATGGAGAAGTTCTACTGAAGCCAGGAGGAATTCTCTGCACAGAAGTTACTCAGCCTGGGATCTCAACTCTTCTTTTATTGACAATTATGAGCATTATGACTTTAAACTGAGTTCTCAGTCAACAGTTAACATTATTTACCTATTTATTCATCCCAATAAATTTAGAGGCCCCAGAGGAAAGTCACATTGCTTTAGGCACTTGCATATTAAGAAACAGACCCAGTTTCCAGACTTTACAGTGAGAGACAGAAGGTGAGAAGTGTTTTAGTTAGACTTCCATAGGACAATGATGTAGTTGAGTAGTTTAGTAGTTTATTGGCTGAATGGACACATCTAAGGAGTTACATTAAATGACTCAATGCCAGAGTGGAAAGCAGTAACAAGTGGTGTTCCTCAGGGGTCTGTACTGAGACCAATACTATTTAATATCTTAATCAATGACATAGAGGGATTGAGTGCACCCTCAGCACATTTGCAGATTACACCAAGCTGAGTGGTGCAGTTGATTTGCCTGAGGGAAGGGATGGCATCCAAAGGGACCCTGACAGGCTTGAGGAGTGGGTCTGTGCGAACTTCATGAAGTTCAACAAGGCCAGGTGCAAGATCCTGCACCTGGGTCAGGGCAATCCCCAATACCAATACAGACAGAAGGATGAATGGATTGAGAGCAGCTATGAGGAGAAGGACTTGGGGGTACTGGTGGATGAAAAGCTGGACATGAGCTGACAATGTGCACTTGCAGCCCAGAAAGCCAACCATCTCCTGGGCTGCATCAAAAGAAGGTCAAGGGAGGTGACTCTGCCCGTCTGCTCCACTCTTGTGAGAGTACTGCATCCAGCTCTGGAGTCCTCAGCACAGGAAAGACATGGACCTGTTGGAGTGGTCCAGAGGAGGGCCACAAAAATGATCAGAGGGATGGAACACTTCTCCTACGAGAACAGGCTGAGAGAGCTGTGGTTTCTCAGCCTGGAGTAGAGAAGGCTCCAGGGAGACCTTACTGAGGCCTTTCAATATTTAAAGGGAGCTTACACAGAAAGACTTTTTACTAAGGCCTGTAGTGATAGAACAACAGGCAACCACTTTAAACTGGAAGAGGATAGATTTAGATCGGACATCTGAAGAAAATATTTTTCTATGAGAGTGGTGAAACACTGGAACAGGTTGCCCAGAAAAGTTGGGGATACCCCCTCCCTGGAAGTGTTCAAGACCAGGCTGGATGGGGCTTTGAGCAACCAGGTCTAGTGGGAGGTGTCCCTGCCCATGGCAGGGGGGTTGGAACTAGATGATCTTTAAGGTCCCTTCCAACCTAAACCATTCTATGATTCTATGAGAACTAATCACAACCTTCCTGACTCACCATCCAGCCTAGGTCCTTACTGACCACCTCATTGGAGAGACCAAAAATGGAGCAGACAAAACCCCTTTTAAGGATAAACCTTTTAAGTCTTATGAGTCAGGGAAATGAGTCTGTCTTTTCTATCATACAGAAATGCTGTGTCCACACATAGGAAGTAAAATACTGTGATAGTGGGATGCAGCAGCAACTGTAAAACAAAGAAATTATTGTGCCCACTCACTGTTCAGGTGCAACTTAGATATGGCTTTACAATTTTCAATGATACATAAACTTATCCTCCTGACATCACTTTTTCTTTTTTGGCGAGACTTGAATTTAAAATACAATTTCACCATTTAACCTCTCTTGAGCCTGAATGACTCTATGAACAGTCAGTGCTGGACAAAGAAAAAAAATATTTTAAATCAATGATAGAAATTCTTTTGGGTGGATGAGTCATCATTGTCATCTTGTAATATGTTTTCCATTTATATAAAGGCAAGAAAACTGCTGTGAGTATAATACAAAAAAGATTTAGAAATGGTACATCCCCAAGCCAATAACTGATTCAAACTTTTGGTTTCTTGCAGAGGAATTAATCCCACCTACCTTTCAAAATCTACAGTGCTGATGTCTACTTTTGAGCTGTCATCAAGACTCCACTGTTAGTCAATGAAAAAAAGTCAGCACTTTTAGGCAATGATTCATCCACCGTATTGTAGGCATCCTTAGGATAAGATGCAATGCTACCTAAGTTTGATCACATAAATCTTAATACGTTACTGAAGAGGGCTAAGAGGCTTATTAGAAGTTAATGGCAGTGACTGTACACGGAAAGTAAAAAGTGCCAATAGTTCAGTGGATGCTGAAAATTGGAAAGAGATTTAAAAAAGCCACCATAAAGATTAAAAGTGTAGAAAAAACAGTTTATGGTGAGAGTCTAGAGCACCTCAATCTACCCTGTTTTCCAGAAGAAAGTTTAAAAATTAACTTGTTCACAAAAGAGAAGTAAAGAAAATTGTAATAGCTGGTCATCAGGCATGCTACAATATAAAAAATGAGACCCTCTGTCTAGAGCTGCAGTCAGTTCAGCTCAAGTTCAGCCTGGATTCTAAGGTAGTTTAATTTTGAGGCTAATTAACAAAAGGCTGGATCAACTAAGAGTATAATACATCTATTTTTAATATATACCTGTATTTTGACTGACTGAAGCCCAAAAATTTAAATTTCTTAGTAAAGAAAAATTCAGGCAGTTGGAGTGCTTTTATTTCACTTTGTTATAGTATAACAAAAAATCGGGATTGTTAGTGAAGCCGTTTCAAAAGATGAAGACTTTAAATGTGTCTGCCTGAAGCTATTCTCTTACCTGAAGCAAAACCACACCACTCTACAGTGTTTTGTGAAGAATTTTGATTTCATCAGAGAGCATGTTGTTTGGGGGAATGGTTCTGTCAACATGTTTTGCAAATCAGGTTTAGTAATTGACCACAGGAACAGCTTACTAATGATACAATTGATTCTTTGTCACTTTAATTCTTTAAATCTGTTCTATATGCCTTTTTGAAATATCTGTCATAGTGTAATCAAAAGTTAAGGTTTTGGTGTAGGAATGATTAGGTGAAACTGCAGGATCTGAGTTATTCAAAAGGTCAGACTAGATAATCATAACTGTTCTCCATGACCTCATAGGCTATTCATCTTATGCATTAGGCCTTCTGCATTTGATTTTAAATATGCTTGGCTCCCTTAAACACCAATGGAGATTATTAAATATATGGCTGGAATTTAAAATTCCATTCTCTATGCTATTACTATTGCGGATCATTTCAGGCAGTGTTACCTCATCTGAAATTTCCCCAGAGAGGTTAGCCTAGAAGTAAAGGGCTGGGGAAGGGAAGATACATAACAAGAATCAAGGTTTTTATAGACTTGTGATAAACAATGAAGGTCTGCCCTGGTAGCGTTAGGGATTCCTTTGCAAATTCATCTCAGGAATGGGGATTTTCACTGATTAATCTTTCTCTTACCTGTCTCTTGTCTGTTATTGTTAAATGGCACCAAATACAGTAGTTGTTAGGGGAGAGGAACCAAACTAGTCTTAGGATGTAAAGAAGTCCTTTAAGCTATAATTACAAATGTTAGCTTGCCTATGGGTCAGATGTGCCCCACCTGAACAAAGATCTCCTTTTCTCCTATGTACCACTCCAATTATTGGCACTCAGTCAACAACAATTCAAATAAAGGACTGTCAAACAGGGAAATCGATTCAGAATCTAACTTGAGTAAGCAAAGGGAAATAAGCATGGATGTGAGCTGCAGACTAATTTGGCCCATTATCTTCCCTTGCATACTTCTTGTTATTCACCTTTCATGTATTTACCCTGAATCCCCTTGCAAAAAGCAACCTCTGCAGCCTTGATTTCAATTTACTATCCCTAACATTTGGTTAACATTCTCCATGTTGCACTATTACTGCACTCAAGTTTTTTCCCCCACATGCTGCTCATCAACCCAATTTATTGACTCATAGAGTTACTAAGGAGATGCTTATCAAGCAGAATAAACACTCCTGTGCTTGCCAACTGGTACTGTGTAAATTGGCTTTGCTTCAGTGTCCAGCCATATTTTAACAAACCCTTGACGGTGCCTCAAAATACTTTGCTTTGTGTCTGGATTTGCCAGCAGAGTACATTTCTAGTGGCACAAAAGAGGTTTGTATTTTCAAACCCTTTTTTTTAAGCCCGATTTCAATACTTGGTTTTTTCATACTTTATCCACAGCCCAACTCATTGCAGTCTCTAGCAAAACATTTTGCACAACTTCTTATTACCATGCTATCCAACATCATTAAATTTGTTCAGTGATGCACATACATAAATGTATTTTGTCACAATGACTATTACCAGATTGACCTGGCAACTAAGTGTTGCATTAGAACGAACAATTCTGAGTCACTGAAGTACACAGGCGACTTAGTGAACCTTTTTTTCTCTAGTCTGTCGATGGATTGTTGCTGCAAAGTTTCAGTAGGAGTATTTTGTACGTTGATTGTATTGACACTGTTCCCAGAGGCTTCATTATCACACTTGTAAATTCTGAGTACTAAAAGGACAAATGAGTTATTCCAATGAGCAATGCACTCTGTCATAGTCTATACATTCTTTGGGGATGCAAGGAGTTTTTTCTGAACAGCTCAGTGCCCAAGCTCTGCCATGCAGCAAGAAATCATATCATAATATCAAGGGTCATCTAATGCTTGCTATCTTTCCTATTCCAATACTTTCATATTCCATTAAAACACAATCACTGAATTCTTCACAAATCAGAGCACACAAAGTTCACCGGCACCATGGGGCTGTAACAAGCCCTTTTCTCTTTCCCTTTTTCTTTCGTTCTTGTAACACAGCTGTTTATACAGAAGGGAGACAATGTTGAGTTTGTTAACAGCTGGCAGTTAGTAGTAATTTATTATGGAATGGGTCTTGAAATGGCCCAGTCTCCTTGACGATGAAAAACCAAAAGGCTATGTTGCTTTCAAAATCTTGTTTCGGGACTAGAAGTGGAGCTTGAGGCTGTGCCAATTCCAGACTCATGAAAGCTGCATAGAGAGAAGCGGGCCAATTCCTCAGCTCCTGCTTAAAGCAAAATGAGCTCTGTGAGACAGGATTTGTTTCCACCTATTAACATCAGTATGTTGTGCTCCACCCGCACCCATCAAAATAACAGTCTTACCGGGACTTGGCACATCTCTTTTCCTGTGTTTTGAAACAATGGAATTAACTTGACTTCCCCTGTCACTCTGGGCCTCCACGCTTTTCATTCCATCTATTTTTTGTTCTTTCGCTCAAGAGGTACAGGAGGAAAGATATTCCTCATGAGAAATGGTGGCATATAGTAGGCTAGTGGACATCAGCTTAAATATTACAGGGAGAAAAGATAGAAAAGGTTCTGTAGAGATGTCCCAGAACAAAGAATCAGGGAGAAAAGGGGTATAAGGATAGCAGAAAATAGGTGTAAAACTATTCAAGCACAGACACATTCACACAGAGTGAGAGTGTTGGCTTACTGAGAAATAACCCCTCCAAACTGACTTGATGGATGGATAAGATTCTGCCTGTCTTTTACCGCAAAAGCTCTTCTGGCAATGTTTTTTTCCTGAAACAATTTTCTGGCATTATGGGCGAGATGCTGGTGGCGTAAAATCAGCGAGGTGCTTTGCCAGCACCTCGGAGAACAGTCTGCCATGTTCTCCACTTCCCAGCCGTGGAGCTGAGAAAGGCCGTGGGGTTTGGGAGAGCCCTCCTGACCCGGTGGCAGGGTCAGGGGGGACCACACTTATCCCTCGGTCACAGCGCAGGCAGCACGTGAACAGCAGCTCCACACTGTTTGTGCAAATGGTAGGGGACAGAGGCATTTTCTGCCAGAATAAAGGGCTACACAAAGAGAAGCAACTGAGCAGGTTTCAAAGGAAAATGCTGTTAGTCACAGAGATGATAGGAGGAGTACACTGGAGCAACTGAAATTGCAAGATAATAAGGATCAGGGTTCACAGGGTTCACACAAAGGTTATTCAGGTTATTCACTGTATTTTAATAAGAAAATTTTTTTGAGAAAATAAGGTTATGGAATCACGGAATTTTCAGAGTTGGAAGGGACCTCTAGAGATCATCTAGTCCAACTCCCCTGCTGACACAGGAATGCCTAGAGAACATTACTCAGGACTGCATCCAGGCAGGTCTTGAAAATCTCCAGAGAAGGGGACTCCACAACCTCCCTGGGCAGCCTGTGCCAGTGCTCTCTCACCCTCACCGTAAAGAAGTTTTTTCTTATGTTTGAATGGAACTTCCTATGTTCCAGCTTGTGCCCGTTGCCCCTCATCCTGTCACTGGGAACCACTGAAAAGAGTCTGGCTCCATCCTCCTTCAACCCACCCTTTACATACTTAGAAGCAAGAATAAGGTCTCCCCTCAGCCTTCTCTTCTCCAGGCTAAAGAGTCCCAGCTCTCTCAGCCTTTCCTCCTAAGGGAGGTGCTCCAATCCCCCAGTCATCTTTGTTGCCCTATGCTGGACTCTCTCCAGTAGTTCCCTGTCCCGCTTGAGTTGGGGAGCCCACAACTGGACACAGTATTCAAGTTGTGGCCTCACCAGTGCTGAGCAGAGGGGGGAATAACCTCCCTCGACCTACTGGCCACACTCTTCCCTATGCAGCCCAGGATTCCATTGGCCTTCCTGGTGACAAGGGCACATTGCTGGCTCATGGATAATTTACTGTCTACCAGGACCCCCAGATCCTTCTCCTCAGAACTGCTTTCCAGCAGGTCCACCCCTAGCCTATATTGGTGCCTAGCATTCTTTATTGTATAAAGATATGATGAGGAGCAAACTTTTGAAGTTTCTTTAAAAATATATTTTATACCCTGGGACCCGAGAACATAATTTAAACAATGATAAAAAGTAACACAGATACGAATGACTATGCATTTAAAGATGTTTAAGGAACAATTTGATCCTTGTTTCTGTGTTTTGCCCAGTAACTTGTTGGTGCAAAGCGTAGGTTTCTAAATTATAGATGACTGAATCTGAACCCCCCACTCTATAAAACCCAAATAACACATTATTACCTTAGGTAGGTCTCAGGCCGTCTCATACGGGTAATCTTAATATTCATTCTGGCAGCTAAGAGCGTCCAGTGAGCAACAAACTTATGAGGAAGGCCAAGGGAGTCTTCTGTCATCCCATTAATTCCTACACTTCTGCCTTCGCCCCACCCCCTTGTGTTACCTGAGCAGCAAAAAAGACCAGACAGGTTGCTCGGAAGGTGTGTTAAGGCACTGTGATGCAGTCATGGCTCATGCATCATCCAGTGCAAAGATCTCACCTTATCACACAATAAACTTGAAGGCACCCTCTGTAGGGACTGTCAGAGCCGCATCTGCCCATGCCACCAGCTGTGTGGGTGAGATGTTTGTTTTGAGATGCAAAACTCCCAGACACCGAAACGAACTGCAAGTTCTGTCCTTGCCTTGTGCCTTCTTTATAGATAAAACATTTCAGAGCCTCAGGAAAACATTTTATTTAAATCTAGTTTTTAACTGTGTGTTTGTGCACATGGCTTGTCTCAAGACATTCATCCACCTTTCTTTCTGCTCTCTGTTCTTGTTTACCACTACATTTGTTCCTATAAACTGCTACTGCACCTTCTCTCGTGCGTTTAACATTTGAACTCATCTCTTCCAGCCTGCACAACTCTCCACAACTTCTCTGGCTATTAGGTATTAATTAATTTATCAATCAATCAATGAATCAATCATTTTTATGGCACCAGTAAGTATGTGTGGTGCTTTATCTAGATCTTTAAGTACTTGTTCGCCCTCCAATGCCATACAATAAAAAAGGTAAATTAGCCTCAAACAGTTCAAAGCAACTCTTGCCAAAGTACAAACCTGCTCTTGTCAAGGCCAGCCGGAGTTTCACGGATGGAAAAGGAACAGAGGTGGGGGCTCTGTAATGTTAACATCCAGGAACAGCAGTGGGATTTTGCAGTCATGTCCTCCCGTATCTGATACAGATCCATATTCTTCACTGGATAATTGAAATGATGGACAGGCTAAAATTTCCATAGTCCACCAAATAAATCCACACTTTGTTTTTTGTCCTTTGTCATACCATGACTCCTTTGAATTCCATTTCATGCATCCTCAAATTTTATTCCCCAAATCACTTATCACTTTTCAAAAAGTCAGTTTAAGATCTTGTTCTGTTTTCAAAGGTGTTGGTTTTACCTGTGTGCTGATCAGTAGCGAATTCAGTGATGCCCGCTTTACATTGGGGTGAACACAGAGGGATTCGGGCCTGGAGGGCACAAAATGTCTGGCAAAGTATCAGCTCATGAAAGCAATTTGTTATAATATCATACAGAATAAATCATGGCTGACATATCTGTTGGAGTTATGTTTAAGGGAAATAATTCATAAAGCTGAGAGGTGTGAAACAGTGAACATAATCTACATTGACTGGGAAAAAAAAAGGTGTACCTTAGAGGAGACTGAAACAAGGGGTTAACAACAAGCTCAGAGAGCATCCTTCTGGTCAGGATAAAGATCTGTCTGAAGGGTTTTGTTCTGGTGATATCACTGCTGTGGGAAGGAACAGCTCAGGGAGATGATAAATGGAGAATTATGCAGCTTTATTTTTCTCCCCACTTACAAATGACTTAATCATGCTGACAGAATCTCCACTAACTTCCACCATATGCAGAGTACCTTATACTGAAGCCAAACAAGTGTCACTCTAATAACTCAGCTTTTCCTATCCACTTAATTCTTGTATTTCATTGGTATAAACGGCTGTATGGAGTGTCTGGCAAATTGGGATTATCGTATTTAAAAAAAAAAAAAAGGAGACACAAAATACAAAGAAAAAGGTTAATTTCAGAAGCGAGATAAGTTTAGGCCCCATCGCCAAAGGCAGCAGGTAGGGCTTGGTTCTCTCTGTAAATACAGAAGGGAGATGTGGTGGGTTGGAAGAGCAATTAGAATTCAGATGGCAAAAGACCAGCTTTAGCTGTCATTTAAATCAGCATATGCAGCACCTAGACAGGTGAGGGTGGAAATGGATCACTGGGCCAGAATCTCATCTCATTCCCACTGCTGTAGATCAAGAATAATCTCAGTTTTTATTTTGTATAAAATTGGTAAGGGAAGAAATAAGCTCAGTAAGGAACTGCCGGGGTGTTACTTGAGTGTCAGAGAGATCAAAAACAAATTGGAGCAGAATGCTGCTTGTATGGCAAGAGGCAGAATAGAAATGAACAGAAATTACTTTATTTCTCAGCAAAGGACCTTAGGCCACGTTCTGGCTTATATGAGCCTCCAGGGAAATGAGCCCAGGCTCAGACACACTATCATGCCTAGCTAGGGCCAACTTAGTGTCGCAGGGACTCCAAAAGCAGAAGAGGGCACAAAGAAATACGCAAAAATAATGATAGGGCTCAAAGAGATGAATCACAAACGGAAGCTGGAACAACTGTCACTATAATATATTTATGCATTGTGTCGTGGCTTAATGTCAGAAAGTAATAAGGACAAAACCATAAAATATCAATTAAACACTGCAAATGAGCTAAACAGTTCAGAAAATGGTTTTAAAAGCTCATACACTACTAGTAAAAATACCTTAACAGATGCACAAATGCACCTTGGGATGAATACATTATGCACTATGGATTCAGGGCTGCCATTATAACCCTCATAATCACTTTTTCACTTGCTCATGTGTTGTACATCTGTGACTCGTTGGCAAGATATTACAATGAGAGGAACTCGCAGTTTTAGCTAACCTTTTCTCTTTGGAGAGCTTGGCTGCTGGTTTTGCTCTTTCCGTGTGTCTGAACCTCTGCAATGCAACCTTTTCAACAGCATATGCTGCAAATGCACTATTACTGCTCTCCTTAGAAACTATTATATCTCAGTATCTATAAATAGAAAAATGACACCACAACCGACAAAAGAAGTCAGCTCTATGACCTCATTTCAAACAGCATAAAAACCCAGCACTGAATTTGCACTAGTGGCATAAATATCAGAATCTGATGAACCACAGAGCATAAAAAAAAAAAGTTTTAGCAGTTCTGAGGAGGTTCCTCTTGCTTTTACAGTTTGCGTGATTGTCCAGGGTAGAAACAGGCAACATCTTTAATCCTTTCTGGTAAGTAGACAACACAATAGAAGCAATAGGTAAATTTATAGTAGGAGCCCCTACTTTCCATTGAAAGTTGAGCTTTGAGGTGTCAGCAGAAGGGAGTAAAGGCACACAGCCATTAGGGGAAACCATAGGTTTGCGGACATGTGACCATGAGTCCTGCGCTGCAGCCAAAAGCGTTGCTAACAACCTCAGGCAAATGTTATGAAAGCAGGAGGAAAAAAGACTACAGAGGATAAGATGACTTATCTGTCCATGGTTCACTGTAAGAAGGTGCATCTTCCCTCTCCAGCACTGGGAGATTTGACAGTTTTGAAAGTACCTCCTCACAACCAGCATTGTCAACATTGTAATGATACGCACTGTCATTTTAAACACTGTAGGGACCTCTCTCCTGGATACAGCAATAATGCAGCATTTTTTATTGATCCATTTTACCAGTGTCCAATCAAGCTGAAGAAGAAATGAAAAATATTTTTTTTCTGGTACTCTAACCACATTACATCCGATGTCTAAGTAATCCACTGTTAACTGGGTTTAAGAATAAGTGAAACATGTGGAAATCTATCACAGTGGGAAACCTAACATATTTGCATGGAGGTCAGAAGGAAGAATAAGTTAATCACATAATTAGACAAATTTCAAAAGGCAAGTTTTTGAACTAAATTAGGGAGTTAATAGAGAGGATAGCAAAATTTTCCAGGAAAATGGATTAATTTTGGTGCTATGTGAACTGTCAGTGTCTTAACATGCTCAGGAAAGTTAATTCAGAAGGTGGGATTCATTCCACCTAACATCCAATGTCAGCTGTAAGCTGGTCATTCTAGGTGCTCTTTATAGTCAAAGGAAATTAAAAAGCAATTTTAGAACTGATGTGATGTTTTTAGGACATCTACTTTCAGAGAAGTCTCCATTATCTATAAAAGGAACCCAGACAGCAAACCCAGAAGCAAACACCTCTTTCAGAAACAGGATGGCCTTTAGTTTCCTGTCCTTCCTGCCTTATATGAGACAGGAGCCTCTTGTAAAGGGTCCAAGGTGCAACCATTTCTGAACAACAGCATCCATAAAACAATAACTTAATAATAATATTAGATTGATCTCAAACTGTTTTCAGAGTAGGCAAATAACCTTATTACGCTCTGCTGAGAGAAGAGTGACAACAGCCAACCGTGGTGGTCATGCAGAAGGTCAGTGCCAGAGGCAGAAATAGAAGCCAAGTCTCCAGCTTTCCCAGGTGCTCTTTCAGCTCAACAAACCTGCCCTTAATTTCTGTATTCTACTTACGAGATTTAACTTTATAGCTCTAGTTAATCTTTCTGAACTTTCCTGAATGTCTCTGTAGGCTGTCTCCAAGGGAACATTATCTGCTTTCCTGATGATGTTTAGAGCTGTGAATACAACTGTGTCACCTCTTCTTTTCACCTTGGAAGGCATCTCCATCTCTCATATGTCTGCTTTTGGGGCCATCTTGAGAGTTGTCCCACCTACTCCTATCTGCAGCAGAAGCTCGACTTGAGTCTGCCAAGAACATCAACATCTACAGGGCTGGTTGCATCATCAGTCTCTCTGGTCCTCTTTTGAAACATAAAACTGGACACCAGAGACCATCTGGAATAGGGAAGACATTAAGAAAAAAGATGAAAGTAAAAATGACTGAATGATGACGTTCTCACTGGCCAAGACTCAGGACTGCAAGTTTCAGAAAGCTGTCAAAGGCATATCAAGGTTGTTGACTTGTAAAGTTGTGATCACAAACGTGATTTAAGTAAAAAATCCTCCAGAAACAGAATGTATTATTTTATCTTAAATTTATACAGTTTCATGATTATACAAGGTTTTCGGAGTCAGAAGCCTTGACACAGATCTGAAGCAATTCTCTGAGACATACAGCTTCACACGCTGTGCCAAAGAGTTTCTGGGGATTTACAGTGTACACCAATTTTAATGCAGTGAAACAAATTCTGTGCTGCTGCACAGGTATGTAAACCCCACTAAATTCAGCAGTGCTCTCAACAAAGACATGTGGAAGACACACATAGAGCAAATGATATTTAAATTCTGCCCCCCAAAGCCCCTTACTGATCAAAAAGGGTGGAGTCTGTAGTCTAAAGACAGGCAGCTAGCGTCAACCTCAGTGTCTGAGGGTGGTAGGGGTTGCAGTAGGACAATGGATCCAGGAGAGAGTCCTGCAGGCTTGCAGGGCACCCTGTGGCATCTCACCTGGCACTAGGGATCTGTGCTTGGGCAACTGCATCCCCTGTGACGGGCACTTCACTGATTTCAGTGGATGTTGCCTGACATCTGTCACATCTCTTAAAGGTCTTTTCCAACCTAAATGATTCTATGATTCCATCTATAAAGCCTACTTTGCAAGTAAGTAGTGAGACTGTATGCATCAGATGAAGACAGGATGAATGGATTTTTAAAAATATACATGGAGGTGGAAGGCAGGACACGTGCTCATCAGGAAAATGGGTCATTCACAGATTTCTAAAGACAGGAAAAGGTTTTGGCCAATATCACTCCCAATCAACAAGACAATCAAATGTGTTTCCAATCTTCACTGTTACATTTATAAACAGAAAGTAATTCCATTTATGGATATGTGAATTTTTAACTTCAGATTTGTCAACAATGTTGTTACATCCAGACCTGGACACAGTCTGCTAGAGTGGTTTTGTAAAACAAATAAAAATCAAATTGAGTTCAGCATCATGTCAGTTTGATACACATAAATACTAGTTCCAGCAGGGCTTAATTACAATTAGGTGATATGATGCTGAACCTAACTGATCCTTTCTTAAACCAGCTAACCAATCCCGTCAATTTTTTCCATCTTTACAGCTGTACTCAATTACTGTGGAAGGAACACAAACCTTTGTTACTCTCTTTCTATAAAGAAACTCGATAGCTTGCATGGTAAGCAGTAAACCTGAGTTTCCTGCACTGTCCAGATCTTTCAGAGAAGCTTCACACATTAAAACCAGAAAGGACACTGCAGTTATCTCTTACATTCTGCATAAAAACTCCAAGGAATTTGAACCATTGACTTGAGCAAATTGAGCAAGAACGTTCTGTTGAAGAAGTTTTTTTCAACTTGTGGGTTTGATTCCCTTCCTTCCTTCTCAAAATGCAGGAAACCCAGAAAGTCAAGTAGGGAAACCTGTGAATTAATATTACTTCTAAGAAAAATAAGAAAGCAAAGGAAAGCAACGTTTACAGAAGAATTTTCTTGAGACCATATATATAATATTACAACTGCGCATATTTTTAAATATCTGCCTATATAAAATCATGGAAAAACTGTGCATTAGACTATAGAATGACACTTAATCTTATTTTAAAGAATGAAAGTGATGGAGAAGTTACAGTATCCCTTTTTAGCTTCTTCAAATGATTTATTACACAACTGTTTAAAAAATTACATTTGATGATATATGATAATATGTTTCTTCTGTGGAACATCATGTACAAAACTGATATAAAATGCATAAATTAAATCTAAAAAAAATTTGCAGTGAGTATGCATGGATTTTGAAGGCCCCATTCTACAAAATGCCAGGCTTGTTTGCCAAGAGTGTAAGTACATTTTGCTACTTTTAATGTCCATGGGGAATCACACCAATTGCTAATTCACCAGAGCAGACTCATAAAGCATGTCTGATATAATTCTCCCTTTAAAATGTTATGATGATAAAATGACAGAGTGCAATAGTATTTGCAAACCACACCATTCTGAAACTTGGGGTGGTATCTTAGATCCTGTGAGTGGATTAGGTACGTCATTGACTTTCGTACACACCCGCTACAGCAGTGTTAGAAAGAATAGATAATGATCTGGCTTCTATAACAATAATAGTAAGAAACCAAAATGTACAATTTACTTGCATTACAAATATCTCACAAACTGTTTAGCACACAAGTCAAATATTCCCACAGACATTTGATTCTCTGTGCAGTTCAGCTCTGAAAATAATGTTTTCTGTAAAAATGACCTTGTGAATGGATTGTTACTCACTGCTTTCTCATTACTTGTAACAAACAGAAGTTAAAATTATTCAGGAGCCATTCAAAGTTTTTTGAAAAATAGTATTTTTTGTTGTTGTGTAGCATAAGTTGCAGCTGCCTACTGAAATTTTGCAGCCTTCTTAACAACTACTGACACTGTCTTCTCCTGAAGGATGGATTTCTTTCTTTGCTCTGCTTTGTTTCTTCCTATGCTCAGGAACACTCATGTTATAGATTGGTACATTACAGAATTCTACTCGAAATGACAGTCTAAAGTAAAAGACCGTTTCAGCACTTGCTAAGTTAGGTTTTCTGTTACATTGTTCTTTAGCAGATGACTTGCCACCTGAGCTTTGAAGACTCAGATCTGAGGTTTGTTTTGCATTATTGGTGTGGCCATGACACACAACACGGTATTTGGAAGTAAGAAATGTGAAGCTCAGCTCTGCTGGTACTGGAGCACTCCAGACCATACTCAGACTTCAAGCTCTTGTGGGAGCTTTGTGGAAGTGTTTCCAAACTGGAAAAGTTCAGTCCTGGTGCTTTGCTTATTTACACTGGTGGGTAGAATAGCTCATAGAAATCCTGTGAGTTGCATGGGTGCAGAAGGAGCCTAGTTGAAATGTAAGGTTCTAGCACGCAGCTAGACAAGAGCATGAAACACACAGGTAAACCAGTTAGCCTGTGACCTTGAATCTTCTCTACTTTTTCTAGAACTTCTCAGATTTTCATTTTCGAAGACGAAAAAAAAAATCAGTGTTTAAAAATGCTTCTCCAAAGCTTTAACCTTGCAGACCACATACTACACAAAACTCCTTTCTTAGTTATTTCAGCTTGGTCCATAGCTCTTTATAACAGCACTTTTATATGATGTGAGTTAAATGAACTTATAGTAGAAATATTTATACCAACTTCCATATCAGGAATGTCATGATGAAATTTCCAAACAGAATCCATCCCATTTTAATATTACAAATCAATTGAAGTATTAATAGTGTGATAGCTGGACTGCGGTCAAGTATACTGTCAGCTGATGTACTACCCCTAAGCAAGTTTTCTCAGACTCCTGACCACTACATTTAACAACCTTGATTGCTAAATATGATTCCAAATATGAATATTTTGGACTAGATGATCTCCAGAGGTCCCTTCCAACCCCTGCCATTCTGTGATTCTGCTAATGATCAAACATACATGAAAAAACAATTCAGTAAATAATGAGTTTTTATAAAATAGGAAATTATGGCAGGAGAAAAGCAGCCAAAATAATAACACATAAAGGTGAATGTTTATGTATTACACATACTCACATTTGTCTTTCTGAAAAGTAATGAAGTGTGTGAAAACATAGCAGAAATAAAAGTAGGTCTGAAAAAGGTGATGCTGCTCCTACCTGCGTATTTCATAATAAACTGGCGATACAGCCAAATACGCGCAGCGTGAAAGGCTGGGAATTTATATCCATGTCAGACAAAGGGATTTGAACTAAACTCTTCTGAGGAGAGTGCCCTAGCCACCTGCTGTAATCTGAAGTGTGTTAAGGGATCGCTTTATTTTTTGTTGGAGTTGAATTACAGCACAGAAGTTATGGGGCCACAGAGATAAGTGGTGAGCAGTAGCAGTGCATAGTAACTTCATAATATCTGTAGTGCCTTTATAGAAGGAATTTCTAGACTCTGCTCTCAAAAATATTCAGGTAAGTTATATTTAATAGCTTACCAGGCACAGAAGCAGTCCTGGGAGCAGAATCCAGACTCCTGCTGAGGGCTTCTGCTTGTTGTCTGGCTCCTTGAGTCTTGCATTTTTAACAGAATCTGTGAGCTGCCTCTTCATGCCCAATAATTTAGTGGTTACAGGTCATAGGCCTTCACTATGAAGAAATATCTGAAGCATGGTTTTCTGTTTTCAGTGAAGTGTTCTCTCTAGTCAGATAGCATTGCATGAAAAGCTGACCCACCACCTCCAAAATGATGGATCCTGTTTTATGTTTTCATAAAAATCAACACACTAGCAGGCAAAAATAATGAGACAATGTTTCCAAATGGAAATATGACTGTTTACAACTCTGATTCATGTGTATAGGTCCTGGAGAGAAGCTTGAGTTCAGGTACAGAAGCTCTAGAGGATTTCTCCACCCCTCCTCAAGCTGGCTTCTGAATCCTGCTCCACAACTGATGCTTAACTCACAGATGTACAAATCTTGTGTTGTCTCTACTCCCAATGAATTAATAACCAATGCTACCATGAAGAAAGAAGTTAGGGCTGGTTCTAAACTGCTCTGGTTCTTATTATGAACATTTCATTTTATAAAAGAGAGGGTAGAAGTGAAGGAAGGCAAGAGAATGCTGCTACTGGGGGCAAGCGGCATTTTAGAGTGAATTTGGTTTAAGAGTGTTTTATATTCACAGGCACAAAAGATGACCTAAGGTGCATGCAGCGTACAGTCTGTCTGGGATGTCTGGGAAAAGGAGCTTTAAAGGGCGGACAACAAACACAACAGTGACCTAAGGAAGCACGAGGACTTGGCAACCAGCTGCCTGGTGCAAACCCTCATTTGTGAGCGGCACAGCTTGGTCACTGCCTCATTAGCAAGGCAATTGGAAATAAACAAACAAAATCAACACACACACACAGACACACACACACACACGATAATTGCAGTGAAGAAAGCCCAGACGTTGGTTGCTGCTTACTAACTGTATATCTTCTGCTCAGCTCCAAGGAGTTACCTTGGCAGTCATGGAAGTGGCAAAAGGAAGGGACAAAAATGACAGTAACAACAATGTAACAAGAGAGGAAGCACATGCAGTTTATGACCAATTACAGGATTTCCATAGTCTCCATGAGGCAATTAAAGAGTTATGCTTCAGCGACCAATTAATATTCACTTGACATCATCAGTTTACCAACATCTCAGAGAAACAGCCTTGTTGTCCCTTGTCTGAAGTAATTGCATTACAACACAGTAGCCACAAAAACAAAATCAAACAAGAAAACAAAAAAACCCCAAATAAAACAGAAAATGGGAGCTTTCTTCATTCAGAGGGATATTTTTCCCCAATATCTTTAAAAACGCGGAAACACTGGAAAACATAAAGATTGTACTTAGTAGAGTACAGTAGGAATATTTCTATAATGTAAACATTATTTGGAAAAAAAACAAACCAAACCAAAACCAAACATTTTAAGAACCAGAGGAAAATTTTAACTGACTCACTGTAGCTTAACTAGTCAAAGCTTTCGGGTATATTCTGGATAGCAGGGGAGAGGCAAACCCTACATAAATCACACTATAGTTCATTTAAGAAGTATTGATTTGCACTTGATTAAGAGAAGTTCAGAAAGATCAAATTTATTCGTTCTTACTCAACAAGCATCCTATTGAATCACATGATAACTTCTCCTCCAAATACCAGGAAACAAGACAAAAGAAGCAATGGATATGGATTAATTAAACTGTAACTCAATTGATTGTACTCATTTATAAACTACCAGCAGTAATTTTTCCTTTGTTTATAAGTTATTTCTTAATTGTTTCCTATCTGGAAGTGTCCCCCTGGTCCACTTGGTGGTGTCTATCTCTGCTGAGCCTGGAAGGGCGAGGTTTGAGCAGGCTCCTGCCACAGGCACCTCCACCAGGCATTAAATGCTGGCCAGAACCAGTCCAGGATGCAGAGCTCAGTGAAAGCATTTACAGGGTATGTTAGTGTGGGCTAGCCAGAACAGCATCTATTCCCACGCTGTCTCATTGTGGACGAGTCTCCCAACAGACAAGCCCTAAATCCCACTTTCACCAAAACCTGAAGTTTAACACCCAGAAGATGAATTTTTTGTCCATGAAAGCCCTGATTAACCACTCTGAGGCTCCTGAAAGGCTACAACTGCTTATTATTTACTAATTAGTGGGCTATTAATGTTCTCAGGTTGCCTGGGTTACGGTTAGGTTACTGTTATTGCAGGGTACTGCCAAGTTACTATTGCCAAGAACAGTCCCCACTTTGAAAAAGTAGAGCCTTTAGGTGCCTAACGCCCATTTAACTCAGTCAGGTTGTACCAATGAGTCACCCCTGTGTCAGTTCAAGAGGTAATAAGCACTTATTGCTCTAACTCAGCACAAGACTCAGACGATTCCAGGTCCTCTCTTTAGCATTTCATATGATTGCCTTAGGGTATCTCACAGCTGAGGTTCACCGGTGAGTGCTGCAATCACTGGTATGGAGGTAGGGCTGTGTTGTGGCCCTTATCAATGCCTGTTGAAACTAGGCATCAGAAAACACAAAAAAGTCAGAGGGTCCAAGTGAGGGAACACGAGGGTGGTGCAAATGGGAGAGCAAAACCTGCAGAGCAAGGCAGTCCCTGGCAGAGGTGACTACAGCCCACTCTTTTGATTGGTTTTATGTTTCATCCAATGAATGTCTGACAAAAAATGCATAAGGCATCCAAGACAACTCGGATTCTGGGAATCAATGGGTTTTGAGAGGGAGTTAATGATTAACCCAGAGTTTTATGGCCTTCCTTGCTTGTGAGCTCTTCTTCTGACCCCCAAAATCTTTCATTCTCTGCTGTGAAGTGCCATGGCTTTCACGTGAGCTGTGGAAGTCAGCTCCTCACTCTCCCTCGTCTCTCTCCCATGCTTCTACCTAGTTGAAAAACCTAGTGCCCTAGAGCACCATTCTGGGAAAGGAGGGACAGGGGTGAAAGTGTGGGCATTTATATAAAAACTGAGTCCTACTTCTGTTGAAATATTTACAAGAAAGGAATGAAACAGTTATCTCTAACCCAAAGGCCGAAGGAAAAGTCTTCCAAAAAGCTCCCAGTAACACTGCATTGCAGGGACATTCCTAAATCCATGAGAGAAGTGAGATTTCAGTTCAGTTCAGCATTTCTTATACCTGGTGTAGCTTAGATAGACTATGAGAAGTCTGAGCTTGGAAGAGAAAATGGAGACTAGAGAAAAGAAAGTTCTCCACAATGTATTTCCAAAAGGAAAAAAGACTATATTCTTCGCTCGCTCTCTGTGAATTTGTGTGTAAAGCAGAGAAAGTATGGAGGAAAATGAAAAAATTAGATTCACCTGGCTCTATTGTTTCCTTTCCAATAAGGCATTGAACCATTAAGTACTTAATTATGTGCTGGATGCCACGTTGTACATAAAAAAGTATTACCATGTTGCAGATATTTTTATTATATGGTTTAAAGAAAAAAAAAAAAACCCAAACTAAAACCAAACAAAAAACTCCAGAGAAACCATAGAAAACAGGACAGAAGACACAGAAGCAGAGGGCCTGACCTAGCAAGGAACCAAGCACCTCAGTCCTTGAATATCCATCACTACAGATACAAAATCATCACCATCTCCCCTCAGTACTTGCTGTCACCAAGATAGCTTCTGAAGGAGCAGGTGAAAGCACTTCTTTATAGAAGGGAAGCTAAGGAGAATTCAGAGAGAAAACCTAAGACAAATATTCTATCTGCTTTTTGGAACTGTAAGAAAATGAGAAGCAGGGCATGTGCGTAGAGGGAAGGGGGGCGAACAGACAAAATTGTTCAAGTAGAATGTCTTCTCTGGTAGTAGGAAAAAGAAAAAAACTTCTAAGGCCAGAGTTTAGCTAATTTAAATCGTCATTGGTTTCAAGGGAATTACATCGGTTAACAGAGGCTCAGAATTTGCCTCGCTTGTATTTCTTTGAAGAGATTTATATTCAAATAAGCATTTAGATAATTTTAGTTTTTGCTTTTTCATAACACTGGGTTTCCAGTTTTTTTCATTGCTTTCTTTATCACAAAGGGACAAATTCTTTTCTCTGCCAAGTCATTCCTCTTTGAAGAATAGCTATGAGGAGCAAGAGGAGGAACAGATTAGCAACATTTGTCAGTGCTCATCTGCCTTTATTATCCCTTGGGGCCCTATTTTCCATGTTATCTTCCATTTGGCTCGGTGAATGCTCTGAGTTTGCAAAAGAGCCTTTAATCATGACTACACTACCAGAATTTGGGCAGAAAAGCCATACATGTCTGAGTTTTGATGCTATGCTGAACTTCTCAACCTTTTGTGCGGTAGTTCTGGGTGATGCCCACACAATAACTCATAAAAAGCTCTTCAATATCTCCCCACCTTCAACTTTCAAGAACAAAGTTAAAAAAGGTTGAATGTTAGTGACCTCCTAAGAAGTTACTCCCACCAGAAAGTATTGGCACCATGCAACAACCACTTTACTGTGCTGGAACGTGAGGTAGAGCCCTACACAATTCTTTCAACGAATTGCAAGTTTTAAAGGTCTAAGTATTTAACACTTTAAAAAGACTATTGACCTCAAGTAATCCATTTAAGAAGTGCACACATCATAACTTTCAGTTCCTTAAAGATTTCAGCATATTTTTCAGAAAAAAAAAAATCTATTTGCTGAGCTTTTGTCTGTGCTTTTTCAACAATCTGAGTATGGTTTACACTGCGTAGCTGTGAATGTACTGACTGTCTCTCTTTCCTCTTGCTTTCTAAGAGGAAATTAGTATTACACAAGTCACAGAGCAATGTGCTAATGCTTATATCTTCTTAAAAACTGTAAGCTACTTGTCCACTTAGGTTTAAACTGTTGGCTTGCCATATATCACGGATGTAGGATGAATGAATGAATGAATGAATGGATGAAGAGAGTCCTGTAAGGAGAAATAACTTAAAATAAATTACAGCTCAAGCTAAATCAGAAAACAAGATCAGTAAATATTAGCATAGTTACATTAAAAGTACAGTGCGAAATTCACGGCTGTAGACAATGACTCACTGACAGCTCACTCATATACTTAACCAAACTGAAAAATCACAGGTAAAAGGATGCAACCAAAAGCACAAAGTGAGATGTTAATAGCTTATGTTGCTGCAAAAACACATATGAGCACCTTGAGTATGCAAAAGCACTTGCTTACACTTAAAAAAAACATTTCTCCCTGTGTGTGGAAAAACAACTACCCTTCTTTATGGATCTTTGCATTCTGTAGGAAGATTTTGATAGAAAGATTTTGATAGAAAGGTGAATGGTAGAATGAGAAAACACAGAGAAGGAACTACTGAATCTCTTGGGGTACTTAACTGTTACTGAAGGTGGAAAACATCTCGCCTAGTTTCCAGCATGTACTTGGTAAGTCATCAGTTTAAGTCAGGATCCCTCCAGAGGCAGCAGGGACAGCGGTCCTTCCTGAGGGCAGTTCATGCTGTCCTACAGCTGGTGTCTCCTTTCACAAGTGCCCACCGCTTGTGAAGGGAATTGGGCAATTAGTTTAGATCTACTCAGTAAGCTTTTAGATGACTACAGCCAGGTGACAGCGAGCTCACCCAGGACAATAAGGCTGCAGAGTGGCTGGGGCTGTACCTCAGCTGGGGTCCAGGTCAAGAGCTTAAAAGTGGCTCCCAAGGGAAAGAGGAGGACTGCCTACTAAGGCTTCTAGCTTTCTTCACAACGGCCCTTGTCAGTGTAGCTGGCCTTGAACAACCAGCTAAACTCCTAGAAGGGGGGGGGGAAAGGGCCTGCCAGTGTTTCTTGACTCCTGTCACAAAAGGACCATCTTGACTTGCTCATTAGAAACTACTTTGAAACAAAGAGTTAAATTCATCCTAATGTTACACCTGAGGTTGCTATCAGCAAGAATGGATTCATTTAGCACAGCTCATTTACAGTACTGATCTTTGAAGAAGTTTTTGTAGCCATTTTGGGTGGGTGGAGGCTTTAACAAAAGCTAACTTCAGCCTTGTGTGGCAAGTTTCCCTCTGAGGGATAGAACAAGAGGACAGAGGGGAATATGTTCTGTGAAAGACCCCAAAGCAAGATGGACTTGAAGGAAAAGTGCCACATTATGTGGTGTTCAGGAAAGATCTAATTGATGTGTGATAGGAAAAATAATTTTTATGCAAGATTATGAAATGCAACAGAGAATTGTAAGGAAGGTAAACAAGGTAGAGCCTTGTATGTGAAAGCTTGACAGCCCTGTTCTGAGTCTTGAGAATGAGGAACATGAGTTTGAATTTGATGCAGGGAAAGAATGAAAGCTGGTGGAAATTCTGGAGAATAAAGAGGTGTGATGTGACATCAGGATGTTAGGGGAAAAAAGGCTTGCTTGTCCTGAGAAGTGTGACAGCAAAAGATATGCAAGAGACAAGACAACAGAGGATGTGTGGCAGATTATGGATGTGAGAAGAATGTAGTGGGATGGGTGGGAGGATGAGATCAAAGGATATGATGGGCGCTGGCAGAGGGGGAGAAGATGAGAACCTTTTACATCAAAGAGAAAGGAGGAGGCAAAGGCAAGATGTTGTATGGAAAGATGAGGACCAGATGATATTATTAATATATCTATCAACTTCCTTTCTTGGAATATTCTCAGCTCTCTTGAGAATTCCTTTCAAAGACTGGAAAATAGTTTGGTTTTGCTCCTGCATTATATGAGTATAATGGATTTATTCTGTGAGCATGAATAAAGAAAATGATGAACAGGCTGGAGAGTGATGTTACAGTAGAGTGGTTAAGAGATAACAGCAAGGAGTCAGAATGTGACTTACAGTTAGTTTTGACTTCGTATCTTCTCATGCAGGCTCATTTTCAATCATGCCTTGTGCATTTAGAAAGCTTGGATTTATCTTCCCTGACCCTAGTCACTCAGCAAAGTAATAAAGTTAGGAATCAAGTGGTCCTCAACTGCCTTGATAATAAAAAGAAACAATTGGGCAGTCAGATGAGTTGTATTGCCTTCTGTGCTGCCTTGCCTTCTCAGTGCTAGCTGTATGAGAAGACTGAGAGCCATGGCTGCTAGTGTAAGTGCTTCAGTTATGATCCTAAAGTTAGGTGGGATGAACTCAGACTAAGAGAACATAGGTGACTTCATTGGTGACTGGGAAGAGCTGTGTGACTTCTCAGTCTACGCTGAAACACAACACTTAGCTGTGCAGCAACCAAGGACCAACTCAATCAAAGCCTTTGTCACAAAATGGTGTGAATGTTGAAAATAAAAGCTGGTAGAGAAGTCCAATAGCACACATTTGCAAGGTTCCCTCCCTATTGCTTAAATGGAGGAATAAAATCTGGATGGGTTAAGGTTAGGGAATCTGGAATAAAATCAGGATACAGACTAATCTAAGGGACTCTGTTCTCACACACTATCAGGATAAATCTTTGGATGTTTTTCTCACAAAAAAATTAAAATTATGACCACACTGGCCTCACCAGTGTATTAAAGAACTTTCGTAAGCGTACTTTGCTGCCCTCAGTGATACTTTCCATCTCATACACCTCTTCTTTCCACATTACTTTTCCCCTTTCTTTTCTGGTGTTGAGTGGTGGTGAAGCAACACTAGCTATAACCCCCAACAGTTGTTTTGTAACTACTCGCTCACTAAGAGGGGCCATATGTTGAAGTCCTGGTGCATAATTCTTCAGCACAGCATTATATTTATTTCTGTTTTAAACACAGTAATAGATGTATCATCTGTTTTAAGCAACTTCCAGCTTGGAGGAAGTAGGCCAGGAACATGGGAGTATTAAAGAATAACAGAGGGATCCATGTTAAATTGCTAATTACCTGGCATTGTCTTTGTTTTCAGCTTATATAAAAATGTGGTGGTATTCCCAAATAATTCATAATGCCTTAGGCGAACAAGCTAGCCCTGTAATACTTCGGCATAATTGAAAGTGATGAAGTGGAAGACTGGAGATGTTTATTTCAGAATAACAGTGTTAAAGTAAAATGCCAAAAGACAGAGAAAAACACCTCGAGATCTTGCAAGGAGTGAAGAGAAGAAAAGCAGCATGGTCCAGAATAATCAGAATCATAAACACTGTAGCGAACAGTTTAATTTTATTTTAAATTACTCCTAAGAAACAAATTAAACAACCAACAAACCTGTGATTGTTAAGTTTCTTGGCTTGGATGCATATTCAGCTGTCATAAATGCCTTTACAAAAGCACATTTTGCTTTGCACTGGAAAGCATTAGTTTGCTAAATCTAAATCAGCCCCAAAACATTAAAACTCAGCAGGGTAAATTCTGTCCTCAGGTACATGCCTGAATATCTTTTCAACAGAACTTGCATTGTAAGAAAAAGCTTCAGAATGATAAATATTTTCTTATTCCTTCTCCAGTCAGTCTGAGAAGTATGTATCTTCCTTTTCAAATGCTATAGTGATGCTGATGGGAGCTATACAATACACATTACAAGACTGAATTTGGTTCCTTGTCAAAGTGTCCATGTTGTTAACAAGACATAATTTTTAAAAAAGATGTTCTTTCCCCAAAAACTGAAATAAGTGAAGACATTCATTCTCAAACTTTTCTGTGTCAAGAGTATCATATTTGCATGCAAGGACCAACTGAGCAGGACCCTGGTCTCCTTCAACAACTTGAGGGAATTGGGGCAACTGCGAACCATTGACATTCATTTGAGACACCTTGGTTTATCTTTTTTCTTTCTTTTAGTGGTGATGACAATCCCTTGGGGCAAGGTCAGTCTAGGTCAGAAAGGAAAGGCAGAGAGAGCACCATGAAGGAGCTGGGACGCTAACCTACAGCTGCAGCATAGCTTGGCTGGCAGGCACCAGGTAACTGGCTGCTGTTAATGAGGAGGCAATCAGCTTGTGGATGATGCAGAGTGCTGTACAGATTCATGTAGTCTAGTATTTAATTTCATTTCCTTCTACCTCCTGTCTTTCAGTCAGTCAGTGACCCAGGTGACCCAGGTGCATAGAGTTTTGATAGCATCCCTTACAAAAATCTTCAGTAGGTCACTGTCCAATTTTCTACAGGCAATCACACTAAAAGTATCATAGCTCCTGCGCTGGCATTCCAGGTCACTTATGTGCAATGTCGCATACCGCTACTCTGCATCATACAAAGCCAAGTTTCCCCTCACAAAGTCACCTGAAAGAAGACAAACAGTACTCTGCATCACCCTTTTGGATACCTTCTGGCAAAGAAGAATGAAAGAGGGAGGACAGGGCAGGCCTTGGTTGTGAGAGGGTACTATGCTGAGGCAGGAGGAGGGTGGGAAATGATCTCTCTCCCCTTTGTCCCTGCGTTTATCAGATTACAAAAAAAAAAATAGCTACAGGCTGCACTTCCTTTCCCATAGCTCACCTCTGCATTAGTCACTATTGGAAGCAAACATGGAGGATTTAATAGTTCTCCTTAAAAATATCCCTGTCTCTAAAATTAAACTGGGGATGGAGGGCCAAAGGAGGGAAGGGATAAGAGAGAAACATTCTTAACACTGCCTCTCTCCTGTCACATCCTCTGAAGGGGTGTAGGAGAAACTTTCCAAATCATCTAGCTTTTTGCCTCCACAGCTGATTTCTTTGACAAGAAGAGAACCCAGAACTTCTTTCTATTGTGTATTATGGTATTGTTGTAAGAGGAACGACATTCGGGAAAACTAGGACAGCTTCTAACCCAAGATACTTATGTGGTTTTACACATGACTTCAATGATTAGGGTTAAGCAAACCCATAAAAGGAGTAGTGGCCAAACCCACAGGCTCCATTCAACAATACCAGTATTTCAGCATTTGAATGGGAGTTTCATGCCTGATTTAATGAACACTGTACTCTTTAGATTTAATAAAGGAAAAATTCTTCAGTAATCTGCTCACATGGGAAATGATGGGAGGCAATTTGCTGAATCAGCATTGAAAGCAACAAATTTTCTAGCACAGAATTCTTTCCATTTTTTCTGTCAGTGATGTGTGGTTAGTAAATAATACATAAAGAAGAACCAGGGGTATGTTTAAAATTGCACCCTGTTATAAAAATAGAGCTGTCAAGCTGGATTGCTGAGGCTGGCAGGAGGAGGGCATTAGCAGAAGAGAAGTAGATGCTTGTTGAACAGCTGGAAGATGATTTGTGACAAAAAGGTGAAAACTTAACAGTTGTGTAAAAAAGCAATGATGGTGTGAAATTAATTGGTTAGATTCACCACAGTTACAAGCTCTCGTATAGTCATTACTTTCAGCTGTGACAGATGAGGATAATGCTACAGTGGAGACCTTGGTGTTTTCTTGTAGCTGAAACTGTATTGCAATGAATTATTGGCCCCAAAAGTATATTTTTTTCTACACAATTTGCTGAGCTTTAGCCAAAGCCTCAGCAATAAATAAATAACTATTCCATCACAATAATGGCAAATGACATTGCTAATATGCTCCTAGACTGTTTCACCTCTATGTCTCTTTTTAGTCCTACTAAAGTTGATACTGACCGGAAAAAAGAACAAGAGCAATTCTTTCCTTTGTGCATAATACTGTAGTTGTAGTGAAATGGGCATGCTGATAAGTACCCAGTGGGCTGCTGGCTGAGGAACAAAAGGGCTGTCACATACACAGCTATGGGGACATGCCCGTATTCTTGCTCTGAAGATGCTCCCTTTAGGTGAGGATTGAGAAAGCTGCAAGTACCTGCTACTCCTGCATTACTTATTGTATAACTAAATAAAGGAATTCATACTCAAGGGCTCCAAACCATTGATATCTGTAGTCAGTTCACCCTTGGTTTGGGGGGCTGTTGCAAAGTCAGACAGTACTGCAACTGCTGGAGCAGTGCTTTAAGCTTCCTTTTTCCTCAAAGTAAAAGTCAGACAGTAGTTTTTTAAAGGGGAAGATCTGTGTAATTGATATTTCTCATCCACCCTCTTAGCCGGGTGAAATTCCTTTGAGTGACACCCTCCGTCAAAGCTCAAAGCTGATAAGGTAAATCTTAAGTGCTCAGATATTTTGTTCATACTTTTTAAACAAATGAAAAAGAAACAACGCATTCGAAATTCATGTTTGAAACTCAAGATATTCTGAAGTGTTCTTCACACAGATAGAGTCCTGATTCACCCACTGGCGAGGATTTAAGGACCATTGAGGGGCCTGAAAACTTCCTTTGCCCCCACTTCCCACTTTTCCTGTGTATTCCTAAACTACAAATAATGGTATGGGATGACAGCATCTATCCCTGACGTCTCAGTTCAGGAAAAATATTCTGTCTAATGTACAGGATTTCCATAAGCAGAAACACAGTTTCTCTTTAAAGCTGGAGTGTCCTGAGAGGATTTAACTGAGACCAAGAAAAAAAGGAAGGTTGCTTGTTTTATGTCAAACTTTTCCAAGTTTTCCACAGAAGTGCTAGTCTGCTCTCACTTATAAAGGCTAAAAAAAATTGTGGTAAATTTCTGAGTAAATTAAAGAAGGGAATGTAGAACATAGCTCCTTTTTTGGAGGTTATGAGTTAGACAAGCACAAGGATTGGTCCAAACACAATAATGATTTAACAACATTGTGTGACCTGTGGTGAATTACAGTGTCCATTCCCTACCCTGAAACAGTGTGGAGCAAGACTTCTCCAAGGAATTTTTGGAGTGGTCGGTGAATCAGAGCTTGCAGATGATGCTCCAAATTCACCAGTGTCCCAGTATTTACCAAACTGACAATTTCTGAGCTGCTAGAAAACACTGATAGTGTATCACGCTGAAATAAGAATCTCCTCCTGGGGCTATCACTTTTCACATTTGATTGTTCATGCTGCAAAACAAACTTCAAGAGAAATGAATAAGCAAAAAGTTGAGGTCACTTTACATCAGCTGTAAATACCCGTCTCCTGAGAGCAATACAATGTGACGGAGCTCCATGGTTTGAAAACACAATCAGCTTTTCTTTCAAAAGGCCTTAATTCTTATCTAATTTGTAAAGAAAGCATTGTTTCCCTCATATACAGTGGCACAGTACGAGAAGTCAAACAATTGTTTTAGAACCCATTTGCTTTAATTGATACCATATTTAACAGGAAAATGTTGTGGGATTTTAGTATTTTCAGGGGTGCTCTGCAATTTTGTTATTTCCAAGTCTGTTTTTTCTAATATTTCCCAAATTATAAACATCTGAATATTGTTATTTGGCACTAAGGAGAATATAAGCTGAGCTCACTAATCCTTCCAAATAAGAAGGCGGCTTTACTCACTTTCAATACAGATTCAGTGAGTAATATTAGCATGACACTGAATGCAATGAAATGGTGTTGTATATAACACCATATTTTATTAAAACAGAGAAAAAATCTTGACGTTCTATGAAACACCAAGTTGAAAAGGAGCTTGAGAACACTGGTGTCTGACAGCTTATGCATCCAATTACTGATATGTCACCAGAAATACGTGGGAATAAAGTAATGAGATGGCAGTTTCTGTAACAAAGGGTAACATTGTCTTCTTACATCTGGATCACCAGTTTCATGCGATGTATAAATCTACATTTTCCTGTTAACTCTTTACAGTCACACAGATCACCAGATCAAAACCCAAAATGTAGTAATACAGGTGCAATGAAATTAATGAGCACAAATGACCACTCTTATAGTTACACAGGACCTTATTACAGTATTGATATTGCCTCCACAGAGATATATGTTACTTTAAAGGAGGTACTCAACATACTCTGATCTGAAACTGAGACCATAATCTGACCCAAAAAATTACATTGAGGGAGAGAGACTTTTCTCTTTTTGCTGCTTTACAAACCTCATTTCTTCTAGTCACATCACGTATTTGTGGTGGATTTCCCCTAGAAACTTGCTTAATTTTCAGTTGCCCTTGTCAAATTTAAAATAGGACAGGTGAAATATCTAAAAGCAGCATGACACCAGCAACACGTATCAAACACAAACTGAATTTTTCCAGAAGAAAACATTTTATTTATACGTAATAAAGTTTGAAGCTGCCCAGTTCTGGTCAGAATTTCAAATCCAGAGGCCCATCTACTGCAAAGAAAGATGTCTTCATGAGCCAAATCCTTTTTGCCTGTTTGCGGGACACCATCCTAACCCACATTCTCCAGCAGTGCTTATGCATATTTAGATACATAACAGGCTAAGGTGCCTGACAATAAAGAGAGGGTAGAAGTGTCCTAAAGCGGATTGTCTCCCTTTACAGGAGCATTTGCTACTTAATCAAACCCCAGGCCATCAGCTGCATTGTGGTGTTCATAAAGAAATGCAAGAAAAGCAGCCAATAGGAGGTGAGGGTGCACTAAAACGCTATGGTCACAGCATCACATTGAAGACCTCTGGGCTTAGAAGACCACAAACACAGCACTATCATGGCATGTCAGAAGGCAACCGTTATAGGGATGGATGTCTTCCTTTTTAACAGAAAGGTGATGGTTCTCGTGAAAAAAGATTTTTGTGTTTTTTCAAGTTCATACATCTTCTGAAAGATGAGATCACGAGTGTGTGATGAGATTGCCAGTGTTCCCAGGTACCTGTCTAAATTAAGGCATTTTGTACCATACTGTACTGTGTTTCTGAAAAGACTCACAGCAGCGCTCTAGTTTGTCATAGAATCATAGAACGGTTTAGGTTGGAAGGGACCTTAAAGATCATCTACTTCCAACCCCCCTGCCATGGGCAAGGACACCTCCCACTAGACCAGATTGCTCAAAGCCTCATCCAAATGCCATGGGAGAGAGTGCATTTTGCAAGTATGTACTTTTGGCCCATATTCTGTTACTCAGATTTTCTCCTTTCTTGTGCCTGTGGAGAAATAGCTGCTTCTGAGTCGATTGTGCTATCAGGAGTTTTTGCAGTTCTTTTGGCCCACTCTTGTGAGACCTCTCCTTGAGGCCTGAGGAGCATGCGTGGAGTCACCTTTGCAGCGATTATGATATGCAGCTCCTAAGATAAAATTGTGGTTTAGTGTTTCTACAGTAACCGTGTAACATGAGTCAGTGCAGAGCATCTGGGCAAAGCCTTCCTCCTCCATCAGAGCGCCGCACTACAGGGCTCTGGCACCGGCAGAGCCGGCAGCTGGGCCGTGGGCCATTTCACCGCCCCATGCCACTGCCTGTTCTTCCTAGGTCTGGCCCTGAGCCGGCTTCTCTTACCCCCACTGGCTTCACTTCAAGTTGGAACTTACTCTAAACACATTTATTTCTGCTTTGGAATCAGGCAAACTCTTAATATATCTTCGTATTAACAGAAGTGTGTATATAAGGAAATTCTGGGGTGGAATTTAGCCTGCAAAGGGTTGTATCGACAATAAACTCAGAGTTCCTTATGGATAACAGCAGCTTTGGAGCAATAAGAAGTGACATTAAGAAATGCCCCTGCAGAATTCACCTGTATTTTCTCGTATTATGTTAGAAGAGCTGCAGATGTAAGAAGGTGAATATTTATCTTCAGAGTGTGTTTGTGTACTATGGTTCCATCACATCCATACTACTATAATCAAATGTCCTGCATACATAAAGTGTTTCCTAGTGTGTTCTTTGTTTTTTTTTAGAGAAATTATTTCAGATTGTTCTTTCAGTGAAATATTACAATATTTGAAGTAGTAAATATAGAATGCCAGAATTAATTTTTCTCCAATAATTAAGTGTCTGACAATCCCAAGCAGTTAACTTATTCATTAAAATTCAATAATGATTTCTCCTATGGCTTTCACTAGTGGGTAATGACACACATTATTATGCATCACTAATTTCCATGAAGAACAATGAAGCACTATTTTATTGGCATCTAGAATTACTCCACTGTACTTCGCTGCATTCTTTTCAAGAGATGATGAAAGGGAAAGTTGAGCAGTTTGGATTAAGTTTACTTCTTTTCAGGTCTTCCAATGTTTTGCTACATCAGCAAAGTGTTAAATAGACACTCTGAAATATTCTTAAACTGTTTTAATCATTGCTTCATAATTGGAATGTGTGTCAAAGTCCTTAGGATCTGTAAAGTTTCTTAGCTGTTAAATTCCTAAGCAATTTTTACACTATAAATACAATTCAAAAGTGATTTAATCTTCAGTTTAAATTTAGATGGATTGGCTGAAGCATTTAGAAGTTTTTTGTTGCCTTTTAAAAATGATTTAGCTATTCAGCTGTAACAACTTCTTTCAGGGGTTTCTAGGGCATCCCATGAACAAACATAACTTCAACAACCCTGTATTTTGGAACTCCTCAGGGATGGACAGCTCAGTCATTCTCATGAGTGTTGTGGAATTGAATTTTCTACCCTATGCAGAGAGGTCAGGTCACCGAGTTACCCCTGCCGGGTGGGGGAGAAGGTGCAGTAGAGGCATGGAGCAGAATGGGATCAGAGAGAGAAGGGGCCAGCCCTGCTGAGCTGGTATTGCAAGCTCAATGCAGTGCAATACGTAGTCATGAGGTAGACAGCAACTATGTAAGGAACAGGTTAATCCCCTTCACCCATATTCCTTTCACCTCCAGCAGCAGCAGCAGGACCCTCATAGCACGAACAACGTGGGACAGACGCTTTTCAACGCGCTGCTGCCCAAGGGAAGCACTTACTTTGCCTATTCTTGCACCTAGGCTAGACTCCTGTGTGTCTGGAGTTGGTTTTTTTCTTTGTTGGTTGGGGGTTTTTTTTGTCCTTACACTGTGCACAAGCATTAGTATTCAAGTTAATGATTTATTTCTGTTCCTGCTTACAGTGCTGGAAATCTTTCCCAATGGGCAGTGTTTGTATCACTGTATAGCTGGTGAAAGCACAGAGTCTATCCCACACGTACCACAGTGAGCAAATCCAGGATACCAATCTACCGCTACAACTATACCAGTGTAACTAAGAGCATAAATGGTTTACTGGCCTATTTGCTGTCATAACTTATGCAGGATTTGGCACACAATACATTTAATTATTTAGCTAATAGATTAATTCCCTAATGGAATCACAAAGCAAGAGGATTATGAATGTTCAGAATTCTTTTCCTTTTCTGCCTGGTCGAGACAGATCAAGTCACCCTTTTAAGTGTATTCTGCTTCTGTTAGGCATTTAGGTCAAAGCAATTGTTTACTTTATGTGCCTGTGATTATTATGAAATATGCTAAATTGCTAGCCACATTTCCCACAGCCAAGAACTGAGGGCCAAATTCATTGCCCTTGCCTGCAAAGATGTTACCCCAGGGTAAATTTTACCTATTACAATTCAGCCTTATTTAAACTGAGTAAGAATGACAACCTATAGCACGTTACAGCTTCAGACACAGATGTGTGTTCCTTGGGGATGCATCAGTAGTCTGGTTTCCCAATTCAGAAGTGAAAGCATCCAGATTACCATTCTACAAAAGCTGTGTCTGAGCTATTTTCAGCAGATTGCTCATTGGAATCAGGGCAGGTTAAAAGATGTTTCATGAATCGCTGAGATCTAGTTTCCTTGATTGGCGCTAGGGAACTTTTTAACTTCAGAACGTCATATTAGATCAGGAAACCCAAGAATAAACTAAGCATTCTGGTCTAATTTTGTGTTTTCTGAGAACTAGAAACAGAATTTTGAATATTGCTATGCTGTATTAAAATAATTGGGAGTCCTATTTATACCACATAGATGTCCATTTCCACAATGTTCAGTCAGGAGCTAGGGTATTTAACTAAACCAGATTGTTCCTGCAGGTGTAAGATTGTATGTACATATATGATTGGATCAAAAATCAATAGTAAACATTAATTCTATCCAGGTTTCATCATTATCCATATAACTAAAAACGCAGTTCCACTTTTATTACTAAAATCAGAATATTCACTCTTCATTTCTTATTAATTGCATACTTCATGTAAAAATAAGCTGTTTCAAAGGCAGTCTTTGTCACTTCCATTCATCCAGCTCTTTTTGCTACAAGTCTGAGAAAGAGTAAGTTGATAAGTGGTTCATTGTAATGTCATTTAAACAGAAAAAAAGACCTTTTATATTTCTAGAGACAAAAAATAATCCACTTTGGACTTATTTTTTAATACATATACTAGTATACCAGGAACTATTACAAGCTATCACATTAGCAGAAACCTCTTTGTTAAAGACTAGTTCACTGCTGCGTCACAGATCAGTGTAGCGTTGGCTGCACTTGGCTGAATCCAGAACACACGATGATTCACCTCTGTAGCAGTCTTTCTAAAAGTGACTCTTCTTTCTGTGTACACCAGAAGCAGCAGAACGCCTAATCACCTTTATGGTCCTGGAGCGCTACCGCTATACAGATGGCATGTGGACTGCCGTTATGAACATGAAAGTGTTCTGGGTACATGTGTAGATTTAACCGGGCAACATGGAAAGATACGTAGGCAGGATCGCTTTTGAAACCCTAAGCCCTCAGGTATATATCTGAAGTGCTGAAAAGTATAAGAACGTGTGATTTAAATCAGAATAGTCTGAGTTACACTTTCCTCTGTTGATAGACACTACTTCCTGGTTACTTGATGGGATGTTCTTATCAGAATAGATTCCAAAACATGTTTACTGCCAGTCACATCTTTTCCCCCTGTACAATAATTCTCCTTTTTGGCTACTCATCCACCCCACCCCCCACCAGATTAAAAGATATATGGGGGTGCAGGGTGGTGTCTAGTTGGTTTTTGGTTTTGTTTGGTTTGGGGGTTTTTTTGACAATAGAAATTAAAAACTAGTGTCTGGTTTTGTGCTGGGAAAGTGAAAACAAAACCCACAAACCCAAACTATCAGTAAGCAGACACTTCCCATGAAAAACTATGTTTTTAAAAAACAGAATATCTTGAACAAGATTTCAACGGAAAGTTTCTGACTAAAGTTCAACCATGGAGGTTGAACAGTGTAAGTGAATGCAGGTAACTGCAAGGGTGATCAAACGGGTGCCATTTCCTCACTCGTGAGTGTGGTTGTGTGTTAGATAATCTCAGGGGACACAGAGGGAAATGAAGATGACAGAATTTACAGAATGTGACACAGAACAACAGTAGGATAATTCATACCAAATTCCTCTAGCACCTTCTGTACTGAGCCAATAGATGGCTAAATGTACCTTTTATTTAACATTAAGTATGTTTAACCCTTCAACACACACTATTCCTTTCAAATAACACGAGCCTTTTTATCATTCTTCTTAATAGACTTCTAGAAAGTAATTTGCCATGTGGCCTATGGAGACATTAAAAGATAGGAATTTTACAAACAGGGGAGTAACACAAAGTGCTCTCCTCAAGCATTCTGAAATTTATTGATCTGCATCTTTGGTGCACCAGGTCACCTTGAGTTTCAGTGACTTTAGAAATTCTAAAGAATCAATATTTGCAAAGACTCTCAAGCAGTGACCCGGGTGCAAGCACATCTATAAAATCCAGGGATGCTTTGCTGATCTTCCATCAACAAGAGATATCAGCAATCACATTCTTTAGCCAAAGTTCTTTAAAATTAAAAATTTAATTGAACATGAAATGATTTGAAATGTCTTTGGCCTTTAACTTGAAACTGAAGGAAAATGCCATAGGAGGGAAAATATTGCTTATACATGAGGTGAGGAAAAACAGGATATGAAAGGTGGTGAAAGCAATGGCAGCTATAGACAAATCTATTTAGTGTCCCAAAACCAGTAGATTCAGAACACTGCATTAAATACTCTGTTTTGCATTGAACGTGGTGGGTTTATTTTGTGTTTACAGCTTTCTACAATGCTGTGTTCTTGACAATATGGCTTTCTGCTTCTCTGAAGCTTTTAGTGTTTTTTGCACCTTTATTGAATAAGAAAGGCAGCAAGACACATTTTATGACAGTACCAATTAAAGCTTCTCCCTGAAGAGTTTTGCTGGGAGAGCTGTTGATCAACAGGCTGATGTAGTATACAAAAGGCGCATGTCACTTGTCTGCAGCCGCCCTCGTTGATGCAAAACGACAGTGAGGAGGTTCTTCTGTTACCACGTTAGTCATGAAGTGTGTTCTGAAGTGCTCTTAAAGTCCTGACGGGAGAACACACTTGTGTACGAGCTTCCAGGTTTGTCTTCTTTGTTAAAAGGGCTGTGAATTCCTGCCTCAGGGCTCCTTGGGAGTGTTAACTATCCCAGGATGAGAGTGCTGGGTGAAGATAGACACTCATGTTATGATGAGGTAAACCCGCAGAGATCAGCTCTATTTTCTCACCTCATGCCAACAAGTTTATCTGACAACAAGCCAAAAAGTAGCTCATCTCCATTATGCTTTTTGTCTCTGCTATCTTAACAGAGGCTCAAATCACAATCCCAAATGCAGCCACTCCTGAGATTTGTGGACTTCTCACTCTGGATTCAGAACCATGTCCTGACACATACTTTTGGTATTCCCCCCACCCTTAGTCTAAGGTTTAGAAGCAAGAAGTGACAAGGCTAAACATGAAACTGCCTAATTCAATTTGATTTTTGCAGGAGTTTCAGCCATGTATAGATGTCCCAAAGTGAGTCAAGTCAGATGCATAAATCTTTATAACCTTCTGATTTTTTCCAGTGAAAAAGAGGAGCAAAACAATCTAATTCCCAGAGTTGTTATGATACATGAAGAAAAGAAGAAAGAATGAAAAAGATTAAATACTACGCATGTCTGAGCTGTATAGAGGCTGGACAGTCAGGGGAGCCCTCCAGACCACACATCTTGCATTTACAGGCAGCTTGCAATCGGCCTGAAAACTGTCAACTGTAAATGTCATCTGCCTTTGTGGCAGCTAGAATTGGTACATTTTCAGGCAGAACATCAGGAGTGCTCCTGCACAGCCCTCCATTGGCCATCTCCTCTGCTCAGCGCTGTGGCAGCAGTGTCCACAGCTGTTCCAAATCTATCTCTGTACAGGAAAGAAAATTGCTTTCCTGTGTGCTCTAAAGCTCCTGATTTATCTCCGGTTTTCTTCCAGGGACACTCCAGCTGGGTCTGCTTGAAGCCAGCCCTGCAGCCTACTTTGCAGACAGATAATGCAGATGGGAAACAAATACGACTTTGAGCCTGTTCTCAAGATGACTTCTCCACTGTATGGACACAGCCATAGTCTAGCCTGTGGATGAAATGGAAGCTGTCATGGTTGCAACACACTATGCAGAATAGAAGCCAATGTACTGGCTACGAAATCCATATTATGAAGCTAACTTGTAGTCAGATGGTATCATCCCTGGTGTGTTGTAGACTATCAGGTGTGCCTAGAGGAAGGTTTTTTTAATGCTGCTATCACTGGACTGTGAGCTGCTTCAATTCCACCAACCCTGGGAAAGTCACATTTTCAAGGATGTGGGTGGTAATTAGAATTGGGACTCATTTTCCTTAAATCTAAGCTAAATTTAAGTCTAATCTTGTAACCCTGGGTTCCTTCTAAAGGAAACAGTGTGTAGTGGACAGATGTCCAAAACAGGTCAGATGACTCTCTCCAGAGGTGCTTATCTCTTCTTGTGTAACTTATGTGTCTAACTATAACAGGTGCACAAGAAGCATAGCTTTGATGTACATACCTGATTTTTCAAGGTCTAAAGTTGAGGATAAATAATGCCAAATATCATTAACAAGTAAATACAACTGGTCTATAAATCGCTATTTTTGCCACTGAAAGACTGTACTTTAGCAGGACAGTCTCTTTGCGTCTTAGTTTCTTCATATGGCTTCCTTTTTTCAATCATTTACCTTTAGGTTACAAAAAAAATTAGGATGGGAACTGTTTGTTACTAGGTGCACAAGAAGATTTCTGAACTTAATCAATGTTTCTAATTGCTGTTGTGCCATAGAAGACACTTACAGTACTTAGAGTAATTATTTTGTTGCTATTGTTTTAATAAGAAAGATGAACATAGATAGAAAAGACCCACTGTTTCTTTGCTGGTGTGCCTGAGTTAGGTATTATAAGCCCATTGGAAAAAAACATTTCAGTGGAAAACTTTTGTGTTGATAAGCTCTTAAATGCAAGAAGAATCTTGTCTTTGCATGGTCAGGAGGCATCATACACATACAGCATGTGGTACAAGGCAAAAGTAAACAAAAAACAGTTCAGTTGAAAGAAAGAAAAAGAAGCATATCATTTATCAGTCAGAATACAGAACCCAAATTGTGGGGAAGGGATACCTGGGAGTTTGGTAAACCTGACTGACATCACCAGTAACATAAGTCTGTACTTTTGAAGCTAATCTTCAGCAGTGGATAAAATGCTCAGAGGTCTCTGCTGTGTGTTTTGTTCAAAGGTGTGATCTCTATAAACTCACAGATGCATGTTTTAATGGCTGTTCCTGTCTGCGATGGGCAGCCCATTCACATCCCTTGTGAATCCTTTTAGAAACTGCAAGGCTGCCTCCAAAGCAAACTTTTTGGGACAAAACCTCACAGAGACTTTCTTTTACCAGCATATGTGCGCAGACACACACACAGATAGAATATCACTTGCCACAAAGATTTCAAAGCCCCGCTCCCATAGCTGTTATGATCACTGGACCAAGCCTCAGATAATCTGGATTGAGTAGCTGAAATAAAAACAATTAATACTTTGCATTTATTGTTATTTCCTTAAAGAAATATACTATGGTTTATGTTTTTAAATGTCTAATTAACATCTACCACCAATCTAAGTTCTTATATCCCTTTTGTGATACTAATCACAGCGTACACTTCAGTCTCCAACAGAAATGGGTGGTTGCAAATGAAGTGTACATGGATACTCAAGATGGAATAGTACCTTCAAGAAAAATTCCATTCATCTTCTGTCCTAAGATGAAGATCCATTGTAGATATTTATTGTTGTTTGTACCAGGCTATGAGTGGTTCTCTTCAAGTTTCTTAAGGCAACAAAAGCCTACCTGGGAGTCTGGGAATACCAAATTAGAGGGCTAAAATAAAGTACTGCGGCTACCAAAGAATCAAGGAAAAAACCCTCCTACTAAAAAAGCACTTGCTGTATTTTGCTCATTAGATCGCATCAAACTAAAGCCTCATGGAAAGGGGAGGGAAAGGGTTATTCACATTCTAAATTCTTTTTCCAGTTTTTGTGGTTTACCAGTCACGTTTTTCTGTCCAACACTTAGCTTCTCTGCTCTTCTGCTTAGGGACAGAGCCTTGCAAACAATAAAATGGTTTAAGTGATTACAGTTTCATTTGACATAATAAACCCATCAAACTTCAATGGGCATTCACATTGGGCCATTGGTATATCTGTACTACCCTGAAGTCTATTACCAGACGTCTAAATCTGGATCTCCTTATGGGTGCCAGATCTCTGGTTGATGAAGCAGACTAGCAGACTATGGCCCATGCTGGGCACACTGCCCCTTACAGATGCGGCATCCTGCAGTTCACCAAGCGTTTGGGTTGCTTTCTCTACATTTGACACTCAGCTGAAAAAAAGCAATCGGACACAGGGGTTAGTCTCCCCTTACACCTTCAACAAGTGACAGTGGCCTTATCCAACGCACCTTCAGTAACAGCCTCACAGTCCCTGGCCAGGTGACTTGTGCCAGTTTCACCAATACCATCCCCAGGGCTACAGCTTCGCTTCAAAGTTGCCCTAAATGACTGCCAGTTGGCTCACTGTAAGTAACAATCAGGATCCTATCTGACAAGCAGGGGAGGTTTAGATCGGATATTAGGAAAAATTTCTTCACTGAAAGGGTTATAAAACATTGGAACAGGCTGCCCAGGGAAGCAGTGGAATGGCCATCCCTGGAAGGATTTAAAAGACGGGCAGTTGTGGTGCTGAGGAACATGGGTTAGTGGTGGATTTGGCAAGGTTAGATTAATGGTTGGACTCGATGATCGTAAAGGTCTCTTCCAACCAAAAAGATTCTATGATTCTATGATCTAGGATCCCAGGCCATAACATATAACATTCCTAGTCTGCCTTCTAGAGCATGTTGCATAGATAGCTATAGTGGTGATCCAATGATAAAGAGGAGCATTTCCAGTTTCAGGGTAACACAAGAATACACATGAAGTATTCCATCTGGACACTTGCACCAAAACCAATGACTTCTACTTCCTCTGTGCATACTTCTTCTTCCTCCCAATCATACTATTTCTGTCAGCATTTGTCTTAAGACAGAAAAGCCAAAGACAGAAAACCTTTTCAGGCAACCTTGAGAAAAACAGAAGGAAGACAAAAGCTCCCCTGAGCTGGAACACAGGGAAGGGGAGCAGAATGAAGCCCCCATAATCCAAGGGGAAATGGTTAGCGACCTGCTACACCACTTAGACACACACAAGTCTGTGGGGCTGGATGGGATCCACCCAAGAGTACTGAGGGAGCTGGCGGAAGTGTTCAGCAAGCCACTTTCCATCTTTTATCAGCAGTCCTGGCTAAGCAGGGAGGTCTCAGTGTACTGGAATTTAGCAATGGGATGCCCATCTACAAGAAGGGCTAGAAGGAGAATATGGGGAACTACAGGTCTGTCAGCCTGACCTTGGTGCCAGGAAAGGTTAGGGAGCAGATCATCCTGAGTGCCATCTTGTGGCATATGCAGGGCAACAAGGTGATCAGGCTCAGTCAGCATGAGTTTATGAAAGGCAGGCCCTGCTTTATTAACCTGATTTCTTTCTATGACAAAATGACCGACTTAGTGGATGAGGGAAAGGCTGTGGATGTTGTCTACCTAGACTTTAGTGAAGGCTTTGACACCATTTCCCACAGTATTCTCCTGGAGAATCTTGCTGCTCATGGCTTGGACAGGCGCAGGCTTCGGTAGGTAAAAAACCGGCTGGATGGCCGAGCCCAAAGAGTGGACCTGGGGGTGTTGGTCAACAGCTGGCTGAACATGAGCCAGCAGTGTGCCCGGGTGGCCAAGAAGGCCAACAGCATCCTGGCTTGTATCAGAAATAGTGTGGCCAGCAGGACAAGTGAAGTGGTTGCCCCCTGTACTCGGTACCGGTGAGGCTGCACCTTGAATACTGTGTTCAGTTTAGGCCTCTCACTACAAGAAAAACACCGAGGTGCTGGAGTGTGTTCAACAAAGGGCAAGGAAGCTGGTGAAGGGTCTAGAGCACAAGTCTTATGAGGAGCGGCTGAGAGAACTGGGGTTGTTCAGTCTGGAGAAAAGGAGGCTGAGGGGAGATCTTATTGCTCTCTACAACTACCTGAAAGGAGATTGTAGAGAGGTAGAGGTCAGTCTCTTCTCCCAAGTAAAAAGAGATAGGAGGAAATGTCCTCAAGTTGCACCAGGGGAAGTTTAGATTGGAAAGTAGGAAGAATTTCTCCACTGAAAGGGTTATGAAACATTGGAACAGGCTGCCCAGGGAAGTGACTGTGTCACCATCCTTGGAGGTATTTAAAAGACATGCAGATGTGGCGCTCAGGGACATGGTTTAGTGGTGGGCTTGGCAGTGTTAGGTTGATGGTTGGACTTGATTTTCTTAAGGGTCTTTTCCACCCTAAACAATTCTATGATTCTAAGTCAGGACAAAAAAGGACAACCCTTAGCATTCACAGTACTGAACTTATATGAAGGCTGATCTCCCACATGGCTCTGCTTCCTGCTTAGGATTCTGACTCTGCAGAGATTACTGGAATTTTGTGTTGGAATTTTGAATGTAGGGAACATGGTTCCACCATTTTCTTCCTCTGGTTACTACTGGGGAAAGCTGGAAATATGGACATAAAGATGTTTATTTCACCTCCCTAGAGTTATATCAAATTATGCAAAAACTGTGAAAATAAAGGAGGTTATTATATCTAACTTCAGTGACTCCTTGTCAAGCTAACCCAAAAAGGCTATTGAAAATAAAAGTAAAGCATTCCCTTTAACTAAAAAATCATTAGTATCAATGCATGAACCAAAGCTCAAGCCAAATGGCATCATCTTTTTCTATCATATTCCCTGCACAAGATGTCAAGAAGGCTTGTGGCCAGAGGAGCGGATGTGTCTACAGTGCTACGGGGTCCTGGTGATCCCTGTCATTCTAATGGACCATTAAATTCTGTTACTAATGGGCATACATTACAAAGCCAGCTGTAAGGTATTATGAGGTTAATAATATTCTCTAAATGGCTACACATTTACTTAGATAATAAAAACACCCTGTGTTACAATAATAAGTTTTAAACAAATAAACTACAGAAAGTGTTTTGAAAGCAGTATAAATACAACTGTCTTCAATGCAGAAGCTAACCTGTAAATGGCGAGAATTCCCTTTGTGTAGTTCTTCCATAATTCCTGTCTGCTGGAGACCTTATTGTACCTTCATTCGAAATGTCTGGTTCCAGCTCGACCACTGACAGTATATTGGCATATAAAGGCAGAGAAAGTCTCTTCCAGCAAATGATTTATAGATTTCTAATGGGGTGCAGGAAAATGCAACTTTTCAATACCCCGCAATCAAAAGACATTCAACAAAAGCTATGTAGACTGTGAAAGAATAAGGAAAATATGATCATCCATATTCATGAAAACACATTAACCCACTTACCTGGAGTATTCAATTATTTCCCTATTTATGGATAATATGTGTGCTATAAATGTCAAGATCAATTTAAAAAGTGAGTAAATTACCTTTTTATGTCCTGGTATTAAACAGTGTCCTGCATGCATCGCTGTCACTCCAAAATTGTTTAGTTTTCTCCTATCATAAAAGCTGCAGCTATTCCATTACAGTACATGAATAGGAAAATGGAATGCACAGGATACTATCGAGCAGTTAATGGCATAAATACTGTATTTTAATCATTCAGAATAATGAACAAATGTTTGGAGATGCCACAAGAGAATGGTATCGTCACAGTCAGTTTGACAGTGATGGAAGGAAAGAGGGCTTGTACCTCTTGTGTCTAGTAGTATAGAAAGAGCACAGGCGGAGGTAAATACTTCTATAGTGTTTATGAGTTCAAATGAGCAAGACATATTTATATTGCTTTCCATTATATATCCAGGAACTGCTCGTTAAATATTACATTCATGCCTTCTTATGAAATACCTTTTTGCTAAAATATTTTGAGTAAAAAAATTGAAAGATGAAAAAACCAAAAACACCTTAAGCATGGGACCTAAAGAAAGTTGGCTTTGGCTGAATACTTACACTACTGGAAAGCTTTCATTTTTAAGATATGTTTCAAAGGACTCAAACACCATATTTACAAGCACCTTTACTATCCTGTGACACATCTGCGTAGCCATTATGCAGAAAACTGAATGCCAATTATAGACTATGTTTTGCTTTAATAAGTGAGAAAATCATTTTGGCAGCTACATTACTGATCCCAATAACATTACCTCTCCATGTCTCTGGTTGAATTTCCATGGAGGATTGCACAGAACAATAGCAATGAAATGAGCTAATCTTCCACATAAATAGAGATGATTGGAAAATGTTCTGTCAAAATTGTGTTAATCAGAAAATGTCCTTTTTTACCTTATATGGAAATTTTCATTTCATTTGATTTCCTCCCTACTTGTTTTTCAGAGAAACGAGAAACAAAAAGAGTATGTAGGTATATTGGGTTTGGTTGTTTTGGTGGTGTTTTTTTTTTCTAAAAAATGAACATTTTAATTTCAGATTGTCATAAAGAAATACTGGCAATTTTTTAATGAACTTTTTTCCAAAAAGTCCTATGACAATACTGTTTGTATTGTTCCAGCAGCTGCACATCTCACTATAACCTGAAGAAAATTTTGACAAATTCTCTTCAGTTTTCTCTTTCTTTTTGTATGAGAATGATTTTGTCTTTTAATAGATAACTAACCGCCAGAGGCAGATGATCTTTGCAAGGCAGGTTATAATGGTAGCACAGCAGTAGTTGAATACAATGGTTTGGTAGCTTATTTATATGCTTATTTTTCAGAGGTAAATTATTGATTATGCAAACTGTGAGTTCCTTGAGAATCAACCCCATGCTTTGCAAATCATACATAATAAGAAAGAGTTACCACATTCCTTTGTTTTTCATTTTGAAGTTTCTGAGTAAGACTTCCTTTAATGCTTCATGAGATAGTTTAAAAATGCTAATATTTTCAATGGAACCAATGAAGAGCTTGGTAATAAATTCTTTTATGCAAGTTACTCTAAGTTAGTTCTTCCACACTTTCTTCCTGTGTAGCATATGGAGAGAAGTAACACATGATAAAACTCAGAATAAGGCTTTTAATAGCAGCAGATTTCTTTCTTTAATGATACAACATTTCTGGGCAATTTGTGATTGCTTAAAAACAAACGCTTCTTAGAAAAAGTCATATGCTCACAGGACCTGGTTTTCCTTTCATACCAGTTTTTTACTAGTATATCCTACTAGTAACATTTAACTACTTCCACAAAAGATCAAGGCCCTCCTTTTTTCAGACAAAATCATGTAGAAAAATTCAGCCCATATTTCAAATATAGTGATTTAGGACAAATGAGAAATAGTTTTGTTGATGATGAGATTCTTATGTTATACTTGTAAAAACATTGTTACTTTAGTGAAAGTTGGAGTAGCTGCCAGCAAGGTGAAGAGCTCAAACTGTCCTTCAGTGTCTAACTCCAGTGTCCTCCATTGGTGAAGACACCTGCAGTTTGGATAAACTGGTTCTGAGGTCTGGATTGAGTTTGTCTTACCTGGGGCTTTTAACTGATCTGCTTCAATTTGGACAGGGTTCCATTTCTTGTCTGAAAAACAGGGATGACAATGGGTGTCTTCAAAGATAGTGCTTGTGAGGGTATTCTAATTACATAATATTCAGATTTTGTAATAATTATTATAGTCTAAAATACAATAATTCTATAATAGTGACTCTGTAAGAATTCTATATTTTTTTGAGCTGCGACTCTTCTGAGGTCATGACGAATTTATCTTAGAAACTCCTACCACCAGATAAAAGGAACAAACATCTCCATTGAGACAAACATGTCCCTTGAGAACCATTAAGGGAAGAAGATTTTTCTTCCCAGCTCATAGTAAAATAATCTTTTCCCTCCTGTGTCCCCTGCCACTGTATTTTTCTGGCCTTTTCTTGAGTATGAACATTTAAAGGACAAGGTGTTGTATTAGGACAACAGAGAATGTAACATAGGAAACGGATATACTGCCAAATTGTGATTGGGATATGGGATACTTGTACCTACTCTGGCTTTAAACTAACCACTTCCAGCAGGTAGCTACAGATATGCACAAGTCACAAGTCAGACACTTACCCTAATTTTGAACAGCCTTCGAGATCTGTTCTGCTTCAGGGCTGACCAGCACTTGAGAATTGAACGATAATCATCTCTCACTTACTCATGATGAAGATAGCCTGGAAAATGGGAGATGCATATAATATGACTATTACTATTTCCCAATCTGCACAGATCATCCCAAATCAGCATAGACACCTCAGCAACACCATCCCAATTCCACAAATACTAAGAAGATTGATTAACTTAAGCACAGCCCTGTGTGGTTGTGTGGAGCCTGCTGAGATCAGGAAATGGTGAAGGCATGTGAGTACAGCGCGGTGTCTGAGCTAATAAGTCCTGCCAGAAAATTTCTTTTTAGTCCTTTTTATTTACAACCTAAATAATCTATCTACAAATAATCAAGAGCTGACTGTACTCTCAAGTTATTTTGGGTACACCTACATCAGAGTCAGTTCCAGCAGGGATTTCACGTAGCTTAGCACCAGGCGGGTGCGTAGTGGAGCAGTCTTAAGTGAATTTGTTCTCAAATAGCACAAACCATTTCAGTTTCAGTTCACATTCTGTATCTCCAATGAAATTCCTGTGACCACTCTTTTGAGTGGCTGCAGGACCACACAGAAATATCGTTTTGTATCAAACCACAAAAATGTTCCTCTTGCCTACTGTGGAGCACCAGGTTCTTACCACAGTAGACTTTTATTTCAGTGGGTGATGCATTCATTCTTGCCCTGCCCATTTCCTTATTCTTCATACTTAAATCATTTTATTTTAAAAGGAAAAGAGAAATATTTACAGCTTTTGTAGGACAAGTCCAGAGCCTGACACACAACCAATGATCTCTGTGCTCAGATTCTAGACAGTGGATTAAAGGTGTAAGTAGATGGACTGATATCCAGACAATATATGGAGAATAGCAACTTTGACAGGCCCTTACATACCTATTAGCTAAAGTGAGTTATGAAGGTGTCCCAAATAAACACTTTCTTTCCATCACAAAGATAGCTTTGGAATCTTCCTTTTCATGGCCTGGACTTCTACAGTACTATAGAAACAGAATGTACATTATTTTGCAATGTAAAGCAATGGACAAGTTACAAGTTTGGTGAAAGTAATCCAATGAATCACAGCTCAGATCTTTTCCACATTAAGAAACCTGCAATCTCCCCATGGAGTTTTATGGATGGAAGAACCGGATGAAGCATTGGTAGATGCCAGACTTTCAAGTCTTGTGTCAGGAAGACTTTCTTAGGTTTGTGGGTGCATAATAACATTTCAGTATTAATATCTTTTGTTGATTTAAGTAACCATATGGTTTTTCAGGTTTGCTTACAGTGCTTAAAATGTTACAACCACCTACCTGGCTATTAGAAGTTAGGATTTCCCCATTGAGAGGGTGACAGTGGCCCTGACTCTGTAGTAACAAGGGAGAAATTTTAGTAAAAAATTCCAACTATGTCCACATCCCTATAGGTCCTTTTCTTGACACCGTAAGTGATATCAAACTTCTCCTTTCATTTGTCATAGAATCATAGAACCATAGAACGGTCTGGGCTGGAAAGGACCTTTAAAGGTCATCTAGTCCAACCGCCCTGCAATGAGCAGGGACACCTTCAACTAGATCAGGTTGCTCAGAGCCCCATCCAACCTTTGTCCTTAATTCTACTTTTTTTTATAATTCTACTTTAATTCAACCTTTGTCTTAATTCCTTAATTTGTCCTCAATTCTAATTTAGTATTCTGTCAAGGAAAAGACAAAAACTCCAAAAATAATTATAAAATATTTAAATAGTAGTGAGGACATCTCAGCTTTGAATTTCCTGGCCATTAATAATGACATGAGTAAATGGCCTAAAGTGGTGTCTAGAACTGTAAACCCTCTCCTAGACAGTTATTTATTTCCAGGAGATGTCTGGCACCTTGATACTTATTGCACTAACAAATTACTCCATTAAATATTTCTCTCCTGGTCGTCTTTTTATCAAGCTGAACATGTAGTTTTGTGTAATCTACAACTGCTTGTGGTATACAATTATTCAAAGGCAGGACACTTCATTTCATGTTCACTAATTATGATCCCTTTCTTCAGCACAGCTATTTCAGATTAAAAATGTGCCAGCATTGGAAATTGAAATAGCAACTGAAAATATTATATCATTCATTGTTACCAAAGGGTTTATGAGATTTTACAAAGCAATTCTAATGTAGTCTTTTGTTTATAAACTCTTTTTCAAAACTATGTTCCTGGCTTTATCACAAAACACACTTGTTCTTTTATTTCTTTTTTCTCATTTAAGAAATGAAGAAGTGAATGTAGAAAATGACAGTAATATAACGAAGACAGTAGGTTATCTTTCTCATAGCTATTGGGATTTCAGATCTTCAGCTTTGTTTATTCCAGTCTAGAACTAGACTTTACCTCTCAGAGGTAAAATATTTCACAAGTGAGAGAGACAGCTCTGGTTTTCTGTATATCTTTCTCTTTCAAAGCAGGAGGAAGCAGCTATGCCAGGTGGTATGTTGAAATGTGGTGAAGTGTTATAGTCTGACAGTCCTCTCTGATGTCCTTAGCCAAAGAAAACTACTCTAAATGGCTAGTTGGCTGAGCCAAGAGTTTTCTAGTGATTCGAGAAGGCTGGAAAGTTTGTATAGAGTCACCTTTGGATCAGATCTTACACCACTCTAACGTGGTTCACTTCATCTCCAAAAAAGTCTTCATTCTGAGCAGGTGCATCTGCCCAATATTGCCTTGACACTTTATCAGAATGTAAGAATATAATAGGCCAGAAAGAATGATGGATTAGTTGGACTGGGAGCTCAGCGCTGATAGTTTGAATCGACTTATTTTCCAGGTGGCAGTATTATAAAGGTCACTTCTCAGCATGAGGCACTCAGCCATGCCTTGATTTTCTGATTATTTCTGACTTATATATATTTCATGCTGCTAGATGTCACAGCAAAAAAAAATGAACTGATACAATCACTTAGCATCTTGTTTTTTGCAAAACACCATACGGTGATTTTTGGCAGCAAAACTATACCAAATGAATGACGAGGATGTATCTTTTAAAAAGGTGTCCATTGACAAAGAAAATCATAGAAATACAGAATTGTTTAGGTTGGAAAAGATCTTTAAGATCATCGACGCCTAGCACTGCCAAATCCACTGCTAAACCATGTCCCTGAGCACCACATCTGCATGTATTTTAAATACCTCCAAGGATGGAGACACAGTCACTTCCCTGGGCAGCCTGTTCCAATGTTTCATAACCCTTTCAGTGGAGAAATTCTTCCTACTTTCCAATCTAAACTTCCCCTGGTGAGGACATTTCCTCTCATCTTATCTCTCGTTACTTGGAAGAAGAGACTGACCCGCACCTCTTTACAACCTCCTCTCAGGTAGTTGTAGAGAGCAATAAGATCTCCCCTCAGCCTCCTTTTCTCCAGACTGAACAACCCCAGTTCCCTCAGCCGCTCCTCATAAGACTTGTGCTCTAGGCCCTTCACCAGCTTTCTTGCTCTTCTTTGGACATACTCTTTCACCTCAATGTCTTTCTTATAGTGAGACGCCCAAAACTGAACATAGTATTCGAGGTGTGGCCTCACTAGTGCCAAGTACAAAGGGGCTATATGCAAATACTACATGTCAAGTAAGTACTTCAAATAACTAGTTGACTCAATGTCAATAACTAAAAAGAGTTATTGTGTTTTTGAATTTCTAGTGACAGGCTGGGTCTTAGTATCTCTTGATTTTCTAGATTAAGAAGACTATCCATGTCATTCAAGTTACTTGTTAGTTTTATAATGATGCTGCCCTCACTTTCTGTGAACTTGAGTCCAGGGAGAACTCCACAAATTCCTCATCAAATATTTCTATATATATAGTCTAATGTTATAGCCATGCCTTCATATATAGTGCATTGAGCATGTCACCAGAGTAGGGGTCGACAAACCATAAAATTTACAACAGCATCCTACTGTGAACGGTTAAAAGCCTTGACTCTGATGAGTTCTAGACTACTGTGAGGTTTGAAGAAAACAACCATCTAAACAAACAGATCTCCTGAGTTCCTAGGAAATTTGTCAATATGTCAGGTGGGTGGAAATTCTGAAATGTAACAGTGGTTCTGTAAACTGATAAAGCTGAAAATGGAAACTTGATATCTAACAAACATTTAATAATAAGAAACCGGAAAAAGAATTTATAGCCAAAGATATGATTGGTTAAAAGGTAAAACAGTTATGATTGCTAGTGTGTAATTAACAGATCAAGAACTTAAATTCCCTTTTGTATTGTGTTTTGATAGGAACACCACAAAATTTTCCAAGGAAGAGCAACATGTAGAAAGAATGTTGGATTAAATGGAAGGTTTTTTTCCATTCCCAGTCCCCTTTGGCTTCCTATGTAACAGTAGGAAGTCATTTATTTTGCCTGATCCCCTACTTGCTGAAGGTATTATTTTCCTATCCACAGGGCAGATTTGGGGATATATTCTGTTAATACTGATTAGGCATTTGAAAATTTGGATGTAGTCATACAAGTATCTAAGTCCTTAGTTATCTATTAGTTCAGAAGGAAATTAGATTTGGGAGACAGTTTCGTCTCTATCTCAAACCTATAATTTAGTAAAAATAATGAAACACTAGGACTTGGGTGGCTGCCTGAACTGGAGAATTACTTTATTATCAATTCAGTTTCAGTGACAGAGTTGATTTTCTGACTAGTAAAAATCTGTTTTGAAGACTATAAAAACACTCATTGAGTGAAAAGAAGAAACTGAGTTTTTGCTAACTTAATGAAAAAATATTTTGAGAAAAACAGTACATTTACTATTTTGTCTATTGAATCGCTTTGATATTCAAATTCCATTCTTCCTGCACCTTGACTCTTACACCCAGATACACACCACCTTTCCCATATGTCAGTTTGACACTAAAGCTAATGAATACTTTTTGCTTGAAATATTTTACTGTGTTACTCTTCTTAAATAACTCATTGGCATACTGTATTGGAAGGGATTTTTTTTTTTAATATTAACATCAATTTTTATGGAGTCTTAAATTTCATCATTATTTTTTAAATTAGGATGAAAATCCTTTCCACAAATTTTATTCATTAGGCAATATTTTTAATAGATAAATATTTCACTCATTTTCTCACACATATTGCAAATGACATAAATATTTTTGAAAAAAGAGGACTGATCCCTTCTAGATTCCTTAGAAGCAGAAAAAGCCAAAAAATCTGATATTTTTCATGAAAATTGTTAATTTTGACCAGTATTTACCAGGACTCCTACTCAGCCATATTCAAATAATTTTGAAAATTTATATAGAAAATTAATTGTAGTCTATCAATATATAGAATGAAAGGATTGCTTCTCACAGAGTCTTTGGAGAAATATTTTCATTTTCCAGAGTATTCCAGAATTAATTCAGAACAGATGTCTGATAGTTATAAAGAAAAACTCTAAAGAATCAGTGCAATAGCAATAGAAGCCTTGTGCACCTGAAAGTTAAAGACTACAAAATTGCCATTTAGGTACAAATTGAAAATACACAGTCCCTTAACTCACATTTAAATTCCTAACTTCACATTCTGTTGAACAGGAAAATAAAGAGGACTTAGGAAATAAAAGTCTAAAGATTTGGTTGGAGCTGGACCTTTCAGCTGAGCCTTTCCGTATGGAGTGGAGAAGGAACTGGATCTGGTCAGTACTCCAGGAGAAGGGCAGATTGCAGCATGTTTTGGATACAGGATGTCGGTGGCAAACTTGTTTTTGGGTAGATGCTTTTTGATCCATCAATGATCCTTTTGTAAGGACAGCAAAGACAGTCAGATGTGCAAGGCACAGCCCAGTCTCCTCCTGAGGTAGGGTCAAAATGCAGGAAGGGTTTGTTGACAACCAGAACGATGACAAGCACTACTGAACACTTCTCCTCCCACATGTAGGCTTGTCCAGCCACATCTCCAAAGGGAAGTCAAAACAAGAAACACTGAACAAGGGCCTGCCTGATGTTTACCTGCCTGACGTTTACCTGCCTGACAGTGTAGGTGTGCTGTCACCTTCAGTTAATGAAAATGAAAACTTAAATATAAGTCCTGAGACATACAGAAAGTTACCTCTGTGTATTTGGAACACATAACTCTGACTCTCTCCATGTCTCCATGTGGGTACCAACTTCCTTCGCTGAAGAGGGTTCTTTTTGTTTGTTTGTTTGTTTGTTTGTCTGTAATTTTGCTAGCAATGCATTTCCTGTCCAAGGCACTAGAAACCCAATATTGTTTATGTCTGAAAGAACTCAAAACCATATCTGCAGCTTTATAAGACTGTCCTACCAAATGATTCTTCAAACTGTGGTTCCATGCCTGGAAAGGTTTCATTATATCCTAGAAAAAGAGCCCATGAGCAAATAAAACTCTACAGCCTAATAAAGCAGTAAGGTGATGGAGAAAAGCTCTCACCATTATTCTAATGGTGATTTATGTTCTTTCCAAAAATTGTTTCACTCCAATAATATGAACAGAATTTGCAGAGCAGCAGAAACACATTCCCTCTCTCTCAGCCGAATGCTTTACCTATTTGTATACTAAATCATGCTTCTTAACACTAGTTCTCTCTGTCCAGCTTCATGACAGTTACCTTCCATTTTGATTTCTTTTTCAGCCTCAAGAGCATATGTAGAAAAAAGGTTCTCTAATGTAGCTGGATGTCTACAGAACTCTTCTGGGAGGAATATGAATGAATTCTCAGAGGAATAATTCTACATATTTTTAATAATGCTGAATTTTATAATGCAACAGAGAGGGTGCATACTTCTCCAAGAATGTTTTGAAAGAAAACAGACACAACTTGGGTATTTTGAAAAGAGCATGGTCCTGGGGGTGTGCTTAGCTAGAGCCCAAAATGAGTGTTAGATAACTCTTAGCTGTGTATAATCCTAAGAGAGTTGCAGAGCTATTCAACTCTATGGAAGTTAAAATTCCAGAAGTACAATTTCTGTGAAAATTCAAACTCAAAACCTGTAGTGCCTGGAGACTTTTGCTACCTCCAAATTAGTCAGAAAGGAGTTGGAATACCTATATCCTGGATAAAGACAACTAGATTATGCCTGATTCCTACATTCGGTGCTTAAGATATGTTCTAACCTTATTCATGCAATTTTATTGCTATGCATTTTAAAATTAGTGCCTAACGAGTAGTAAGAGAGACCAACCATCTATAAGTAGTCTCTGATACATGGGACCCTGTCATTTCTCCATGATTGCTCTCTTGGTGGGAAAGAACTGAACAAATTTGGTATGCTATACAGTGACTGAATAAAATAATGGATTGATATTTTAAGAGATTTGCCCTGCTTCTTGATTTTCTATTAACTTCCTGAATGACTTGAGACTATCACCCCTGTATTTGGATTTTCTATTCACATTAAGCTCAAACTCATTTTGGTGCAACTCTGTTGTTTGTAATTACTATTTCCTAGATAATCAAGTGTCACAGATGCCACTGTACAAATTTAATAAATCATGTAAGATGTAATCTGTACCAAAATAGTACATCTGCTATGATTCCACAATAGTCTGGTCTGCTTTGGAATTAGAAACAGATGTTGCGTTACATTAGAAGGGAAAATCTGGCTAGTAGGGAGTGGGGTAAAAAAAAAAGCAGTATTCTTTACCATTACCATCTGCTTTTTAAAACCTTGACATATACTGTTTTGGTCCTTAAAGACATCTTCCTTTGAAATACTTTAAATTGATAGAGTTTACACTTCCAGCACTCTGAACAACTTGAGGCATAGGTTGGTACATTCAGTCTAGTATCTAAGTTTAAATAAGTAAACACTCTGGAATGAGTTTCTGCAAATTATGAGAGTGGGAAGAGACTTCAAGTGAGTCATCTGTAGTAGCTCATCCTCCTGAGTCATGGTAGAACTGATGCAAGTACTCCTTCGTGGTCCCAGGACTAGCTGTGAATATTTCAAATGAGTTCACTTCAGTCAGCTTCCTTGCAACTGATTCTTCTGCTAGAAATCATTATTAAGCATCCTCTAATACTTAATCACATTGTCCCATGCCAAGGCACAACTCCCTTTCTTCTCCTCCTCTAACAAGTGGCAATGCCTTGTGACATAAGATTTCCTTCTTCTAAAATTGTGTTGTTTGTATTGGTCATTTTTTACAATTTATTTTATAGGGTATTCACATTCTCTCATTGCTTTGTTCTCATATCCCACTCTCATGGATCAAGTTTTTAAATATCTTAGGAAGTTTGCTGCTCTTCTTTTGATTCTCTGCAAATTTCTATTCTCTTTGAAATGCAGCATCCCAAAATGTGTTATTTCAAGTAAAGCCAAAGCAGCACTATTATACATGTGTAACATCAAGCTTGATTTACTGTGATAATCCTATTGATACAACCCAATACAGGAACCACCTTTTTTATGATTGCTGACTCCAGTTTATGCTTACTTTAATCTTTACACACTCCTTGATGAACCCAATTTAACTGTGTTCTTGAATTTGATTACTCCCCCATGTACGAACTTATTTCCATTTGTCTTTACTGAACGTCCTCATTGATTTTAGGCACTTGCTCCAGTTTAAGAAGAGCATATCATGTTTTAATCCTAACCTCCAAAATAATTTAGATCCATTTCAATGTTAACTTTCACGTATAAAAGTTATGTATGCTTCACAGCACCCTCCAAGTCTTCGATGAAATTTTGTTATGCGTTGGAGTCAGAAGTATTTTACAGGACCCTACATTCAATTTGCCATGGGAACATCAGAATTACTTTACTTGATTTCTTAGAAAAGTCCAGGCCTACATTATAGGATTTCCATCTAATTCCTGTGTGCCCCATAACCATATACAATTTTCAGATTTTCTGTAACAAATGTCTTCAGGATCAAAATAGTCAGTTATACTGAAGTCCAATGGTGATACTTTCTCCTTTTCAAAATTCCACAATCAAATATGTAAGGAAGAAAGAGATGTTCTGCTAGCTGCATAACATACAAGGAGCAACCAGTAGCACTCTCATATTCAGGCAAACCTTTTACCACTCTTTTTCAAATGTCAGTACAAAACTGACAGACATTTACTCCTCCCAACATCTTGAATTAACTTATCAAAATGCCCCTGCTGTATTAACATCTTCTGCATTATTACTTCGCTTTTCCTCATAGTGCACTAAGGATCGTATTCAGGTTCTTGTTCCCTGCAGTAGTCTATTTTCCCCTCTCTCAAAGAAAAAATTATGTAATGAAAATTTTCTCTGCCTGAAAAAAGGTTTCATTCCTCTTATTGCTTCTGCCTTATTGAATAGTCAACTGATTCAAATAAAAAAAAAGAAAAGGGTCCTATGCTAGATGGTTCTTTTTCAGCTTCCCAAAAAATTACTTCTGAAACCCACTTGGACAGCAACTGGGTTCACACAAAGAATTTCTTAGCTGTATGTTCATTTCATGAGTATCTCTTTCCTCTTACCTATACTAACATACAGACTGAGATCCAGTACCAACCTTCCAAAAATCATGTCTTACTCCATCATCTTTCCAACTCTAGTTTTAGTATGATTCTTCTCAGGGAGTATTGCTTAAATAATAAGTATTTCTGAAGTCAGAAGTGTTCAGTGTTGCAGAGGCAGGCTCTGTTGACACTGAACTTTGATTTACTCTTGGCCTCTGCAGACCACTTGACCAAAGTTCTTGTAGACTGTTCCTGAATCTATTAAGGCACAGAGAAGTAAAGGACTTCCTTACCCCAGCTACCAGTAAAAACAAACGAACAAACAAAAACAACAACAAAACCCCCAAACCACCACATCCAAAAACACAACCCCCAAAAAAGAAGAAAGGAAGATAAAGAACATGAGCTGTCTGGTTTATGTAAAAGTGGTAAAAGCAGAGGCTCTCCTCCCTGAGGAATGAGAGACAGTGGGGAGGCACACATGGCTGAGTAATTTGTTCAATGAAGGATTGAAGTACATTACTGCTCTCAAAAAACAAAGTGAAAACTGTATCACGATTTGTTCATTGACCAGCCCCTACAGTAAAGCTTTAGACAAAACCCATTGTACTATAAGAGCATATCCCTGCAGAAAGATTTCTAATGTGACCATCACAAGTAAAGTCCACAGGGGTCTCCCAGAGGTAACAAGGAAGTTTAGTGATGGGTACAATGTCAGATATGGGACATCTAAGACAAGCATAAGATTCTCTGAAGAACAAAGGAATTGCCAAAGCAGAAGAATGGTCTATTTCAGTCCATATCATCAATCTAGATGTCAGCAGAACAAGCAATACCAGAGAATAACAGAAGAAACCAGACACAGAAAAATCACCTAATAGTACGCCAGCTGATGGTTGTCTTATTCCCTGAAGCACAAAATTTTATATTTCAGAATTTCTGCCCCACGAATTTCAGGAAATATATTCCCTTAGTTGTGGAACCAGCTGTTGCTTAGACAATATGTTACATGCGATATGCATAATTGTAGAAGTTTATAAGAATGCATAAGATTATAATGATTATATTTTATATTTATTCAGATTCATCTCTGAAGATGTTTTTTTGTTTTTGAATTATCTTTAATATTGAGCAGTGCCTTAAAATTGTTATTAAACAGTGACAGGAACAAGAAAATGTCAGCAATGGGTACTCTGTTGAGTGTTCTCTGAGGATAGAAGATGTTGAAAAGTGAAAAAGGTAACATTAAATTTAATTCAGACATTGTTGTCGATTTACCACCAAGTTTGTGCTGTTGAATTCTAAGATGTCAATGCTAGAATAGCACTCTATATTAAATAATGGACTTTTTTTCCTCAGCAATAATGTGTGAAAATAATGACATACCAAAAGGGCTTTTACAAAAGAAATTTATTGAAATTCATTCATTTTATCTTCAGCCTAAAAAGAATCACTGATGCATGGTTCCAAGGCTCAACTCAAACTTTCATGTTTTCAGTTACAGTTAATTGCGCCTTACTTTTAAAAAAAGTGCCAATGTATCTATTCTCTTCACTGTATATAAGGACATGAGGATCTAGCTCCCAGTGACATTTTGTTAATGTAAAGATATTGCAATGCTAAACCTAATTATATTAAATGCAGGGGAAAATTCAGCTGTAAATATTATAGCACAAATTGTACCTTGACATATACCTATGGTGACCCTACCAAAGTCAAATCACAGAGATTTCCTAGCAAACTTTGGCCTCATGAATAAAATGTTATATGGTGTGGCATACAGCTATTTTTATCACAATCAGGAACATGAAATATGGGAAAAGCACTTTTCATTCTTTGCAGAGAACTTTGACATGATCTAGTCCTCTTTATTTCCAATGATTCTCTTGAAATCCTATTCAAAATCAGTTGGGCTTTTGCCCAATAAATAATATACTCATGATTCATGAAGTGCGCATTTTAGATCAAAATTGCACTGTAAAGGAGAGTCCCCAGTCTTCTTTGAAATCAATGGGACTGTCTCTGGTAAATTATTCTTCATCTAATACATTCTATCATTTTATAGAATTTTTAATTGGATTGAGACATTAAAGGTAAAAACCGTGATAGTCAATAGCTATTCAGGTCTGATTAAGAAGTGATTGAGAATATTGACATATTTTTCTTCTTCTCAAAGTGTTTGCCAGCAGTAGAAAGATTTGAATTTCACACTACAAAATTAGCATTTCTGCTGCTACTCTCAGTGCTAGAAAAAGAAAAAATATTTTGAAGTGAGCTGTCCCCTTGTGCTTTCTTGAATTCTCAGCCAAATCACTATCACTGACTGATGAAATTCAACTTACTTGACAGATAGATCTAAACTTGGAAGGGTTGTATATCCATTCTCTCCCTGTCTACCTTGTGGTGCCACTATCAAATTTCACAAAATTTCTGTGGTGCTTGTTCTCCTTGGAGATACAGTGAACGTGTCTCAAGCCTGAGATACCATCTCCTCCCAGGTCTGAACTGGACTTTTTAGTCCACATGTGAAGGCTGAGCAGGAAGCAAGGCTCGGTAAGGGGGCTGAGCCATGCCACTGCCCAAGCTGTGCCTGTGGAAAGTAACTGGCTTCTTGGCCTCACCGGTAATACAGCTTCTTAGCATGTAAAACACTCCCAAATTCCATGGAAAAATTGGCTTGAGCCCACCCCCAGGTTTTACCACATTCTCTCCTCAGTGACTCCTAGAAAATAAATTCCATTGCTGGTTTCTCTGCTATCTGGTAACTATTGTTTAATACTGTCTGCTGCATCAACCTTTACTTGCAATTTCTGTGCAAGAGCAAAAGGAAAGCATCATGTAATAATTTAGAGGGTCTGACTGTGCAACCTGTTACTCATTTACAGCAGTACTCATTTGGACCCAACAGAGGAGCTTGTGTGAAGTAGTGTTCACAAGGATGACTAACAATCAGGTTCACAGACTGTGAAACTCCTTTTGTACGGACATTCCCAGAAGCAAACCCAGAAGGCTCTTGAACCACATGGAATATAGAATTTCACTCAGAAAAATGGTATCATACCCATAACCTCTGCTTGAGCTGAAGCAATTTACTCAGCGTCACAGCCTAAAGTGTGTTGAAGTAGCTGACAATACACCCATAGGGCCAATGCCATAAAGGAGATGTTTAGTGTCCTTTAGTGTTCATAATGGCACTGAAGGTAACCCTACTGAAATAATAGCGGGGAAAGAAGGGGGAACCTGGTGAGATTTGGCAGGCACAGGCACAGAATAATTAGCAGAGGTCTGAGCTGAAGAGAGCCCCCACTGTTAAGTATTTATTACTTGCAGCTCAGACAGTGCTGTGAATCTTATCTTTAACTACTAATATTTGCCTGGAGACAAAGTGATTCAAACCTGACAGCAGACGTTACTAAGTGAACAGTGAACCAGTGTCCCAATAATTATTTGCTCATGGAGTAGCTCTCCGGCTTTTCAGTAGCAGGCAAACACAGCATGGTACAACTAAATGATTATACGTTAACGACTACAATAATTTAAGATTAGGCAAGAGCTGGTGAACAGAATTCAAGCAGGCTGAAAATCTGTTCAATTGAGCAAACTATTTAACACCTCTGCTGATGGGTTGTGCTTCTGTTACCAGTTGTTTGCCTGAAGGATATATTTATCTGTTTTCCTATTTTAAGGATATGCTATAGTGCTCATCTTAGTATCTTTAAATGGCCTCATGCAAACATACAAGGGTTTCAGACGATCGAGCTGTTATGAGAAAATAATAAAGATGTGGCATTTTTTTATCACTGCCTGTGGATTTATGTGTATAGATTTATTTGACCTACAGGCAGGGAGGAATTAAAATAATATTTTGTTTGGTATTTAGAAATTGTATGAGAACTGGGGATCTGATAGCCAGTCTCTAAGCCTGGACATATACTGAACTGCACTTCATTTCTAACACGTAACAGATCTAAAGAATTTATTTCCCTCCCTCTCCTGAATGAATCTTCAGTAACATTTAAGAGGTAAAACCGTAAGATAGGAGGGTGGCAGAGCACTGGAACAGGCTGCCCAGAGAGGTGGTGGAGTCTCCGACTCTGGAGACATTCCAAACCCGCCTGGACGCCACCCTGTGCAACCTGCTCTAGGTGTCCCTGCTCTGGCAGGGGGGTTGGACTAGCTGATCTCCAGAGGTCCCTTCCAACCCCTGTGATTCTGTGACTGTCCAAATATAATAATTTACTGTTCTAGTACAATCTATTTGGACCATCTTTTCTGCTACACTTTCCACTTTAAGCATTTAAAGATGGACTTTTTTAAACAAAGCTGGTAAATCAGTGAGGACTTTTTTGAACAAAGTAGGTAAAATTAGATCTTTCATCAACACTATACATCTTCTGTAACTTTTGAAGTCTGTGGATTAAGTTATATATGGTGGTTCTTAGTGAAAAATTGTAAGAATGTTGATTTTAAGTCCTTTTAAGTCTAAAAAGATCTTTCCAAAGCTTGTTATTTTCATCCTATATTCTTCCTTCACTTTCGTCCCTCAAATGTCTCTGATATCTTAGGGGGCATATAATTTGTCTGTACTATGTTAACACCTGGCAAAATAATGTGTGGCATATGGCCTAATAGCTTATGAACACACAAAGGCATTTGGCATTGCATGAAAAATTAATTTTAAATTCCTGTGTAAATTAGTGGCAAGGGGATGTGATTTTCCAGTTCACATGCATATCTCCAATAACAAATTGCAGTTTAAGGCCAATGAAGTACCTGTCATAACAGAAAACTGTCTTGCTCACTATCTGCATCTGCTGATAATTTCTTAACAAACTCAATAATGTAGGTGACTTTTTCTATGTATAATAAAAAAAAAAAATTAAGCTGGCATCATATTAAAATATATTAGCCATAATCATCATTTTTTCAACCAATTTTCGTATTTACATGATACATTTGCTGTGTGAAATAGCGGCATCTAGCTAGTATGTGACCTGTTCTAACACAGTCACATTTAATCCAAAAATTTCTGTTAGTGAAGGGCAATAAAAATGAGAGGGATGCGTTCTTTCTGTCCCAATTACTTTCCTAGGGCATTTGAAAGAATGTCTTGCACAGTCATTGTTTCCCTTTTAAATTGCTTCAGGTCACCCTTATTATTCAAATCATTAACATTACGTGCCCGTTTGATCCCAGGACAAATTATTCTCTGTTTTGAAAAGGCCATGGCAAAACAATTGTGCGCATTTTGTTTTCTTTTTACTTTTAAATTATTCACATTGAAAACACAGTTAATTCTTTGCTAAAGTTGGACAATCTGAATACGACTCAAACAAGTGGACATCATCCCTCTAACAAGCTAAATACCACTGGCCTGGTTGTCAGGGATATAATGCTTCACCACCTTGTCTTTGCCTGGCACCTTTGAAAAAAACTTACCTTCTCATTTAGGCATTAATTTGAGCCTCCCGAGTTGGAAATGCTGCTGTGTTCAAACTCCCCTTACGAGATGGATTTTATAACCTGTACTCCCCTCTGCCAGGGTGATCACACAAGGTTTGGATGAAAGGCTGACCCAGGACTCAGGCTGCTTCTCATTTTCTGGGCTGGCTTTCAAATCCTCTGAAGAAGTTACCTCACCACAGGTAGGAGATGAGAAATTTGAAGGGTTGTTACACTCTGTCAATACTGATGGAGGGCTGGTGGAAAGCTATTGGACACAGCAGGGCATAACTAGAAACCCACTCTCAGCTCGATGATCTTTTCATACAGGCCACAGAGCTGCTGCAACCACAGAGGCAGGGTCACATTTTTCAGACTTTCTTTGGTTTTGAAATAAAAAAAACAACAAGACACATACTCTTTTTCAAATCATACAGTGACATACCATTAAATGCAGAATATAACATTAAAAAGGAAAGCATAAGAAGACTCCTCATTCTTGCAGTCCTTCCAGCTTCCACCCAATATTTTTTGGGGCTTTTTCATTTCAACTTTTGCTGTAGTATTATTTTCTGTTGTTTCTTCCTTTCCTACCTATTAGTCCACTGCAAAAATTTTGTTTTAACCTGGCACTCTAGCTGTAATCTTCTGTCTGTCTTTGGATATCTGTCTTTCGTGTTTCTTCCCCACTTTAATGTTCAGCTTCATAAATTTTATTTTCCCACTCAAACCTAGGCTTTAGCTGCAGCTCAGACCACCACAGTCCTCCAAGTCTACATACATTCTGCTACTTGCCTAGTAGGTCACCTTTTGTTATGAGCTTGAATACATCCATTAGGACTGTGCTAAAGACATGGAATTTGTGCCACTCAGCTGGCAGGAGATGACAGCCCTGTAGGCACAGGAGCCAATGTGTTAATTTGGGGGATGACGAAAGTTCATGGCCAGCAGAGGAGAGGCTGAGGTTGTCAAGGGAACAGGAGAGCTTTGCTGGTGGATTCTTTTAAATTTGGGAAATCAAATTTTGCTTATTTTGTTGGCAGATGCTTCTTTTTTTTTTTTTTTTTACCAGATATTATCCAGATATTTCATTGAGAAAGACATATTTCAAAGATCAGCTAGGCATTTTCACCCATGCAGTGCCCTTGAAAAGAGAATACTGACAAACCTCTTCATGTCCATTGCTCTTAATTTACGTCATATTTTCAGTTTCTGAAGATTATTTGTTAATGGAATAATCAGTAGACCTGCAATACCTTCCTTCCTGCTGTGGCATGAAAATCCCATACCAGGACCAGTCAGTCCCATTTTACTACCAGTCAGTCCCAACAGAGGCACTGAAGTCAGGACCCTAGCCAGCTTGCATGGGCTGTCTGGTCTAGTCGGTAGTCAATCTAGTCAGTGGTTCTCTGGAAAAAGCTCATTATATAGACCGGGACTCAGACAAAACCTGTCCTTTTTACCCAGGGCTTTTTGACCACTCCTGTAGTACAAATCTTCATTAGTAGTTGCCCATATGCACATTTTGCTCCTTCTTTTGTCATTTCTGTCTCATTAGCAGTCTTGCTTCTCCAAGCCTTTGAAGAATAGAATACTTTATGGTTCACATTCAGCCCCGGTTTTAAAGCAATGCCACTGTGAGTGGCTGCTTAAGAAGCTTCCTAAGCAGCTTTCAGGAGAGCTGGGAATATCAGCCTGAATTGCGGCTGATAGCAACAGAGAAGAGAGAGAGTTTTCTTTGGATTTATAATTGCTTCATCTAGGTTGTTTTCACTTTAAAAAAAGCACTTATTGACATGAAACCACTTTCATAATTATATGAAAAATAAAGAATACTGACTGACTTTGAACTAAGATGCAACTTCAAAGGCATAAGGAACTTCTTATGGTATCGAAATGTCATTTTCCTCATGATATAGGAGCTGTTGTCTCCTGCGTTGCTGTAGACTGCCATTCTTATACCCCCAAAGGTATACTAATCAATTCTTAAACAGTCTTGCATCATCCATGTTTTAGATGTCTGAACTACTGAGTGATCTTTGTAGCAGACACATCTGAAAAAACAGCATTCACAATACTTATGCATAATTTACAGTATAATTCTTTACACTTATCTAGCACCTTTCAGCTCAGGATTCCAAAGCTCTTTGCAAATATTAATTAATTCATCCTTCCAGTGCTGCTTGCAGATAGGGAATATTAGTATTCCTCAGGAGAGGCAGTGGTCAAAAAAAATAATGAATGTAACTTTAAATAAGTCACTGTTGCTCTACAGCTCTATTTTTTTCGTAAGTAAAATGGAGATAAAATAATAAAGTAACTCACAAAAATGTTATTAAGAATCATTATTTTAGCTTTCAAGAGTCTGAACACTTCTAGTACAAAATATTATTCTTAATGTCAATAAGCAGAGGCACAAACTTGTGAAGGCCCCGACTCCTGCACTCAGCTACCAGCCTAATGCATACTGAAGTAAGCAGGAACCGGTCACCTAGCCCCTAATCATTTTTGAGGGTCTTGGCCAAAAACTCAACAGTACAAAAGGGTGTATATCAATCCCTCCCAGTCCTGCAATGCTTACAGCAGGAATTCAAGGACCTCGTGTATTTTTATTTTTAAATATGAGTGTTCCAACTTGTTTCTTGCCCATTTTTCTTTTGTCCTCTAAGACTATTTTCTGCTTTGGAAACCAAAGAACTGACATTAAAACTCTCAATTTTTTGAGTTTCTGAGAGCATTTGACACTTAATCAAGTCTTGCTGCTCCCAGCTCCCTTTATTATGATAATGTATTATACCAAATTGAAGATGGCAAGAAGGAAATTACTTGGATGATGTCTTAACGCATTAAACTAAGGCCTGCTCTCACTGAAGCCCATAGCAACACTCTCATTATTTGCTTAATGCTGATGTTGTATTCTCAGCCACGTCATATAGCAAAGAACAGCCAGTCACACAGCGTTGAATACATTAAAATGTTACCAGAATGAGGAATTTGAATTCTTTGGTGCTGTGGTGTTCTAATTTGATATTTGATGCCTTGTTAAAATGGAATTTCCTTGTCTTTTCCTAAACAGTTATTCCTATGTCACCTTCCATTGACTCAAGTATTCAGTCGGGACATTTCATTTTAAAAGGATCCCATTTTCACACTTCTCTTTCACAGGACTGGTGAATAAAGGAGAAATTTTTAACTTGAAAAATTCTCCCTCTGTCAATGCTGTGTTTTGGTAATAGCCCCAAAGGGCAGTCTTTATTCCAGTGCAGATGCACATCGATTGAACTTTCTTCTAAACTTTTGAGTTTTCAGTTCCAACTCAACATTTGTCTTTGAATAGATAAGTCAAATCACAGGGAATTTGCCTCTTGTTACCTCATAGGGAAACAAATTAAGGAAAATATTTCTAAGACTATTTTAGACTTTTTATTACTTATAATTCAAGTTACCCATCTCCCAGTACATTAACCAATGACAGTTTTGTAGTCATAATTTAAAACAATTCTGGCCTGGAATGCATAAGCTATGTTTATCACTGAATCCAACTGGCAACATCACTGTAATGAAGCAAGGAAAAGAGAAACAAGCCAGAAGCCTGACTTGTTTCTGGAGACAAACCTTCTTTTATTATTAGTGTTGAACAATTATATAAAAATTATTATAATATTGAAATGCTATCTAAGACTTTTGCATCATCAGTGTGGTAATCAATATAACATAAAAGAAATCCAAATACAGGGCTAATCAGTATGCTAACATTAAATCATAGCAGTATTAGCTAATTTCTTTGTATAGCTCTATTTATATTCATGTATAATAACATAATTTGTTAACAACAAGCACGTTTTCTGTGACTTAGATGCTATTGTGGTTTATGACTTTTAGGATCTCACATTGTAGGGGGTCAGCATTTACAATTGTCCCTCAAACATATTACTTTTGATAGATTCTACCTTTGTGCAAAACAGGCTTCAACATGCATAATAAAAATAGGACTCATGGCCATCTGGGGCTTTCACCTTGTTTCTCTTTAGTGAGTCAGGCAACCGTTATGCTTGATTAAGTACTTCACTGAAATCCAGGGGGATGACTTGCAGCTCATGTAGGCATACCAAGCTCTCTTTACACCAGTTTGCTCAGTTACAGATAATCATACAGCTAGACACTGCAAAGAGATATATTATGGGCCTGGGACATACACCAAAGTGGACAGAAATCTAGCTAATCTGCTATTGGTGTCCAAGCTGGCTGGTTTGAAGCTAACTTGGGTTTGTGATCATGAGATATACAGTTTGAATTGCAGAAGTCCCTGGCTTGTCATGACACAAAGGGTCTCAAAACTGGAGTAACAAGGATGCTACCTGGAGCTTGGAGCCTGGGGGCAGAAGACTTTGCAGGCTCTTTGGGGCTTTTCTGGCTCCCTAGGTTCCTCAGGAGTCCTCCAGCATTCATGGCTGAACCTTGTGGAGACTTCCAGACAGCGTTTGTAAGGCCAGGGTCCTACATGTGTTAGAACTGGATCTACCCCACAGAGCAACACACTTTTGGTCTGGATCATACATGGGCAAATGTCCTCTCTGTATAGGATTTGTGCTGACTATGCACTTTTATGCTGGTTTTATGCCAATTAGAAAATAAGAGAAAAAGCCTGATCTGGCATAAAGTTAGAGAGATGCAGACAGATAATACTTGATCTGGCAGGCAGCCTGGCAATACGACGTTAGCTTATTAATATTTTAAAATAAACTTAAGTCAGCAAAGTATATAGCACATCAGTACCTTTCATCCTATGCCTGCCATGTTTTCAATTCAGCAGCAGGATGGGTATGTCATTATGGTGGATGTAAAGGGCACCAAGGACCATACGTATACAGTTTAGAAGTCAGAGGCTGCAGGTTTTCCATAACTGATTTTCCCAATTCAGTCACTAATATATGTCTTCCTAGGAGGCAGGTTCCCAAGGTGTCTTTCCAGAGACTTTCATGGATGCATGTTGGAATTACTGAACTCAGTATGATTGCTCTGTCCTCCTAGTTGCACCAAATCAAACTTCCCAAACTTTTTCTTTTTCTTTGCTGTAGTACAATGACTGAATGTTATTTTAAAAGTCCTACTCTCCTCTAAAATGCAATTATCTTCTTGCAAGGATAAAACTTGTTACTGATGCTACTCTACTGTTTCACACCGAATGAGACATACGGAATTTTTTGTTTACTGTCTTTACCTTCAAATATTTTTAATCGCCCTCCCGAATTCTAATGCTGATAATTCTTAATATTTGCACACACAGACAGATAAGAAGACACAGACATATGCATGTTTTCAAATGATTTAATCTTAATGTGACTGTTGACTTTGTTGTCTGTTTACTTGACTTTTAAAGATTTAAAGCCTATTCCAAGGTGCAGAGCTTTGCCAAAAGTGATTGTATCTTTCACAACAAGGAGAATCTGCAACTGTGTTCAGAAACTTTTCTAATTCTTTAATATTACAGTCTCTTTCTGTGAAACTCAATGAAATCTCCCACATCATTTAGCTGACAGCACTGAATGAAGATGTTTTCAATTCAAAGTGTCTTGTAGGGTAGGTGCTAGGCACCTGACCTGAATTTTTCAGGTAATTAATGTTTAAAGTCATTTGCCAGGAGAAGGTAATCTAATAGAGGCAAGGTATGTCCATCTATAAAACAAGCAAGAAAAGGGAGTCTGTAAATTAATTACTAGTCTGTTGAGCCTTTGTGAATAACTATTTTTACTGTGCCGTTAAAATTTATGTCGTTATTTTACTTCTCCACATGTAAGCTCTTTATTAGAGAACTGGGGGATGGGGGGGAGAAAAAAAAAAAAAAGTGTTTGTCTTCCAGCAATTCAAATATCTGTGACTCTGGTGATACCAAGAAATGTCAACATGTTCTAAAAATAGTCTGCTATTAAAATATTCTATGACATATACACAAATCCATTAGACTCTGGTTGGATTCTGGAATGAACATAGAAATGAGATTCTGTTCAGACTTTAGTCAAGACCTCATTCTTTTCGTGTTCTTATCCAGCTACATTAGATTCAGAGAAACTTAGAAAAACCGGGTTGAAAGACACCTCAAACGATCAGCTGTCCAGTGGTTGCCCCAAGGCAGATTCTCTTACACCTAGGTCAGTCCTGAACAGGTGTTTTGTATAAGCCGTGGTGAAGACCTCCAATGTCGAAGACTCCTGAGACTCCCCGGGCTATCTGTTAAGATTGCTAAAATGAATTCAAATGAATTTCAAACTAATCCAGATGTTGTGAAATTGGCTCTGGACTGAAATCTCCAGGGTGTTTCAGTATGGAAGAACAAACAGCTGTGTCAGGGCTCTGAGGAACCTTCTCTCTTTTGCACTTGGATTATGTACATGCGAGGCTGAGAGACATTCACATTCCCAGCAGTGAAAGCATTCTCATTCTCCCCCACTTTTACAAATACAGCCTCTCTTGTTTCTACCACAACCAGCATAATGCCTCTCCTCCTCTGTCTAATGATCTTCCTTTGGATCCATCACAAATAGCTGGGGGGAGAAAATACAATTATATCCCATAAACCCATGTCAGGCTGCCAGGCATTGCATTGTATGTGAAAAACAGAATGAGTCATAAGAAAAGGAAAAGCCACAGAGGATCCAACAGATATTTATTCATTTTTGTTTGCACTTTTGTAAAAACTTCGAAAGCTGGAGACAAAGATGTTCCTTATTCAGCTACAATTCCTTACGTCATGACCTGTGACCATAAAGCTGCATATGTATCACCAACCAGGAGCTTTGGCTCCTTCCAAACCTCTATGGACATAGCTGCCTCCTGAACAGCTCAATTACCAAGTCTCCTTCAACAAAATATGAATAAAATAAAGACACCTAAGATAATTCCCTAGCAATGAGACCAACTCACATAGAACAGTCTGTGTCCACATTATTAATTATCTTGATTTTCAGAGCAGAAATGTGTGCAAGGCATCTGGGAATGATAAGTGAACGGTATTGCCTAGTCATCCCAGGCAGAAGTTGGGAGGATAATTGTGACCGGAACTGTTCTAAAAATGTAGCAGCATAGACATATGGGTACTAATGACTACAGTGCTCCTGGAGAAGGCATGTTATTCCCCTAGGTATGAAAATGTTTACTTTGCTTTATCTGAGCCCGCATTTCTAAGCTGTACCTTATGGCTGCTGTAATCCACTGGTATAGGCATAGAAAAAATAGACAGACAGACAGACAGACAGACAGATAGATAGATAGATAGATAGATAGATAGATAGATAGATAAACTACATAGATAAATACACAGATAGATAGGTAGATACATATATACATACATAGACAGACAGACATATAGATTGATAGATCGAACAATCAAAAGATTGTAAGAGCATGTTTTCTTTCCCAGAACTGGAACTGAGTTGTAACAAATCCAATTTAGAAGTTCTTGTGGTTTGCTTGAGTTAGAGCTGACTCTCCAGGCTGACATACAAATGACAGTCAATATTTCTGATTTACATTAGTGCTGTGGGCTGGTAAAACCTGCAGCCCCGAGTCTTGTAATCCAGGGACAAACTTTCCCCAAATTTTTAGACAGTTAAGATTTGGAGTTGTGACTTTTGAGATTTTTTTATTGGCCCAATTTCTTAGGGAAGTGAGATAATTCAGCTTTAACATTTTTCTCTTGGGGGTCCTCTGCATGGTCCCAGTAATGAAGTGTACATCTCAGCTTTTTCCCCTCTCTGAAGTGCGGCGCTCTTCCAGCTGGACATCCAGCGCCTACCGATACCTGTGCATATTGTTTATTCCCACTGCTCCCACAGGAGCTGACTCTAAAGTCGATTCATTTTAAGTTGAGCTCCGGCTGAGCTGAAGTAGAGAGCAACTAATGACCTGAGCCAGGTACACCATCCCTTTCCCCTGCCTCTCCTTATTCTGCTGTCTTAATCAGCAATAGCTGGGGAAAGGAATCTGCCTCTCATATTGTGCACATAAGAAATGTTAAATAGCAAAGTTTAAGGTCAAGCAGGCCTGTGTGTCCACAATGTCATCAGCCCTTTATTACTGATTTTGATATTTGAGATCTTTTACTCTACAGGATTAAAAAAAAAAGACAAATCAACAACGGAAGATAGTATTTAAATTATTAAAGCCCTTGGCTGAGGTTTTCAAAGGAATGTACTCTGAGGCAGGAGAAACCCAGGAGCTGTATTGACTTTAAATAATTCTAGTATTCCAATTAGGAAAGCTGTGAGCTTTTTGTTTCTTAGCTGCCTGAGGACATGGCAGAGTTTGGGAGGCTTTTAAAAAATCCCTATAATTCTGATTAAAGGCTTTTATATTTACTCCTAAGGCAACACCTACATAATATAATTGTTTGCAGTTATCTTTGGTAGCAAGATATAGTAAGAAGGCAATCTGAGCAGTTCAGTACATCCAACAGGCTACCTGGTAGAGACAGACTGAGTAAAACCATCAGCAACAGCTGAACAGGAGAAACAAGTGCTCCAGAAAGGCCCTGAGAAACAATTCCCTGTGGTGTGCTGCCTCATCCTCAGAGCAGGATTATTGCCATTTCTCAGGAAAACCAGACTACATAAGGATGAGAATAAGCAACAACATGCATCACATCAGAGATTTTTTTTTCCTTAATGATCTTGCGATTAGAAAAAAGTCAGTTTTCATTAACTAGAAATTCTGTAGATTGGCATGTTTTTCCCTGTCTTAAAAGAATTTACATATATGTTTTGTGGGATAGACACTATGGCTTTCTAAGTGCTATAGAACCTGATGAGCCTTCACTTCTGATTGGAGGCTTTGAGTATAAAATAAACATTATTAATTATTTATCAGTTATCATTATTACTATTACTGTTGTTTTATTATGTAACCACATACTACCATACGTTATTGGATATTAGGGTTATAATGTACCATTATCAACAATAATACATAGTAATAATATGAACAAAATTAATATTGATAATATTGACGTTGATATTAATAATAAGCTCCAAGTGTGAAATAACAAACATCAACAAGAAGATGCTTTATGTGCCAGAGTTTCATCCTCAGAGTGGTGAATCAGAGCCACAAGATTTCTAATGCTGAAAAACTTTAAGACACTTTTTGAGAAATACAATTTTAAGTGTAGAAAGCTCAAATTGAAATAATCTGGCATGGCGTATTATATCAGAAAATATGCAGATGTCAGTCTACAAATTACTGTTAGGAAAGAAATTAGTCTGTGTGATCAATTATAGGACATTTTTTTCTTAAGATGTCTTCTCAGAGTCAGAATTTTTTAAACAAATATCTGTTCTTCAAGATTGCTCTTGGACCTTAAATGTAAAATTTTGCTTAAATCTATGATGAAATCACCCATGCAATGAAATTTTATATTTTCAATTATTTCCCTATTCAATGGTTTTCTCATAGAAAGGACCTTGATTTGTAGCCTATGAACCATTTTAAAAAAAAATTGTTAAAAAATATGTGTACTGAAATATTTTTTGGCTGCAAATGTGTATGCACCTAGTGCAGCTTTTGCCTGAAAATAACAGCTGATTTGGTTAAATGACTCAAACTATCAGAGCCTTCAGAAGTCAGTATTCAGAATTTTGGACATACGGGATAACCTAGGTACAAAGAAATTCTCATGTGCAAAAATAAGTTCATAGACAATCCCTTTGTGCCACAGCTGCTTGCTATCATTTGAGACTTATTGACCTGGGTGGGCTGCTCTCGGATCTGGAATTCTGCGGCTTCACTTTAAAAAACATGTCCAGCAGAGCACATGGATTTCTGGCAGCTCTTGTGGGATGGAAGAATTCCATCAGCAACTTCATTCTTGACATAACAACTGCTAAATAGCAATGGGTTTAATCATTTAAACTGCTACACTTTTTTACGTGGTGGGCAATGCAGGTACATTCATCAGGAATGTGTTCATCCTGGTAAAAATTATGACCGTGATTGTGAGTGGCAGTTCTGCTTCTGATTTTGCGAGGAACAGATTCAGGCAATCAACAATCAGCAGAGAAACAAACATTTCTACCACTAAGATCTTAATGTTTTTGATTTTCTATCAAAGGTATATTTTTTGGCTGGCTTTACTTAAGAAAAACAAACAGATTTAACTTAAACTATGTATTTTCGGTCCCATTGATTTTTAATGGTATTCAGTTGTGTGCCTAAACAATTTGGTAATGATAGTCTATAATACGAATTATAAATGCGGGAGTGAGTTGAACAAGTAAAAATTAATAAATAGCTATGCCTGCATGAGGTAAAAGTAAATAGTTCTCTAAACTGTGTTTATGTCCTTCCAGTATTATTAACACAATGCTTATCTAAGAATGGGTTGTTTTCTATCTCATAAAAAATAATCAAAATTAACTTTGCTGTGGCAAGAAATTTAAGGAAGAGAGATTTTTATTAGACATAGCTCTTTTGCACAGTTGTATCAGCATCTGATCTGTTTAAATACTACATGTTTTTCCTCTACACAAAAGGTCTAATACAAGAAAATACTACATGTTTTTCCTCTACACAAAAGGTCTAATACAAGAAAACAACCTGGTCTTTTGTTGCATGACAAAGCTTTCCATTTATTAAAATGTGAGCTCTTTAGGATGTTGAATTTAATATATGCTTTAGTATGTATGCTTTAGCATGTATGCTTTAGCAAATAATGGGAACGGAAGAAGTAGAGTGGTTACAGTTCTGAAAGGGTGCATGTGCTACAAAGTCATATCTACTATCCAAACTACCAGATTTTAATACATTAAAAATAAGTATACCAGCATAATTATTGCTGTTTATTTCAATTCTAATGAGGAAACAAACATAATAATACATTAGAAGAAAGAAGGTTGACAGGTGTATTAACAAATGGGCTTACAGAGAAACAGATGCAATATTATTTTCAGCAGGGAGTTAGAATAACAAAAATAACTTAAAATTAAGAAATACCTAGTCAAGATAATTGTAGAAGCATAGAATGGTTTGGGTTGGAAGGGACTGTCACGGGATGGAAGTATCAGACACAGCTACGATTTAGCAACAGCTCAATTTTATTAATGATTTGAGGTAGATCAAAGGATTGAGTTTTAGCAGCGCTTAATCATTAACTGAGTTGAAGATCTGCAAAGTGATTTAACTAAATAAATGAACAGCAACTTGATTACAGATCCGAAGATGACAAGATTCACACTAACTTACTATAAGGTATCCCAAACAAATACATATACATACGAGAGCAAAGCACAGATCTCAGATTAATGTATATACATATAAACAAAGCATATGAGCGCGCACGCACACAAAAACACACACCCCGCAGTTTATAACCACTGAGATCGAAGATCTCTTAATATCGCACGACTTTATTGAGTCGGCGGGTACCCCTTTTAACTCCTACACATCCACGGAAAATGGAAGAACATCCACATCCATAAAGCTAATGCATACAAAACATATAGATGGAGAGGTGGATGGAAAGAGAGGCTAGCCTATAGCTAAAATTTCCCTTCCGAGTTAGAGTAAATACTCACAATGCATCGGCACTTCTCAATGGGTGGTAATTGAGGCTCAAGAAGGATTGTCTCACCCTGGTCCTTAGTCCTCACAAAGTTTGCCTGAGACAGTGTCCTGACTCAGGGGAGGTACTGGCCACAGCCCGCTGCGATCCAGAAGAGCTCAAAGGGTCTTCACTAGAATCGCTGCTTATAGGATCCAAGATAATTGACTTTCGTCAGGTACTTTTCCATTCCAGCCCAGCTTGAACAATGGAATAGTTCAGTACTTTCCATTGGTTACACAAGCCCAGGACTCGTTAGGACTTGTGGTCCTGGTTACCCCCCTCTCTGTGGCCACGATCCATAAGTTGTCAGGAGTGATCGATTATAGGTATTATCCTCAGACGGTAGGAGCCATGAGAACCAGGTACACTAAGGGGTTGCCGTAGTGTTGTAGTCCATTGCTGTCCACCCTTTCTTCCTTTCATGTTAGACCATTATGTATTGTTCTGGTCATGGTATTATTATGTGGCCCAGATGGGGAGGGAATCACGCCAAGTATCAAGAGGACTAACAGTGGCGGGGGGGGTTGCACCACCACAGGGACCTTTAAAGTCAACTAGTCCAACACCTCTGCAATAAGCAGGGACATCTTCAACTAGAGCAGGTTCCTCAGAGCCCCATCCAACCTGGCCTTGAATGCTTCCAGGGATGGGGCACCTACCACCTCTCTGGGCAACCTGTGCCAGTGTTCCACCATCCTCATTATAAAAAATTTCTTCCTTACATTTAGTGTAGATCTACCCTCTTTTAGTTTAAAACCATTAGCCCTTGTCCTATTGCAACAGGCCCTGCTAAAAAGTCTGTCCCCATCTTTCTTATAAGCTACCCTTTAACTTTTGAAAGGCCACAATAAGGTCTCCCTGGAGTCTTCTCTTCTCCAATCTAAACAACCTCAACTTCCTGAACCTGTCCTCACAGGAGAAGTGCTCCAGCCCTCTGATCACCTTTCTGGCCCTCCTCTGGACCTGCTCCAACAGGTCCATGTCTGTCTTGTACTGAGGACCCCAGAACTGGATGCAGTACTCTAGGTGGGGTCTCACAAGAGTGGAGTAGAGGGGCAGAATCACCTCCCTTGACATGCTGGCCGCATTTCTTTTGAAGCAGCCCTGGATGTGGTTGGCTTTCTGGCCTATGAGCGCACATTGTCAGCTCATGTCCAGTTTTTCATCCACCAGTATCCCCAAGCTCTTTTCCTCAGGGCTGCTTTCAATCATTCATCCTTCAGTCTGTATTGATATTGGAGATTGCCCTGATGCAGGTGCAGGACCCTGCACTTGGCCTTGTTGAATCTCATGAGGTTCACATGGGCCCACTTCTCAAACTCGTCCAGGTCCCTCTGAAAAGTATCCTGTTCCTCAGCCATGTGAACCACACCACTCATCTTGATGTCCACAAACTTGCTGAGGGTGAAGATCAAACCTTCTTAAGCAATATTGAAATATCTTAAAACATGTACTTCATCTATCTGAAACCATCAGGAATAGTTACAGTACAAAATACTTAATGGGTTTTTTGTATCATTCTCAGTAACTATTAAATATGTTATTTAACGGGAGAACATCCTCTGTAGCACAATAGCCAGCCAAGCACTGTTAAAAGGCAGGTGAGAGCAGTTCTCCTCTGCCAGATAGTGTGATTTTTTCCTGTGCAACAACCAATTTATGATATGCCCAGCCTATAGCCAGGGCATACGATATTCCAGCTCTTTGACTTAATGGTACAGGAACTGTAGAAGACACCTATGTGATCATATTCCAAGACCACAGGTAAGATTTGGATTGAACATGCAAGCTCTGCAATGTTGGAGACAGCCTGTAAATAGAAAGGGAATGTGTTGCAGCTTTACCTCACAGGACAGGAAGCTGTCATCACTTAGGTGTGTCCCTGTGCTATCCTGCAAATACGGATTGAGCATGACACCTATCAAATCTCCCAGATTTTTACCTACTCCTGTAGGTAGACATGAATTTAAAAAGCATTTGATCTCTGTTTATTTCACAAAATAGGTCAGCATAGATCTTCCAAGATAGATGAGTACAGAAGATGCTTCATCACCAAAGAATGTAAATACATTAAATTATTGGAAGCACAATCAGGAAAGTTGTAGACATGCATTTGAATAGTTTGCTTCAGTCCTTTTTCTCATTAGGAGGAACTTGATCGATTGGATCTCTGTAGCTTCATTTGTTATGTTCAGTAAAAGAAAAAGGACAAAGAAACTCACTTCTTATGTAAAAAGTCAAAGTTTTCAGCCAGAGATTTCCACTTTATGTCGTCTAATGCCCAAATCTGGATGCATAGAAAGAATGTAAGGACATAGAAAAAAATTTTGTTACAGTCAAAAAGATATCTGTCATCTGAAGGGTCAGGCAAAGTCTTTCTCTAAGTAATGTATTTTTCATATGTATTTTTCTCCTATTTATTATGGCTACTTAGGGAGTCAGGAATTTTTAAAAATCCTTTACACAGGTTTCATAAAATCTGTAGTAAATCTAAAGGGCCATATTCTAGAAAGAGTATAGTGACTAAATGGTAGATTTTGTTAAAGAGAACCAAGCGTTCACAGTGTCTGCAGCTTGAAGATTCCTTTGGTGACCTCAGTAATTTCTGTCAGACATTAGCTATGACCTTTTAAAGAGAAGACTTTCACTGAAAAGCTATCTTGGAAGAAAACAGAGTACTTCAGACTTCAAGGAAAGACTTTGTTTTCTTTTTCTTAAATAGCCTTTTAAATCTAATTTCTGAAAGCAAGAGAATTCATGTGACTGTGCTTGAATATATGTACCTGTCCACACATTCGCTCCTCCCAACAGCCATTGTTCCACACGTTAATGCATCTAATAATTTCAACCGAATTTGACAGACCAACAAAGCCATGAAAATAGGCTGTCAATGGGAGTGATCTTATTGATTGTGGCTGATAAAATGGCTTTCATGTGAGTTCATCTTATGAGACACTAGAGGATCTACACCGGTTAGGTGACCTAATAAATATTATGCTCACAGGAGAAGCTTCAGCTGGAGTTTGCAATCAGTCAGGGACACCTGTGGTTTCCACTGATGTTTTCTTTTTTGTCTGTGCTTTGGCTTGCCTTTCCTAGTGGCTGCTACTGGCATTCCAGGGTCCTTGGCCATTCCTGGTCATCTGCTTTATCCACCACCCAGTATCAACAGCTCTAGAGTCTTCCTCTGCCAGCATTCAAGAACTGCAGCAACTTCAGTCATGCAGCTTGTCTAAGGTATCCTTACTGACACAAGGTGGCAAGTGGCAATCATAGCAATTAAGTGCTATGTAACCAATGGGATGAAGCCATTCAATAGCCCAATGACTGTTATTCGTGACTCTCATATACTTGTCAGTTCTTTAGACACCATACTGGGTGTTTTTCAAGTATTGTTGAACTAACCTGTCGTTATTGCAGATTCATTCACTCAAGTATTAGTCACTACGAGTATTAAGTCTTTGATTCATGCATTAGGTCACCTGTAGCTCAGATGTTTAGAGATTTCCTAATCTGTTTTCTGCATCTTCACTTCCCTTCTATGACTACCTTAAATCACAGGCCATATAGGCAAACCACAGTGATCCTGTTTAGACACAAGGATTGCTCGGTTACCTACTTCAGTCATCTTCTTTACATCCCACGACTTCAGCCGCACCACGCAGAAACTTAGGATTCCTGTTTTCATCTTCACGTATCTACTTAAAGCATAATTCTTGACCAGATTTTTGTATATTTGCTCTATCCTAGCTATGTATGAGCCATACGTGTATGTCTAGCAATTTAAAAATCAGGTAGTGTAATAATCTTCCACATCTGTGCTGAGATACAATACTTGATTGTAGCACTGTGTATGGTGTTCAAATACACTAGCTTGGCACATGTGATACTAAATTAAAGATGACATATCATGACTAAATTTGGGTCCATGCATCAAAATTCAAGGCATTCAGGTAACACCAAGAAAAAAAAATAAAAATTAGAAGGTTTATGTTGAAAGTTAAGTGAAACAGCTGGATGAATTTTTAGCTCCTCCCATGCCTTCAGTATGGCTTCAAAAGGATTCGGAGTATTTTCTGATGCATTTCATGAGATATCCATCAAGCGACTATGACTTATTATCAACAGGGAGTCTCCATTGTCTCATGAAATCAACATGAAAATGGATGAAGACTGATTAGATGAAATCACAGAGCCTTGTGGAGCCTGGCAACATTGCTTACATACTGTTATCTACAATTCTTTTGTAATCTGTAACGGTCATTAATCAATATGAAGCCATTTTCCAGGGTCAGACAACTCAGATCTTTCTGATATTTTTAAATGGCAGTCTCCTCTCGCAATTCAATAGAGGGAAATACGATACCGTTTCCCACTGCCTCCTCCTAGACAAACCGATGCTTAATGGTCTAGACAAGTGGTCTGTGTGGTGGGTGGGAGCTGGCTGACAGGCCGCACCCAGAGGCTGGTAGTAAACAGCTCCTTTTCAAACTGCCAACCTCTCACAAGTGGGGGATTGAGACTGGGCCCAACGTTGTTTAATATCTTCATAAGTGATCTGAATGATGGGATCAAGTGTACCCTAATGAATTTTGTTGATGACACCAAACTGAGCAGGGAAGTGGACACTTCGGAAGGGAGAACCACCCTGCAGGAAGACCTGGATAGGCTGGAAAAGTGGGCTAACAAGAACATTATGAAATTCAACAAGTACAAGTGAAAGGTCTTGCACCTGGGAAAACATAACCCAGGAGTGCAGCGCAGGCTGGGATCTACCCGGCTGGGGAGCAGCTCTGTGGAAAGGGATCTGGGGGTCCTGGTGGACAACAAGCTCAATATGAGCGAACAGTGTGCTGCTGTGACAAAGAAAGCCAACACGATGCTGGGTTGCTTCAACAAGGGCACCACCAGCAGAGATAAAGAAGTCATTATCCCACTCCACTCAGCACTTGTCAGGCCACACCTGGAATACTGCATTCAGTTTTGGTCCCTGCTGTACAAAAAAGATGTGGACAGGCTGGAGAGGGTCCAGAGGAGGGCCATCAAGATGATCAAAGGACTGGGAAGCCTGCCATATGAGGAAAGGCTGAGAGAACTGGGTTTGTTCAGCCTTGAGAAAAGAAGGCTTAGGGGAGACCTTATCAGCACGTTCCAGTATTTAAGGGGTGACTACAAAGAAGATGGAGACTCCCTTTTTACAAGAAGTCACGTGGAAAAGACAAGGGCTGATGGGTACCAGTTACTTCTGGGGAGATTCTGACTGGACACAAGATGAAAATTTTTCACAATGAGAACAATCAGCGGTTGGAATAATCTTCCCAGGGAAGTGGTGGATTCCCCATAGTTGGACACTTTTAAGATTCAGCTGGACAGGGTGCTGGGTCATCTTGTCTAGACTGTGCTTTTGCCGAGAAGGGTTGGACCAGATGATCCTTGAGGTCTCTTCCAACCTGGTATTCTATGATTTCATGATTCTATGAAATGATAAGATAAATACAGGTGACTGAAACTGCACAGAGCTAGAACTCTTGTATGGGAATTGAAGCAAAGGAAATTGAACATTGCATTTGTTTGGGTCACTTTTGCAGTACATGCATAATAAACAGCCAATAAATATAAAAATATTTTATTATTATATAAATTTATTATAAATGTAAACATAATTTTTTCATTTATAAACACTTGAAGGCATTTGCAGCCATTGTCAATCAAAGACTTTTCAGGGAATGAAAATTAAACACATGTGTGCCATCCTGTGACACACAATATGACACCTTGTATGACACACATTCCTGTTGAAACTGCTGCTTAAAAATGTTTATTGATATTTTGGAGAGCTTCAGTTCTTTTATTTTCATTTCCAAGACCATGTCACAGTAGTGACCGGCAGAACCTTACTACTGCGTATTTCACAAGGCAGCACCACATCATTCAAGCATAAGAAAATCATAGTCTCTCCTCATCTTTCAGCAAAGAGGGAACAATTCAACACTGTGGTAATGCTTCATGCCATAAAAACGTCACTATGGTGGTAAAAAATACAATACTGTGCTTTTATGATCTTTTTTGCCTGCTTTTCCCTGTTCTAGTCACGCTATCAATCCAAAATAAAGAGTTAATTGTATTGTGAATTACTACTGAAGGCATGCAACCAAGAAAAGTTTCAAATCCATAAGATACAAGGGCATGGACGTATTCCTATACCTTCGTAGGATGCCAAGGACCAGAAAGAATTCCTCATTGTGGCATTAATTTTTCAGCATACCTATGTGTGGCAAACATCCTCTCTTGCAACCGAGGAATCAATTGCATGGAAGCAGGTTTCTTCTCTATTTAAAGGAATGCCAAAACCATCTCTACTGAGTGCTTTTTGTAAGAGAAGGGGGAGGAGGGCAGGCAGTGGACCATATCTCCTGCTGCAGTTCCCCTACTCGATTAATGATAAAAAACCTGAACCTCAGTTTTTTGTTTTCCTGATTCAAATCCTTGCCATCAGGCTACAAAGTTACCCACTTTATGTTCATTCAGTGTGCCTACAGGGTCTTTGTAGACTGTGAAGGAATGAACATTGGTTCCTAAGCCACCTGGTGTGGATGTGCCCACATTCTTACTGTTCAGAGCTAGCACCTCCTGCAGAAGGCTGACTTCAGCTGTGCTCTCTGTGGACCCAGAAGACAACTAGCCTGTATTAGGAGGGAACTAATCCACTCCAGAAAAGAGACCATAAATACAGTGGTATAAGCACAGCAGGAAAGCAGCAGTTATGCAGCAAAACAGATAAAAGTGAAATGACACAGTAGAGGCATTTAGTGGATTTTTATACCAAGTAACAGCTTCAAAAAATGAGAATATGGGTAGCTCCTCAAATTCCCCTAGTTCTTTGTTTAGATCAGTCACCTAATGTTTAGAAACAAGTCTCTTCCTCAAAAAGGGACAAGCAGCAAATACAAACCCACATCTCAAAGATCAGTCATTAGTGTACAGAGGGTAGAAGCATGGACAGACAGCCTGGGAGGAATACAGAGAAATTGCCTGAGCAGCCAGAGATCAAGTTGGGAATGCTAAAGCCCAGATAGAGTTAAATCTGGCCAGGGATGTCAACGGCGACAAGAAAGCCTTCTATAGGTATATCAGGGACAAAAGGAAGACTGGGAAAATGTAGGCCCACTCAGGAAGGAAACAGGAGACCTGGTCACCCAGGACATGGAGAAGGCGGAGGTACTCAATGATTTTTTTTGCCTCAGTCTTCACTGGCAAGGGCTCTAACCACACCACCCCAGTTGCAGAAGGCAAAGGCAGAGACTGGGAGAATGAGGAACTGCCCACTGTAGGAGATCAGGTTTGAGACCAGCTGAGGAACCTGAATGTGCACAAGTCCATGAGACTGTGGTGGTGCAACCCCCCCCGCCACTGTTAGTCCTCTTGATACTTGGCGTGATTCCCTCCCCATCTGGGCCACATAATAATACCATGACCAGAACAATACATAATGGTCTAACATGAAAGGAAGAAAGGGTGGAGAGCAATGGACTACAACACTACGGCAACCCCTTAGTGTACCTGGTTCTCATGGCTCCTACCGTTTGAGGATAATACCTATAATCGATCACTCCTGACAACTTATGGATCGTGGCCACAGAGAGGGGGGTAACCAGGACCACAAGTCCTAACGAGTCCTGGGCTTGTGTAACCAATGGAAAGTACTGAACTATTCCATTGTTCAAGCTGGGCTGGAATGGAAAAGTACCTGACGAAAGTCAATTATCTTGGATCCTATAAGCAGCAATTCTAGTGAAGACCCTTTGAGCTCTTCTGGATCGCAGCGGGCTGTGGCCAGTACCTCCCCTGAGTCAGGACACTGTCTCAGGCAAACTTTGTGAGGACTAAGGACCAGGGTGAGACAATCCTTCTTGAGCCTCAATTACCACCCATTGAGAAGTGCCGATGCATTGTGAGTATTTACTCTAACTCGGAAGGGAAATTTTAGCTATAGGCTAGCCTCTCTTTCCATCCACCTCTCCATCTATATGTTTTGTATGCATTAGCTTTATGGATGTGAATGTTCTTCCATTTTCCATGGACGTGTAGGAGTTAAAAGGGGTACCCGCCGACTCAATAAAGTCGTGCGATATTAAGAGATCTTCGATCTCAGCAGTTATAAACTGCGGTGTGTGTGTTTTTGTGTGTGTGTGTGTGTGTGCGTGCGCGCTCATATGCTTTGTTTATATGTATATACATTAATCTGAGATCTGTGCTTTGCTCTCGTATGTATATGTATTTGTTTGGGATACCTTATAGTAAGTTAGTGTGAATCTTGTCATCTTCGGATCTGTAATCAAGTTGCTGTTCATTTATTTAGTTAAATCACTTTGCAGATCTTCAACTCAGTTAATGATTAAGCACTGCTAAAACTCAATCCTTTGATCTGCCTCAAATCACAAATAAAACTGAACTGCTGCTAAATCGTAACTGTGTCTGATACTTCCATCCTGCGACAGAGACCTGATGAGATTCATCCACGGATCCTGAGGGAACTGACAGATGAAGTTGCCAAGCCACTATCCATCATGTTTGAGAAGTCGTGGCAGTCTGGTGAAGGGAAACATAGCGTTCATTTTCAAAAAGGGGAAAAAAGAAAGAACCGGGGAACTACAGGCCAGTCAGTCTCACCTCTGTGCCTGGCAAGATCATGGAGCAGATCCTCCTGGAAACTCTGCTAAGGCACTCGGAAAATAAGGAGGTGATCAGTGACAGCCAGCATGGCTTCACTAAGTGCAAATCATGCCTGACAAATTTGGTGGCCTTCTATGATGGCATTACAGCATTAGTGGATAAGGGAAGACCAACTGACATCATCTACCTGGACTTATGCAAAGCATTTGACACTGTCCTACACGACGTCCTTGTCTCTAAATTGGAGAGAAATGGATTTGACCAATGGACCGCTCAGTGGATAAGGAACTGGCTGGACGGTCGCACTCAAAAGGTTGCAGTCAACAGCTTGATGTCCAAGTGGCAAGCAGTGATGAGTGGTGTTCCTCAGGGGTTGGTACTGGGACCGGTGCTGGTTAACATCTTTGTTGGTGACATGGACATTGGAATTGAGCGCACCTTCAGCAAGTTTGCTAACAACACCAAGCTGTATGGAGTGGTTGACACGCTGGACGGAAGGGATGCCATCCAGAGGAACCTGAACAGGCTTGAGAGGTGAGCCTATGCAAACCTCATGAAGTTCAACAAGGGCAAGTGCAAGGTCCTGCATGTGGGTCAGGGCAATCTCAAACACAAATACAGGGTGGGCAGAGAATGGATTGAGAGCAGACCTGAGGAGAAGAACTTGGGAGTGTTGGTGGGTGAGAACTCAACATGAGACAGCAATGTGCACTGGCGGTCCAGAAAGCCAACCGCATCCACGGCTGCTTCAAAAGAAGCATGAACAGTAGGACAAGGGAGGTGATTCTGCCCCTTTACTCTGCTCTGGTGAGACCCCACCTGGAGTACTGCATCCAGCTCTGTAGCCCCCAGCATAAGAAGGACATGGATCTGTTGGAGCGGGTCCAGAGTTGATCAGAGGGCTGGAGCACTTCTTCTATAAGGACAGGCTGAGAGAGTTGGGGTTGTTCAGCCTGGAGAAGAAGAGGCTCCAGGAAAACCTTATAGCAGCCTTCCAGTATCTGAAAGGAGCCTACAAGAAAGCTGGAGAGGGACTTTTTACAAGGGCATGTAGTGACAGAAGGAGGGGTAATGGCTTCAAACTGGAAGAAGGTAGATTTAGATTAGATCTCAGGAAGAAATTTTTCACTATGGGGGCAGTGAAGTGCTGGAACAGGCTGACCAGGGAAGTTGTGGAGGTCCCATCCCTGGAAGTGTTCAAGACCAGGCTGGATGGGGCTTTGAGCAACCTGGTCTAGTGGGAGGTGTCCCTACCCAGGGCAGGAGGGTTGGAACTAAATGATCTTTAAGGTTCCTTCCAATCTAAACCATTATATGATTCTATGATTAATGGATATTTTGGCGTATCATTTTGGTTTTCTCTGCAATGCATAGCCCAGGATTTGTGCACTTAACTCTTGAGATGTTTTTAAATGATATGACCCTTGCATAAAAAGGCACCTGCCTGATCAGGTATAAGAATTTTTAAACAGAAAGACAGGAGCTCTAATATTCAGTGATGCAAAATAACCGATGTGGACTTTGCCCAAGGCAATATCTTTGACCTAGATTTGTTGCCTTTGGTTTTTAGACAAATTATAATTTAATATTCATCAGCTCTTGCATGCTGAGTTGTTAGCTGGGGACAGTATCACCTATAAATAACTTCAAAAAATAAGCACAACCAGATATGAACAACTGTGGTCAAAATGGAAATAGGGTATGTTTGAACTGCAGAAATAAATAAAACAAGGTATCTACCTAGTAGCTTTGCTGCAGAAATTTAATAGCTTGCAATGACTGATGCCATGATAGAACTGAGCTGACAATTTTCTGTCAGGGAGATATTAGTCTGTCTTAAATTATTCCAGACTAATAAGCACATTAATATTGCGTTGCTCATTTATCTATGTCTACAGGTTAACAGAAAAAGGAAAGAAAGAAGAAAATTATTAAAAGGTGAAGCCAAAATACTCACCCAAGTAGTTCCATTCAGCTTGAAGAATACCATCTCCTGTACCTTTTTACTTTGGAAAATAATTATTATAATCAGTAATTTAAAAGGCAGCCTCCGTTGTATTTCATTGGCGCACCGTACCTTTGTAGCTTTGAGGTCAAAGAGGTAAACAGCTGTGGCAAATGAATCCAAGCAACTAGCCCGGTAGCTCGTCATGGGGAAGAAATGGATTGTGGCAAGGCATCTGTAAAATTTCCCTAAGGCCATCATGATACAGTAGCTTAAACATGACATATAGTTTTGCAGCCTCCAAGTGATCGTTTAGATTAGGTCAACAGAAAGATCGTTCTTTGTAACAATGAGAACAACAAATGGCAACCAAAAAATATTGGTGCTTCAGCAGAAACACGCTTACTTAAATTGTGTTTGGTCACCCCCCACAGAGAGGAGAGAAAACCTTTTAGCACTCTTAAAAGCGGTAGACGAACAGCACCGTCTAGAGCCAAGTGTTTCAGAGGAGGAGGCAATGTGTGAAACATCCCTCACCAGCTCAGCCAGTGCTCCCGATTCCCAGCCCCTACCATGCCTATTGCTGTGGGGCTGAGCAGGCTGCCATCCCTGCTGTTCCTTTGTGCTCAGGAACATGATGGTTTTATGATGCAAATGAAGGTCGACTCAAAACCACTGCAGCAATCTTGCTCTTGACCACCTGCACCACTTTTTCCTCCTCTGAGACCTGGGAGCTCCTTGGTAGAAAATGTATTCATTTTTACTATGGCTGCTCTTGGTGACGATGACAAGGCACCTGCTTCTCTGCAGGGATCTCCTGTATAAATCAGTATAGCCTAAGGAGATTAGAGGAGTCAAAGACAAAGAGGATTGAGTGCCTATTTCCACCAAGGCCCTAACACATCTAAAGTACAGCAACTGCAGAATTACTCAGCTTGTTCAGTCGGAAGTGTTCTCTTCCTTTCCCCAAAAATAAATCTCCATGGGCTGGGGGGGTGGACTTGGTCCTAAGCAGAGAACCCTAATGCTGATGCAGACTGAACGGCACAATCTAGTCTTTTGCCCTTGCTGTGGTTTAGCATATTCACACCACAGAAACGCAGTATTTCTGGTTTTGACTGTACCTGCACGCAGCTTTGCCATCAGCAGGAGCCGCAAGCCTGTGCTGCCTGGAAGGGCTGTGCACTGTAACACCCACACTGGTGCCAGGGGATGCACCAGGGGCTTTGTCAGATGCCACGAGGAGAACTGGTCTCAGCGTAGAGATGTGGTTGCAGCCACCTAGACACTCTGCAAAGGGCTTTTGGTGCTGATCCTTCAGTACATGAAGGTTCTTTTACATCAGAACAATCTTGCAGTAATGCCCCTACAGCGTACACCCATAGAACTGAGATCAGCCTCCACTTCTAAGCCCTGGGTACTGAAACATATTATTACCATAAATTATAGCTGAAATGTAGTAAATTTTATCTTTAAGAGAACAGACTATAGATTATGTAATGTTCTAAAAAGAGTAAAGGCCCCTGATGCATTCATATATGAACTTGCTTATTGACAGCTAGAACTTTTTTGCTACTTACCAGATGTTGCCTTTCAGCGAACAATCTCCTCTAGCAGACTAAAGGAAAGTTACTGTTGAACTTCATCATAAAAATAAACGTTGGAATTAGAAAACAATTACACACAGAAAGCAGGTGAAGAGAAAATCAGCTCTATCTTTAGTTGATAGCTTTAAAGTCAGAAGGAATACTTTGCCTAAATGACAACGATGTGCCATTCTGAGATCACGAGGCACATGCTAAATGGAGCAACGTGCACAAGACTTTTTTAATGCATTCGTAAGAGGATTTACTATGTGGGAGGAGGGGGAAACACTACCAGAGTTTCAGCTGAGGAAGGAACTACTGGTAATTATCTTGCATTGTCATCAAAACCAATATGTAAATATCCAGTAATGAGCTTATGGATCCTCAGGTTAGAAAACTGTTCAGCTTCCAAAATTGGCAGAGATCCAATCTTCTGTTCAGTTATTCCAATGTAACCTGAGCCAACTCCATTTAAATAACTAGATTTATTTGAACATGTACTATCACAATTATGAAAGGTTTGTTGAGGTTATAAGGTTGCTGTTTTCTTAATAAGCATAATTAGCACTAGAAGCAAATGGAAGTGCAGGAGTCTCCATCTTGACTGAACAATTAGATCTGCTTGTAGTATCCAAAACTGAACCAGGACTTCTGCGCTGGAGTAACTGGATGAAATTGTGTGGTCTGATTATGCAAGAGTTAGGCTAGTTTGTTGCCTTTCTGTCCTTACATCTCTGTGTCACTGAATATTTAGCTCTAAGGTAATGGAAAAAACATTCCTGTTTCCTATATAACATATATTAAATTAGCTAGTATATATATTATTGCATATCTAAAAAAGTTCAAACCTTGCCTCAAATTAATCTTTCTTCTTAATTTGAATAAAGAAGCTTTCTGTAGAGGTAAACATAAATCTTATCTTGTAATGTCCTTCCTGAGCTAGTGATCGTTAGGAACATGTCAAGATGGAATTAGTTTTGACCATAAGTTGTCTCATCTTTTAATACCTTTAGGTTGACACTAATATTTGGTTTAGATGCCAGAATCAACAGAACAGTTCTCCTCCAGCGAGACCAAAAGCTTGACAGCCTGCCAGTGGCTCGGGGGTAGAGCAGGTCAGGTATGCTCTGATGAAAGAGACCTTGGTGTTTCAGATGCTACTCTGCTGAACACAGGATATTTCATTTAAAATACTTCATATTTCAGTTTTCACTGCATTCAAGACTAGTTCCAAGGGACTTCCATCTGTGTTTTTGACAGGTCCATCCCAAGGCAGACTTTTGCAGCTGGCTGCTGAACGGGAGCAGAGAAGCTCTCAGTAATGATCATTTTACCAGCCTCCAGGTTCTGATAGCTTTTGGTCTACTGGCAGGCTGCTTTATTTTTTTGCTTTTATATTGAGTTATTTTCAGTCAAGACCAAAACCACATATGTACATGGCAATGTAGTGAGCTGGAAGTGCTTATTAGCTTCTTTAACTCACATTTTACTCACTGAACTCAAGCTCTGATTAAACAGGGGTCACTGAGTTGTATAGAGGACAGCACAAACAATTCAAATTCTCCAGGTGACAGGAAAAACAGGTGGAGAATAGAATGAAAGAAGATGACAAAGTAAAATAAAACAAAGAGAAAGGAAGAATAAGAAATTTTAAGAATTCTTAAGCAGTAATACTGTGATTGACAGTAAAACGAATATTATTCTGTAATTGGGGAGTGGTGCATTGAAAGCAGAAAGAGGTAGATTTTGGGTGTGTTTTCACTTGGCTGAATACCTTCTGCAGATTCAATGTAAACCCACAATTTTGCATTCCTTTATATGTTTTGCAGTGTTCAAATCTCTATAGTTGCTTCTGAGTGTAGTTGCTAGGCGTGGACATATGTGCAAATTCTGATTTATCCTGCAGTGATACTCCAGGAGGAAGAAGGTATTCAAAGCTAAGTCCTCAAACCTCAAAGAGTTAACAATGGATTTATTTCTTTCCTTTTATTTACCAAAGAAAGGTTAAAAAAAAGTCAAGCCCTGCCAGCGGTGGAACCTTCAGGATCTGAGTGCATACAGTGCTGCCTTGTGCAGGATGAGGACATCCTGAAACAGGCACTGAGAAGGCACAAACTGCCCCTATTCATCTGAAACCAGGCTCTGCTGGAGTAAATGCTAACATTTTTAACCCTTTCAACACCAAGTGGAGATGTCAGGAAAAGCAGCCTAACCTGCATGCTCTCCACACTCAGAATGGACTTACCACTCGAACAGGCCTGCATGTTTGGGGAAAAAATGTCAAGTATTCTCTTTGGGGTTTTGGGGTTCCATTACCAGGGTCACTGCTCCATCCTCAGCAGCAGTGTGGAGGACTATATTAGAGTTGAGGATTCAAAGTCCAATCTGCTGGGAAGCTAAGCAACAGTTACAATTACAGAATTCTATCCCAAAAGGTAGAAGTCAAGCTAATCCACATCTGAGCTTCTCTTCCTTTCTTCTACCTCCTTTCTTCCTCTTCTATTGTCAAAAGCCAAAGGCAAGTCTTTCTCCATACGAAATGAGGATGTCTTAAGGAGGAATTAATAGTTTAAGAGATTGGCTACCCCTTAAAGCTTTTTAAAAACAGTGCTATGCAGACGTCTCAAAACTAGCTCCAGCATTTGACAGACTTGTCACCAAATTGTCCTCAACTACCAGGAGGCTGGATGCAGATGTACTGCATTGCCTATGAGAGATCTCTGTCCTTTCAACTTGCAGATGCAGTTTCAAACAGTGCCATCCATACGTAGGCATATCTTATATCATAGATAGATCAACAACTAATGTTAACCCCCCGCTTAACCATACAAGCCTTAATCTAAACTCATGACTGACATCTGTTAAATGAAGCCCTGAATGAGAAATAGTTTACTCAGAGGTCACACGGGCATCTAAGAGTCTGCAAGAAGGATGCTTTATAGATAAAACCGGAGACTCAGCAGAGAATCACCGTGTGAAATAAAGATACTTGAGCCAGCATTATCTCCTGTAGGAGGCTCTCGTGTTTTGGCAAGGGGACAGTGCTGTTGTCTGTTGGCAGAGCCTCATGATTTGCATGCAGGTAAGCCAGTTTTAAGTCAGAAATTTACACTGTAGTGCTGATACTCTGGCCACAGGTCTTACACAGATTGATGAGATTTCTTTTTAGTTCTGCTAGCAGTGCTAGCTTAGAGAAAGAAAGACTGCAGCTTCCTTATTTGTAAATACTTTCCATAGGGAGAAGGACTGTTCAAGTTTTTCAGTGGATAAATTGTGCAAAATGAATGAGACTTGCTTACAAGCTCAATTTAAAAGAATTGATCATCAGAAAAACAAAAAAGGATTTTTCTTTGCTCAGGGGAGAGTTAGTAAATAGAATAAGACATTGAAAGGACTGATAAGAACAGCCAGCAGAAATTGTTTCAAAATAGAGGAAGGAAAGAATTTAGAAGAAAAAATGTGAAGTATAACTGCTGGCTACAGTTACAGATGGGCTATCTTCTTTCTGAAGCTTTTGTGTTCCCTGTACAACACTAAAAACACTATATAGATTTTTCTTCTAGCACACATGTACATGTTAAATCAAATGGGAAGCACATCTCAGGGAAGAATTTAGATCTCTGGTATAATAGCTAACAGACTAAAATCTATTTCTTCACTTAAATAGTTGCATTGTCTTCAGCAAGGATTATCACATGCATATCCAGCTGCTATTAGATCATTTTATTCCAGACTATATGTATTCTGGAGTCCCTTGTGACAGTTATGAAATTCAGCCACAAGCTATTGTTGAACTGTATGTATCTCCCATCTCTTTAAAAAGATTAGGCTGGCAAGACCATAACTATTAAAAAATATAGTTCTCACTTTACATTACCATCCCAGCCTTCAAAGTTTATTCAAATCTAATATCTTTAAGATCAAGTTAGTCATGACCATGTTTCTAATGTGAGTATTTTGGCTTTGTTTCTCAAAGAACAATGGGCTAAATTCACTGTGGATATAAATGAAGACACTTGATGTAAGCTAAAGATGGATTTTCTCTAACTAGAAAAAAGAATGCGTGCTTGTGGGGGTTTTGCATTTTGTTCCAGAAAAAAACAACCAACCAACTCTGTAATCACACAAAAATAAAGGATAAAAAATAAAAAGCCAGGAAGCAAAAGAAAAGCTCTCCCTTTAGCTATAAATGATCTACTACCTTAATTAATAATGCTGCCACTAGCACTTTTATAAATGCTCTAAGCTGAGAGTTCTGTAACTTTGACAGGCCAGATTTCTAGTTGAAGAAAAACCCCGCAAACATTTTAGTCAGGATAATAATGTCTTCTACTTTTCAGTAATAAGAAGCTGGGATGCAAAACTAAAGCTACAGTGCACAAGGAGAGGAATCTTTGACCTCGTCCTTGAAAGAGGCTGGTACAGCTCCAGGTACACGGATCCTGGCACTCCCAGTGAAATGACACAGGGAATGTGTCACCAGTGGGAGACACAGCACTGGCTCTCAGTGCTGTCAGGGACATGTTGAAAATGCCAGGGAGTCTTTGTTCCAACACTTACTGCCTGAAAACCAACAACTGAACCTACCAAACTATACCACAGGGAAAGCAAGTAGCCTGGATTTCAGGGGTTAAATGCAGTACATGGTTATAATACAGCTCTCCTCCTGGTTGTTTGATGAACCTTTAGCCTTCAACAAGAGTCAGTGTTTCTATAGCAGAGATGCCTGGGTGTCCTGGCGTGTCTCAGTCCCTGTCTTTTCCATACTACAAAAACATACCCAGCTTTTGAAAATCTGACATTTGCTAAGCATAGGTGTTAAATGACTCCATCAAATACAAAATAGTATTGAAAAAATACTGTTCCTGAAGCATAAGGCAGTGCATGTAGGATACCACTAAGTTTTAATGATCCATATCATCTGCTCACATTGACTTTGGCTGAGCTTTTCAGGGAAAAAGGAAGGTTAGAAAGAAGGAAAGGAAAAAAAAAGAAAAAGAGGCATTATCACAGAAAATGGTATAGCTCCTCCTAATCACACTTCTCAGTGCTATTAGGAAAATGGACCTTACTTGTCACTTACTATATTTCCAGCCTGCAAAAGAAGAAGGATATTCTCAGGGTGAAGACATAAGAAGTTAGGACATGGAAGATCTACTTCAAGGTCCTAGTTTGCCTTTATAATCTGGGCAAATCATTAAGTCTAGGTTCTTATGGAGTTGAGGTAAGACAGCTTCCTGCAGGCAGTTTGCTTCATAGGTTCTCCCCTTCAGAATAAAGGTAATACACAACCTCATCTGTATGTGCTGCAATCTTCCTGAGGCAGAGGGATTGCAGCCTAGAGACTCAAAGGTGTGTAAGTGGGCATCTGACCATCGTTGCCCTGCTTAACTTTCAGATTTCCTTCTGCTTAAGCTCACCCACTGTGACTACTTTTCTATTAGTCACCTGAAATGGACAATTTGCTCAGGTAGGTGTGGAGTTCCCCACCCAGGAGACACAGAAAACCACAACTTTCTACAACAGAAGAACCAGTAAGGCCATGGGTACCATATGTATTCCAAAACAGGCTTGGATTGAAATGTCTGCGTTAGTGCAGCACTTGAAAACCGCTCATTTCTCACCCGAGCACTTTACCAACCAACCTGGAAGCTACTCTTGAGTCATGGTTTCTCCACTTCTCTGAGAGTAGGTGTTTCACTTAGAAACATTCCCTGGACCAGAAAGTGAACAAAAGAAATTGTTTCTACAGCACAGTGGCTTAGGTCAGCAGTGTTGGTACTGAGGCTGAAGCCTCTACTTCAATATTTAATTCTCAAAAACATTTGGAACAACTCCAACAGGAGAGGTAAAAACCTTTTCACCAGCGTATGTATTACCACAGCTGTTATGTCTTTCTGATGGGATGTTGAACCACCCAATTCAAGTCTCAGCTATAAACTAAGCAGAGCAGGACTTTGAATCTAGCTCTTCCATCCTAGAAATAACAGAACCTAAATTTTTGATTCATCAGAACATGCACAAACATATATACGTTTGACGGTACTGTGCTAAGCCTGTATCTACTGGCAGTCTGCAGCCACCTTAGATGTGCTCTCCATGCACACATAAGACTGTGCCCAGCTGAGGAGATAGGCTCATTTTGAGCAGGTTTTGTGTTCAGTCTTAATTCCAACACAGTAACAAGGGGGTGATTTAAGTATTTGGGGAGTTTTGTTAGTGTCACCTGGCAAAAAAAGCCCAGAAGCAGCTCAGCAATGTACCTGAGAACATTAAGAGCAGTTAGGCGCCCACAGGGCAAGTTGCATATATTTGTACTGTGCCTAAGACAATGACTCACAGATCATAGGAGAGGTTTTGAATACTCTTGTTGTTTAATGAATTTGGAGAAGCTACTCAAGACTTTCAATAGCACTCACATTTCATAGAACCTAGTTTGCCTCTGAGTGCCATGAGCACAATGTGACAGTCTCACCATGCAGCCTAACATCGTACAATTTCTTATGAAGAGATGTAGAACATGCTTGGAAACCTTTACATTGTCTTCGAGAGCCATTCCTAGAGCTGCTGGAGCAGCAGTTGTGGAAGCTTACATCTGGGTCCCAATGACAGAACAGGAGCTGAGCAAGTCACTGAGGCGAGCAGGAGTTATTGAAGGTTGGATGCAAGAATTTATCTCGCAAGGGGTTAAATAAGAGATTTCTTCTAACTGAGCAATATTTTTAAATAACTTACCATTTGAACTTTGGCCTATACAAAGATCATATTGTTGTGGTGTAACCCCAGACAGTGACTAGGACCACACATCTGCTTGCTCACTCCCCTGACCTGGGATGGGAGAGAGAATCGGCAGAGTAAAAGTGAGAAACATATTTTTGATACAGGTCATGAAACATGATCTCATCGGAGATACTGGAACTCATACTAGAGTTTGATGGTTTTTAATTTCTTAATGGGACCAGAGCCGGGTTGACAAGTGTTACTGTATTAAAGGTTTACTGAGAGGTATAAGGCTTTCCTACCTCACAATCTGATTTTCCATTCCATCACTCTTCTTCTATGTTGATCACCATGCTCTGCATGTTTCTCTGTTTCACATAAAAGAATGAAATCCTTGCCATAAACATTTCCAAATCTTCATTCATCAGTCCATTAAATGCTCTCTTGTTAATAAAAAAATGTTGTAGAGAACTGGATTCAAAACAGACAGAAATGGCTTCTAAGAATATTAAAGAAAGTAAGAAAAGCAAAAGGAAAATTTCAAGAGTTCAGAGCATCAATCCCAAAAGTAGGAAGAAGAGCAATGCAGTGCCCCATCTTTAACAAAAGGAATCATTTATCACGACAAATACATTAAAATGCCTGCATCAGAATGGCTGTGACAATGCAAACCTGCTAATGGGGGATTAGTTTAACCAATTTAGAGAACAAATTAGAATAAAAGGGTGTCTTGCATGTCCAATTGCTATGGAGGTCCAAGGCAGGGGGGAGAAATAGCTGTGAAAAACGCTCTTTCAGCAGCCAAAAAGGCAAGTTTGCACTTGCTACAAAGAAGCCCCGCTGAATACAAGGCTGGAGAATGTTCCACCACACAAGCAGGAGGGTTATTTCCAAACACAGCACTATTGATCTTCAAATTCTACCTTCTCCAATAAATTTTTAAATCCCTTATTTGGTGATATCTTTTTTTTCCCCAGCAGGATTAGCATACATATATTGTGGAAATGGTTCAATAGAGAAGCAAATGGCACTGCTCCGGGACACAGAGCATTTAACCTGGGAGCAAGCAGCATTCCTTGGCACAGCTTACACCTATCCACTGCAGACTGGAAAGCTGGAAGCACCCAATGTCCAAGGCAATTGGGGACTTTTCCTGCCCCAGTGCAGTCGTGCACTCATATTAGTGAAATGTCATCATTTAATATTCCCAAGTTATTTCTATATTTCCTTCTTTAAAAAAAAAAGTGCTTCCTCCTATTCTGCTGTTCCTTTCTGAGGTCCTTGAGCCACTGCTCATGCTGGGACTGAAGAGGCAGCTGAGAGAAACAATTCAGCAAGCAACACGATGAAGGAACAAAAAGGGAGGGTTTATTACCATCCTTTATAAAAATTGGCACTAAAAAAGAAGAATAGTACAAATCAAAATGTAGTGATGGGAACATGTATTTGAGGAGACACAGGTACCACAGTGAGGAGATTTTGGTTTTATCTTTTCTCTTTAATACCTTTCATAGTTTATTGAATGTAATCAAGCAATGTGAAGTCAATGAAGGGTTTATAAAGAAGGGACAGTTCTTTATAAAGAAGTCTTCAGAAGTTACTGAACATCTTACAAAATGATTTTAAAAACTTAGGTACTTTAGCAAGTCCTAAACAGAAACATGTATTCAAATTTAGGCCTTTGCTTAAAGCAGATTGCTTTACTAGGGTCCAATATCAAAAATCGGAAAAAGAACTGAAGTGCACATATATTTGGATTCGTATTCAGATTAATTAATTTCAACTGCTTTCAGTTGAAATTGTTATAGGTTAAAATGATAAAGAAAAAGAAGAAATACTGCTTGCCCAAGCAGATACAAAGATTAAACATGTTAAGTCCAGTATCCGCAAATAAAAAATAGACTCCCTTCCAGAAGTTACACCAAGTTCTTTAACATATTTAGAGGCAGTATCGGGAAGTAAGACTACATCAGCTACAGTCACTGTTAATTTCAAAGGACAAATGCACGGGATTTTACTTCTGCACATACTACTGCAATTGTATTATTTATTTAATTAGTATTAAAATATAAGCTAATTATAACAAATTCAGTTCCTTAGCATGTGTCTACACTTCAGCCCGCTGCCCAGTGTAAATGTGAGCCAGCTTGCCTGCCAAGGACAGTCTGCCTACTTCAGCCAAGAAGTGGGGCAAATAAGCTCTGCCAGTACAGATAGGCACTTTCCAGTCTCCAACCTGGCTTGTTTATAACAACTTTAGATTTTACTATATCGCACTGTTGCTGGCAGTGTTGACATACCCTCATTTTAATAACTCTGCAGACAGCAAGAAGCCATCAGCAAAACACACCGTGGCTCTCAAAAACAGTTTCAGAGCTGTGAGCTGCTAGTGAATAGCAGTCTTTGTGAGAGCAGCATGATTTATAATCGGCATACAGAGCCCCTGTGATTAATATTCATGCTACATATCCCAGAATAAATAGGAGATGCCAGTCTGATCCAAAGCCCTCTGAAATTGATGGAAATCTTTCCATTGACTGCAATGGGCTCTGGGTCAAGCCCCAAGTGTCCAAGTGTGTTTATACCTTTTAAAAAAGAAGGAATTCACTCTCCACATGTTTCAGTCCCTCACATTTATTGTCAGCAAACCTCTGGCAAGAGAATGCCTTCCTCTGCAATGGGACTCTCACCGAAGCCAGTAGGAGCTATATATACAGAGACTGAGGACATAGTCTCAATGTAAAACCAATAACAAATTGGAAAGAAACTTGATTTTGAAACCACGCAAGACAAAATTTAGTGAGAAAGCAAATCTTTCTTCATAAGAAATACAAAATAACTCAGGTTTTGTACACCTGCAGGTTAAGAAGGAAATTTTCAGTGAGGCACATAGAACCTTTGTCATATACATTAAAAAAACCACTCATGTAAATCTAATATCATTATAACCATCTTCCTTAAACACTGTAATTATAGCCTCCAAGGATAAGTACACAAATGGTAAATTAAATATGGCCTTTTAAATTATTTTATGCAAAGCAAAAATTTTTTTTTACTTATTAAAGGAATTTAATACTACTTATAGGTGTCCTTGTTAAATGCAGGTTGACAATGAAGTTAAATAATATAACCTCATTTATTTAAATGCTACTTTAAAAATTTTCTGAAGTCCAAGTCCTCTCACAATAGTGTACAGTAATTGGATTAAAACTACCTTCAAATACTTTCCACTACATCTTTGACATGAAACATCTTGCAAACCCCACAATGTCTATATAATCATTTTAACAGTGATTAAAAAAAACCCCCCAAACCTATGGAATTAAATAAAAGTGGATTGATATGTATTCTCCTCCCCAACCAATAAAATCCTAGCACCATACAAAATACCATGATTTAAAACTGAGTGCTGGCTCTCCTGCTCTCTCTTTCTTTCATTTGAATAAGCAAACAAATTATTTTCCAAAGCACAACTGTTAATACGCAAGATTGGTTTCCAGAGTAGTTTTCAATAATAAGGGTTTTTTTCTTGCATTTTGCTTCAAGAAGAAAAGTATGAAGTAAAAAAAGGAAAAAAAAAAAAAAAAGAAAGAAAAAAGAAAACATTACAGGAAATAAAGTCCTAAGGTAAATTAACAGTGAGTCCCCACAGAGGCAAAAGTGGACATTTCACGACGGATGGTACTGAAAGGGGAGAGCTCCAGTTCTGTGGTGTACTCATTGTCATTGTCATCACTGGTCACTGTTGAAGACTTCTGGATGCATTCATCACAGCAGCAACAGCAACACTCCATAAAGGCCCGGCTGAAAGGTTTACAGAGACAGAAAAGGAGAACTGGGGTAACACAGGACTTAAAGAACAAAAGGAACTGACTAATGAGATGGAGGAGGTCCATAGTCTGCCGAGAGACCCCTGTGGACATATAGGCAGTCACAATGTTGCAAATATTTTCAGGAATGATGCAAAACCCATATAAAATGGTCAAAGCCACCACTGTGCAGTTCATCTGACTTTCCAGCTGAATTTGTCGCTTGTTCCCTCTTGTGCAAGCCTTTTCCGCCCTCCTGATTTTCCTTGCTGTTACCAGGGAGCAGGTAATAGTGAAAAGGGTAGGCAAACAAAAATAGCAGCCAAAGTACCACCAGAGTCTTGCCCCATCGTAAGTGAGAGCTAACACGTAGATGGTGTCAGGGAGCGCGGTGGATATCTTCACCACACACCGCTCTCCTGGTGGGCTGCCGCTGTATTCGGGGTCCTCCTTGGCCAGCTGGCGCAGAACAACCTCCGGCAGGGCCAGCAGCAGCGCACCCACCCAGATGACGGCCAGCTTGGCTGTCGTCGAGGTGCAGTTTTCAATCATCTCGTAATACATCTGCACGTTGGTGGCGGCACGGAATCGGTCAATGCAGAGGGCACAGAGTGTGAATGTGGTGACTCCGAGAGAGGCCACCTGGGAAGGAGAAAAGGGAAAGGGAACGCAAGTTAATACAGGTGCTGCCTGGGGGAAGGGGTTCAAAGGTTCAAAGGGTTGCAGTCAACGGCTTGATGTCCAAGTGGCGAGCAGTGATGAGTGGTATTCCTCAGGGGTTGGTACTGGGACCAACATCTTTGTTGGAGACATGGATGTTGGGATCGAGTGCACCCTCAGCAAGTTTGCCAGTGACACCAAGCTGTGTGGAGCAGTCAACACACTGAAGGGAAGGGATGCCATCCAGAGGTACCTGGACAGGCTTGAGAGGTAGGCCCATGCCAACCTCATTAAGTTCAACAAGGCCAAGTGCAAGGTCCTGCACGTGGGTCGGGGCAATCCCATGCACAAATACAGGATGGGGAGAGAATAGATCAAGAGTAGCCCTGAGGAGAGGGGACTTGGTAGTGTTGGTGGATGAGAAGCTCAACGTGAGCCAGCAATGCGCACTTGCAGCCCTGGTGGCCAACCGCATCCTGGGCTGCATCAAAAGAAGCATGGCCAGCAGGAATTTAAGTCAAAAGGGGAGAGATGGGAGACTCTTCCTTCAGCAGAAGTATCAACTTAGGCCCACATCACATGTTCATCAAGCATGCAGGGGATCATAACATCAAAACCTTCCAGATCTACAAAATTTAGGAACCCTGCAGAGTAGGCAGCTATTGAATGGAATAGGGTCCGACAACTAGTTTTGTGGACTTGGGCTCTTAAGTGAAGTTTTGATGGGATGTAGGCACATAAAATCATCCTGTATTGTGAGTTCAAAGAGACTACCTGAAATCTTCAGACTTTCAGAGCCTGTGCAAAAACTATCTTGATTATAATAGTTACGCTTTAATAATCTATCAACATTTCCTTTAGAAAAAATTCACAGGAAAATCTAGGCTTAATTTCATAGGTAACATCCTGTAGGAGTGTGTGCTGAAGTCAAGGAGAAATGGCACAAGTTTTGTTGTTTAAATGATTTAAAGATGGATTGAACAGAGCTCTCAATTATATACTGTAAGGAGCAAGTACAGAGCAATGGATATGTTCTCTAGCTTTAATAACCAACATTCTATGCATGAATAGAAGTCTTGTACTGTCACAAAATATAATTTCCTATCATTTTATCCTGTTTACAATTAAATTTCCTAAAAACAAATTTGCAAAAAGACTATATACATTTTGGACTAATCCTATTTCCAGTAAATTCAACTTCAAGTTCAAATTCAAAGCAGAACTCCCATTAGCTTCAATTGGAGAAAGATTAGGTGCCCTGTTGCATTCTAATTCATTTATTTTCTTGGGTTTGCATGCTTCCATTATGCTGAAAATGTGTTGATGCAGAAGAAAAGAAACTGTTAAATAATATTCCTAATAAATTTAAAGAATGCTTACTTTTATCATGAATAAACCTCATGTCTGTGCAATTAACTGGGAAATCTAGGGTAACAGTAGGTAGTTCACTATAATTTTTGCTTACCCAAATTTAATGTGCAATGATATATTTAAATTTCACATCCATACATTTTTAAAAATACTTTCTGATTTCCACCATGATTTTGAAATATTCCTGTTTATGTATCTCTTGTAAAAAATTCTGCATAGATAGATAGTACAATTATACACAATTATATAAATGTATTATTAATTTTGGCCTTCAATATTTAATGGCCATATCAGATCGCTAAAATTGAATATCACTGAAAAATATTAGGCACTCGGGATTAGAACTGTCAGGCATTGGCTTAGTTGGGGAATTCTTTGAAGCAGCTTCCTAAAAGATGAGTAAGATGCAATCTCTCGCTAATTAACTTGTAGGAATATTTAATAATGACAAAGCAGTACTGTAAACATTTTTAATAGGCAAACCTATTGATTTAGGAAGTTAAACTGTCTGACAAGATTCAAAGAAAGCTTGGTAAATACAGCAAAAAATAAAAACAATTAAAGAAAAATTACACTTACAGGAAAACCTTAATGAACAGTGATAAACTTAGCTAATGAAAGATAATTTTCATGTATCACTGATGAGAGTCAGATTTTTAAATTCCAGACTAGCAACTTTGTTTCCAAAACATTTAAATGTGTGTGCAGTCTTCAAATTCCTTAGAGTGACAGCAAAACCTTTAGCCAGAACATCCAACCTGAATACCAAGAGGGTCAGGACTCAGATCTCTACAATTACGGGAGACAAGGAAATAACTGAGACTCGGGAACGAATAGGGATTGAAATAGAAATCAGCAGAACAGAAGAAAATCTGAGTTTTTGTACATTAACATTTTCCCCTCTCAGCTCTCACGTGAGCCTCTCCCCCCACCCCCAACACACAAGCTTTATTGCTTTAGCATTTCATTGCAAACAGGCTGTTATACAGTGGCTAAGACATTAAAACTCTGCAGCTGTTAAGGTTGGACTAATGAAAGAAGACATGTCTACCATGAACAAACATAACCTGCGGGGTTCCTGTCACATTAATTGACCAACAACTTGGAGGTTTAAGACAGTGAAATAGAGCACGAGGAAACAACTAAGAACAGTAGAAGTCGGCTTTGAAAACTCTCCCGTGGATTCACTGATGAAACAAGCTAAACAAAGCTAGTGTTTCTCTGGAACAGACAATGGTTTCCTATTTTCTGTAGGTTAACGGAGTTAGTAATGCCATGGAAAAGCTTGCAAAAAACAAACACTCCCAAGCAGATGAACAGGGATTCACTCCAGCTGACTTGCTTAAAGGCAGTATAGCAATTTAAGGGTCTGATTACTTACCCCACCTTGCAGACTATGAGCAATAGCCAGCAAAATCAGTGGGTGCTGCTCACAACCTATGTGGGCGAGAACTGGGACACACATTCTGCATGTTCACACAATTTCAGTTTAGGGGTGTTTCTTCATACCAGTCATACTAATAATTAGGGTTAAGCTGAAAACGTGGAAGAAGCCAGAGAAGTTTCCTTTTTAATGTTACATCACTCTGAAATAACCACAGAACGAAGATCATTCATCTGATGAGGAGTAAGTAAAGGACAAGTTAACAGATCTTAAAGTGGTGTGAAGCAGCATGGAGTTTAATGGTGCTCTTCTTGTTGTAACAGCTGAGTTTCTGCTATGCTGATATGCTGTTGCAGTCTTAATTCCAACAACCTGGCAGGAAATGAGGCAAGGCAAGGGCAAGTCAGGCTCAGTAGTTTTTGATCATCACTTAGTTGTCTGATTTATTTCCATATGGTTCCTATGAAGAGTCTCCTTCAGTCTCCAGACATTCAGGATGACAATGGTTTACACCCTTCTCTTACTAGATGATATCAGAAAAGTCCCCAGGTTTCTAAATGAACGATCACTGATATGCTTTCAGAAGGTGGTGAAGCAACCCCTGCTTTGAGGAGGCACCCACACTACTTGGGCAGAGAACTGCTGTTGAAGGGATTACCGGCTACAGCATATACACACTGAAGAAGACATTATTGTTACAGCAGAGTCTCTTAATACTGTTGCTCCTTGAAAAGCATTGACAGGGATGTTAGTGGGCACCGTGATGCTCCTTCGAGACACTGTATAAACCTTTGGTCATTAGCTTACCAGCTGTTAGTCAACTGTGTCAAAATTCAGTTGGAGAACTGAGGCCAGAGAGAACAACAGTAAATGCATGAAATGCTCAGCTTAATTGCAACAGTTCTCCTCTCTGTCCCTCCAACATACCTATTCCCCTTTCACGAACTTTTAACAATTATCAAAATGTTCCCAGGCCTTCCCTACTTCTTCTTCTGGCTGTGGTCCCACAGTTCTTGGCCCCGGCCTCTAGGAGCAAAGCCTCTGGCTGACCTGGGAAGCGGTGCAGATGTAGTACGGCAAGCAATGCCAGTGGAAATAAGACTCCAAATTCTCTCTCACTAATATTTGCTTGACTAGATAAAGGTAATGGAAACAAAACCAGAAATGAAATCAGAAAAGGTGACTTGGGTGAAACAGTCAATGAAGACCAAAATCTGTGAGTGAATATAAAAGAGAGGTTGGGTCACTCAATCCAGTAAGATGAAGACCCAGAAGTGATATTGCTGCTATCTACAAATAAGTCTATCCTGAGATACAAAAGTTACTTAAGCTGAAGGACAGCGAATATAACAGAATGGGAATCAACCAGCCATGAGCAACTCAAGGCTGGAAATGAGAGGCACCATTAATCATCTCAGGCATCGAGCATACTTTCTGATGGAGAAGTGAGAGGACACAATACAGACTGAGTTTATACGGAATAAGATAAAATAAAGGAGCTATAAGAAGTTATAAGAGCCAGCAATGTGCCCTTGTTGCCAGGAAGGCCAATGGAATCCTGGGCTGCATAGGGAAGAGTGTGGCCAGTAGGTCGAGGGAGGTCATTCTCCCCCTCTACTCGGCACTGGTGAGGCCACAACTGGAATACTGTGTCCAGTTCTGGGCTCCCCAGCTCAAGCGGGACAGGGAACTTCTAGAGAGAGTCCAGCGTAGGGCAACAAAGATGACTGGGGGATTGGAGCACCTCCCTTAGGAGGAAAGGCTGAGAGAGCTGGGACTCTTTAGCCTGGAGAAGAGAAGGCTGAGGGGAGACCTTATTCTTGCTTCTAAGTATGTAAAGGGTGGGTTGAAGGAGGATGGAGCCAGACTCTTTTCAGTGGTTCCCAGGGACAGGACGAGGGGCAACAGGCACAAGTTGGAACACAGGAAGTTCCATTCAAACATAAGAAAAAACTTCTTTATGGTGAGGGTGAGAGAGCACTGGAACAGGCTGCCCAGGGAGGTTGTGGAGTCCCCTTCTCTGGAGATTTTCAAGACCCGCCTGGATGCAGTCCTGAGTAATGTGCTCTAGGCATTCCTGCATCAGCAGGGGAGTTGGACTAGATGATCTCTAGAGATCCCTTCCAACTCTGAAAATTCCGTGATTCCATGAAGTGGCTGCTTCTACCAGCTGAAGCTGGATTTTCTAAGATAGGATATATTTTATGTTGATAACACAGAGTTTCTTAAACTACATGGCATTCTTCCTTCCTTTGTTACAAGGCAGGATGGGTATTCAAAACATTTACCCATTGTAATAGGAAATCTGAACCACAGAAAAGGTTGATGACTCCTAGCCAAGCCATCTGTGAGCTCTTAGTGACACTCTGTAGACTCTTTCTATGCATTCCTGTTATATCATATAAATGACTAGGTTTTTTTCCCCTCAAGCCGTTAAAGTCTATCATCTTATTATGGCTGTTCTATATCCACAACAAACTTCATAGCTCTAGACCATATTAATACAACATACCATGGTGGCTCTTGCAGACTTGTCAGTTTTGCCTACGACAAATAAACAAAGTTAGTGTGCAATACTTTTTTTGTGCTACTCTACACTTACAGTACAGAGTCCAGTAATAAGACTGGACTACCACAAAATAAAAGGTCATCCTATTGAAAAAAATTATTTAATTGTTTAAGTTTAGCTAGATGCTGGTTTCTGTTCTTTCAATTAAAAAACAAAACCCCCCCAAAACCCAAGAATGACAGTCATTACTACAAAAGAACAAAAATACATAAATATAATATCTCTATATTTCTTTCATGAAGTGCTATTAAACACTAATGGCTTTATGCTTTAAAATAGGTAAGGGTCACTCAGTTGAAACACTATTGTGGTGCGGCAGAAGTAATTCAGTTACTAAGTGATACAAGGGCCAGGGCCAGGGCCTCTGACATTAGCAATTAGCTTAAGCATCCTGGATGAAAATCTACATCACCTTAATTATCTAAAAGACAAGATGATAATTCTGGAAACTACTATCATAGAGATGTCCCACACATGTGGAACAACAGGTACAATATAGTTGTTTCCTTTGTAGTACTATCAATATTCATGTCAGGGAGACATAGAGCACATGTGTTTTGTGTGTTTCTTATCTTTCTGTATATCCTAAGAGTAATAGTGTTCACAATCAGAATCCACTTCCAAGAGCTGCTCTTGAATTCTGTTGGAAGTGAAAGCCAAACAGACCGTCAGGGCACTGGAAATACTCATTAGTACACCACATGCTTATCCAGAGGGTTGGAAAAATTGCAAAACACAAAAGGATTTAATTTTTGTTCATTTTCCTGTTTGCAGTCTACCGTGCTACCACATAAGCAAATTAAATTCACTTTTTTTTTTTTTTTAAATAAAGAAATTAGCGTCATTCTCCATTGAGGATCAAATTCTCATCACCCAACACAAGGGACTCCTGCACTAATTCTTAATATTAACAACATGGAACTGCTGCTAAAAATCTGCCTCTTCCTCCTTTGCAGGAAAAAATCCTGTCCTATAGAGAAATGACATCCCAGTGCTCAGAGTAGAGTCAATGGTGCTGGGATAGCAGATGTTGCCTTTTTCTCTCTACGCATATGTAACTTAAATATTACTGACCCAATTTTAAACCTAGCCTGACACAAATTCATTTCCATGCTGAAATGCTACCTGCAAAGTTTAAGCCAAAAGCAAATTTTAATGGACAACTTACAAGCCCCTAAAGGACAGGGTTTTCAGAGGAGGGAACGACTGACAGAACAGCCAACATGGCAGCTACTATCATCAAGCTGTTAATACCTAAAGGGGATATATATATTAACACTTTTGTTTTAAATATTTATTGCGTGATAAGTGCTGAAGATATTCTGCTCAGTAAAAGACACATGTAGCCATTGCCCTAGAAAACTCTCAGTATGAAGCACTGAAACTACAAACCTCTCTGAGGATCTTTGTCCACGACCCAGAGGACTTACTGGAGGTTCAGGAGCCTAGATCTGCCTAGAGTCAAAGAAGAGACACAAAGATGCCACACGGCAAAAGCCACAGAGAAGACAGATAATACACAGCTTTTATAAACTCCCATAAAAAAATGTATTTTCTTCCCTGCAGTGAAACTTAAAATAAGGATCTTTTCTGACAGCTTTGGAACAGGCAGAGAATGGCCACTTTCCTTGTGCCTCTCACCGGCATCTACCAAGTAAAAGAAGGGGAAAAAGCCTCACCTCAAATTGCCCTGGAGGGTCAGCTCCAGGGAAAGAGAATAATTTGTATTCCAAGCCAAATCAATCCTTATGCTTTCCACTAAGAATATTAATTGTCATAGCTTTCCTGAGCTGGAAGTTACCCACCAGAAACAGGAGTGATGCCACAAATGGATTGCCAAAAGCACATGCAGAGACTGGGCATCGGATTTCAGAGGCTTTCACTGTCAGCTTGCTCCAGACTCAAGCCAGTCTCCTACGCAACATCTGGTCCAGATGAGGACATCACAAACTTTGTCCTTCTCTTCTTTGTAGGGGGCAGAGACAGGCAGAAGGGCTCACGTTTGTCAGCACTGAGCGCAGGGCTGAGTACCATCATCGACCTCGGCAACTTCTTGCTCTGCGCTGGACTGCACAAGAGGGTAAATCAGCCTCTGCAAACCCTCATTCTAGACCCTTCCCCAGTTCTAAATCCTTACTCCACTATAAGTAGCTTGTCTCAGTCTGCCAGCATAGAAAGTGATGCCTACTTCTAACAACCCCCCTCAAACTCCTCAAGCTTCTAGCGTAACCTCCAAGAGCAGAATGCACACAACTCAAGCAAGCTTCCTTTTAAAGCCTGAAAGATAGTTTCTAGACCTAGTTGACACAATCCATTTGTCATCTTGAGCAAGATGCTCTGGGCTTTAAACAACTTACTTAACCCCTTCGCTATTGGCTTCCAGCATTAAAATAAAAAATAAAAATGCTATTTCACAGGACTCATATTTAACAGCTGTGAAATATTTAGAAGCACAGTAAAACTACTGATTTTGTCTACATCCACACTTCTATTAAGGCCTAGCATAAATCTATAAGTAGGGGAACTGGAAATATAATGTTCTGTCTTTTCTTCCTCCCACCCCCCAGCCTTTTGCTGAAAAGACTGGGTGTGCTTAAACAAAAAGAAGAGGGCTCCACATTGGCGGGGCTTGTGGAAGAGGAGTTAGCTGAACCCACTGTCTTTGTATTGTCATTTACCTCATTACCCTTTATCTCCTGATTCTGAGCAATACTGAGAAAAGCATATGGAAGACAACATAAACAAACTGTGCAGGTGAACACTTCAGACATGCATGCCTAAAGCTAGACTTCTGAACCATCTGCAGAAGAGTGGCAACGTTTTAAGAAGTGCTGAGTAGGTGATTAAAACTGCAAAGGAGAAGCACATCTCCACACGCCCTTCCAGGCAGAGTAACAACCCCAGTTGTTCTAATTCCCTTCTCAGTTCCCTCTCAGTGCATTCAGAACTGCTCCTCCAGGACAGTGCCACCATCAGGGTCAAGTGAAGTTCTTGGTGGAGATAATTTCATCCACTTCTACTGACCATCTGTCTTTCTAGCTTTGTTCCCTAGCAGTTATACTGTCATCACCTAAAGACCTCGTGAGAAGCACAGAAGAATTAATTTACTCAGTTTCTTCCTGTCATGTGCATGGCATTCCTTACACAAGCATAGCCATGACATAGTTTTAAAAGGTAGTTAGAAGTGACCAAACTGTGATACAATATATGGCTGAAATGACTGCTTAATGTACTTGGTCACAGCAGATCTTTATTACGTATGGGAAAACTGCCCTTTAAATTAAATACTGTGGAGACCTTCCACTGCTAAAAGCTCAGGATTTACCTACACAAATGTGCTTCAAGATATCGTAAAACATTTTCCCCAGACTGTGTGCATATGTGTTATCACTGGCGACAGATGCTTTGTTGAAATTCTGCACAATACCCATTAAACAGCACAAATAAAAAACAATTGGCCACAAGAGGCTAAACTAAGAAAACTCAAGGTTCCTCACTGGGATCACTTGAAACCTTCAAACACAATACAAAGCATGCTTGAGTTATGTTAAAATGCTGTAATCACCACATCACTTGCTCTGGATAACGAGACATTCCCTGTTCCCTAGTTCTGAAAGTACAAGCTGGTATAACAGAGGGCTCAGTCCAATAAGGGCCTTTGATGCTTCAAAGTGAGGAATTTCTGGATTTACAACTCTGGGTGAGACACATAGCTCCCTAAACAACGTATGAAAAGAACTGGCATGCAAAAAAGAGAGACGCAGAGCATGGAAGAGAGACACTTAAAAGAACAAAACGCTGTGCTAATTTACAGAAAACACAGACAACAGCTTAAAATTTGTCCATCTTCAGGAAGATGCTTCTATTTGTATTCCATGAAGGTCTAGAAAAGCCTCTCCTGAAGACAGCTGTCTACAGCTTTCCTCTCAAGGAGCTAAGAAGACTTCATCTTTCTCCCATTGCGTGAGCAGGAGATGAGCCTGCCCAGGTGCGTTACAACAAGGGAGAAGACAGTGTTACTCAGCTGTCAGATGAGCACACTCCGCGAACAGCCCTTGACAGAGCACGGAGCTGCAGCTGCTCACGAGGCAGATTTCATGACATGCTCCACATCTGCATTGCTCCTGGTGGTGTCAACGCCTGTGTATAACACCTGTGAGGTCTGAACAACACTCGGAAAGTGGCAAAACTTTGCTCTAACTCCCTCCTCCATCTCAGCAGGGTCAAATCCTGATTTCCAGAACAGCATCCTCCTCGCCAAGCTCGAGACAAGCTATGGAGAGGCACAATCCACTAGTGGTGTCAATATCCACCACTCCTGGTGATGGTTTACAAAGGAGAGGGAAACACAGCATTTTAGTTACTGCACCCAGGGTGATGAATAGACTTCACGTAACATGAGTACTATATTTAACAATTACTGAATGAAAAATACACAATCCTGGGAGCAACACAGAACCCCAAGGCTGTATCTTTTTAGATCTGTACCTTAGATATAAATTAATTAAATTTCCTCAGGGACAAGGAAAATGTTTCACTTTTAGACCCCAGTAACAATTAAGCCTAAGACAGGCACCATGCTACTGGTCCATCGCGACGGGATTGGTGCCAGCTCTTGAGTAAGACTTCAACTCTAGACATCTGCAGAACTTTAAAGTGAAAAAACAAGGTGTCATTAAAGTACAGAGGGGGGACAGCAGCAGCTGAATTTTTTCAGGATTACAGTTTTGAATTTTGCCAACTACATTTCAGATAAGCTACTTTCAGTTTGATAAACTCTTTAGTGCCCGAAGCTGCACAGCATAAGCAACTAATTTTGAAGAATAGCGTGGCCGTGCAAATAATTTCAACTACTGATCTTTAATTAGAATCAGCATTACAAAGAATCATTTCTATTTTGTATGTGGATGCACCAAAAAAAGGTTAGGAAGCGTGAAATGTCACTATAGGAAAGTCCTGAAAACACTTAAACTACCCTAGGTACTTTAATTGAAATGGTTACACTTTAACTGAAACAGTACTACGTATTTTATTGGTTAACACAGCAGCCCCACAACCCCATTCCGAAATTTTAAAAACTCCTAGTACTATCAGTTTCTCAACAAATACATATTTACTGCTTCATGTCCTCTTAAATGCAAATCAATTAAGCGTACTCTGAGTTTTTCCAAGGTAGTACTGGCCTTGAATTCATCTAAGTGTAGCACAGCTCCACCCTTTGTCCAATACCACCAGTAATGAAGCGTATCACATACGAAAGAAGTAATGGCAGTTTAGTGGCTACACACGTCACACATCTTTCTCAACACTTAAAAATATCGGTTGACAGTTAATTACATATTACTGTATACTAAAGTGCTATTGAAACTGATATTCTGTGTATTAATAACAAGTTGGGTTGAGGGGGTTGGTTTTGGATGGGTTTTTGGGTTTGGTGTTTTTTTTTTTTGTTTTTGTTTGTTTGTTTTTTGTTCCCCCTAATATCTCATTCTTAGGACAAGAGAATCAACAGTTATTTCCTCAGCTTTCAGTTACAGAGTAACGTTGCACATAAGGTTTTGGGAATACAGCAGAGCCAGCCAGCATTACGGGCTACCACCCTACCAACAAGCCTCAGCGTTCAGGTCCAGTAAATAACTAAAGCGGGCAACCTGACGGCTGCCGGCAGGACTCCGGCCAGCTGGCTGCGAGCTGCTCTGACAGCGCCTCTGAACCACGGCCAGGAGGCTGCGATTTAAATGGAGCTGGGGTCATTTTTAAAAAAATAAAGATAAGCCAAATAAATAAGCGTGAGATTTGAACGCTGAAGTATAAATTAAAAGCACATAAATCACATTGATGGTCCTTTTTACAATCACCTCTTTACACCCGATCCCCAGTCACCCCCTCCTTCCACTTTCCGGAATCACTTCACTTTGGGAAAACAAAACACATAAACCAAAGAACTTGAAATGTAACTCCGAGAGGATTCTTCGCCTTTCGGGATCGCAAGGAGCGAGGCAAGTTTGGCAGAACTCGCGCGAGTGGAAGGAAGCGCTGGACGCGCTCAGCCTGAGGCTGCAGAAATCCCCACGCTGCGGGACCTGCGGCGGCCACAGCCTCCTCCTGCCACTGCGGGGCCGGCCCGGGGCCCCGCTCTGCCTCGGGAGCGACCGGCAAGCCCCGACCGCGCCGCCCCGGGAGGTCCCCGGGCCGGCAGCGCTGGCCCCGCAGGCAGCCAAGCGGGGAAGGGACAGGAGGGCTGCTCGGGGGGCCGCGTCCCCTCGGGCGGGAGGGCGGGCGCGGCCGGGCCGCCCGGGGCCCGCGCATCCCACCCACCGCTATTACCTCGATGTACGGGACGATTTTGCAGGAGAAGTCTTCTAGGAGCCACTTCTTGGTGAGCTCCTGGAAGATGACCAGCGGCAGGCAGAAGAAGACGATGAGGAAGTCCCAGAAGGCCAGGTTGGCCAGCAGGGAGTTGGAGATGCTCCGCATGTAGTAGTTGTGGCAGACGATGCACATCACTGCCATGTTGCCCATGATGCCGATGCCGAAGATCACCACGGAGAGGCACATGACGGCGTAGGCGCCGTACGACTCCTCGGTCAGCGGGTAGAAGGGGTTGCGGAGGCGGGCGCGGCGCCCCGTAGCGTTGCCGCGGCCCCCGGCGCTGCCCTCGCCGCCGGCCGAGCCGTTCAGCGGCAGCCAGCGGGGGCCGCCCGCCGCGCCCCTCCCCGCCGCCGCCGCGCCGGCTCCGCGCTCGCTGCTCCGCGCCCGCCGCCGCCCGGCCCCCACCGCCCCGCGGGGCGCGCAGCTGCTGCCCGGCCCCGCCGCTCCGCCGGGCGCGGCGTCGGCCCCGCGGGGGAGGGCTCCGCGCCCGGGGAGAGCCGCGGCCGCACGCCGGCCCGGGGCGAGGGGCGTCGGGGCTGGTGGCGAGCGGGCGCGCTGCAGAGGCGCCGGCAGCCCGGCGGCCGCGGCGGGGGCCAGGGCGCAGGCAGCCCAGGCGCCCAGCACCTGGCAGAGCAGGGCGAGCGGAGCGCGGAGGGGCTGCATGGCCGGGAGGCGGCGGGGCTCGCCCGCTCCCCTTCAGAGGCGGCGGCCGCCCCGCTCGGCGGGGCTGGGAGCGGGAGACATGCCCGCCCGGCTCCCGGGGACAGCCTGCCTCGCCGGGGCGGCGGCAGCCGCCACGCCGCTGCCGCCGGAGCGCGGCTCCCGCTGCCCGCCGGGGTCCGCCGCGGGAAGCGGCCGGCGCTGGGGGCGCGGCGAGCGGAGCGGCGGGGAGGCTCTTCTTGCCGCCTGCCGGGGCAGACCCGGAAAGTTCTGTCACCGTCTCCGACGCGCCGAGTTAATGTAGCAAGTGCAGCGCCGGGAGGACCCCCCTCCGGCGCTCCGCCCTTTCCCGGGACCGCTGCCTCCTCGCCAGCAGCAGCACCGGCCCCGCGCTGCCTATTTACATCCTCCCGCCGCTGCGGGCAGTTGGTGGCTTTATTGGTGAGGAGAGGTCCCTCGTGGAAAACACCTCCCCTCTCCGGGTAATCGCAAGCGCTAATTCCTCCTCTCCAGCAACCTCAGAGAAAACAGGTTGCTGCGCGCAGCTTAGGGTGTTTAAGAGCTTTACAAAACTCTTGCCGGGATTAATCACCGCGCCGCCTAAGAGCTCGCACCGCGGCGGAGAACGGCCGGGGAGGCAAAGTTGCCACCGGCGCCGGGCGGGCGCAGCTCCGGCACCGACCCCTCGGGGCTGCTCCTGCCTCCCCGAGCCGGGCGGGCAGCGGAAGAAGCGGGGCGGCAGCCGCGGCCGCCCGGGCAGGCAGGGGCTGGTCTGCGGCGGGCTCCGCTCCCGTTCCCAGATCCCCGCGGCTCCGGCCCCGCTCAGCGCGGTGCGGCTCGGCTGGGCTCCGCCGCGGCTGCCGGGGGCGCGCCGGAGAGGCGGCGAGGAGCGCGGCGGCCCGCAGTGCGCAAGCGCCGCCCGGCGGCGCGGCGGGGCCGATCCGCCGCCCGGCTGAGGCAGAAGCGCCGCCCGCCCACCGGCAGAGCCCGGCGGCGGGGCGAGGGCAGGGAGCGGGGGCCCGGCGAGCCCTCCCCGCCCGCGGTTTCTCCGTGCGGGGATGCGCCGGAAGAAGCCGCTTCCCCGCTGCCGGCGCCCTCGCAGCCCGGGGCCCGCCGCCCCCGGGCGTCTCTGCAGCCTGCCGGGTCTCCCCACGCCGCTGCCAGCGCCCCGGTCTCGGGGTCTGGCCGCCTGCCTCGGCTCTCAGGTGGCAGCGGGGCCGGGGGAGCGACAGGCGAGCGAAGCGCCTTGCCCCGGTCCGGGGAGCCTCGCACCCCGGCGCGAATCCCGGGCGACGGGAACAGAGGGCGGGAGGGGATGGAGGAAGCTGCCGGCGTCTGGGTGGAAGATGAAGAGAGGTTTTATCAGCCCGTGAGGGCACCTTGCTGGGGGGGAGGGAGAGGGCGCGCATGGGGGGAGAAAAGGCTGTTCCCCTGTGGGGGCGCAGAATGAGCACAAGGGTGGCCTTGAAGGAGACGGTGTTCAAAACATCACCCTCGCAGCTGAGCAGCATCAGAAGAGTCTCCAGACATTTTCAGTGCCTGGAGAGACAGGTCTACATTTCTTTCCTGTTTCGAATATTTGTGTGGGGTTTTGTTTTTTGCCTTTGCACTGTCAGATAAACTTCACAGCTCTTTCTCCTTGTTTCTCTGATTTTTATTTAATTCAGGAGAATTATTAGCTTACCAAAGTTGGATACAATAAATATTTCACTGTAAGTAGCCTTTAAGGATCCTCTATTGCCCTTGTTTCCATTTTTAAGAGTTTTAGTGTAGTTTATTCCCAACAGTTTTAAAAGTTTTAAACTTTTCCCATAAAGCAGTTTGAGAAGCATTCTCTGCCCTCCCCCACCCCCAACTTAACCCATTTGAAGTAAAGATCAGAAATTTAGTCAAAGCTACCAGAGCTCCCCGTTTCAGGGACTGAAATCAGGATTACGGATCTAATAGTTCCATAAACTTGTCTTGCGGGCCAGTTTTTAAAGCCTTGAGATGCTAAGTATGTAGGATATGGTTGCAGGTTGGGGCCCCGTCTTTTTTTGTATTAATGATCAACAAAGAAAACCATGTAAATATATACATTGCATCCATGCAAAAAAATTATCGGATGCAGTAACAGAGACAAGATTACTACCCCTCTTTCTCCATGGGGTTGAATCAAGTTGTAGTGTCGAAAGGATCCTTTCATATGAATTGTTAACTATTGTTTACTTGTGAAAACACAGTTGCACGAATTCACAAGCTGGCAGAAAGGTAGGCTCTACGTGAAGGTTCTCACTAGGCTGACCTTGCCGTCAACAGAGAGAGAAAAGTGCCTTCCTGAGGTCATTTATCTGATATTAATGTCCACGTGTGTGGTATAAATTGCTGTCTGGAGGTGCTGCTTTCACACCATCTGCCCTAGAAGGAGCTTAGAAAATTGTTTTGGATGAAAAATGTGACCTTTCAATGGCTAAAATTGGGGAGTCCTTTCCCATTCACATCTAGGTGTAGTGCCATTCCCCTGGCCATGATGGTTACCCAGAAAACACGCAAACAGGACACACAGAAAGCTTTTCCTTTTCCTGAAAATGTTCTCTCCCACATGTAGGTGGGGTGTGATTGTGAGACGGTTAAGGTGTTTCTAAGCTTACAAGAACAAGTGTAGTAAGTTAGGCACTGCTGTGTTCAGTGTACCTTACTACAAGTCAAGCCATTTTATTCTCCTTCTTCCTTAGCAATGTGTCATCTCATAGAGTTAAATGATCAAGGTAATTTTAAGACTTCCTAATAAATAATAAGTTTTCTCTAATAAAAGTATCTATGAATGAAAAAAAAAAACCACAACCCAACAAAACCTACCAGGAAAAGAAGAGAATGGTAAATATATTTTACCTTTTTTTTCCTGTATATTTTTCTCCCATTTGTTTCTTCTGAGCTCAGCTGGTGTATAAAAGGAGTTAATGATGATAATGAGCTTACATTTACTGCGCCTTTCTTCCTGAAGAGTCCCAAAGGGCATTACAAACAGATATGATAAATTCACTGCTTGTTCTTAAAGGATACTGAGGAATATTCTTTCTGGCTTTTATATGGAAGGAGCAGTCAGCAGTCAGCAGACATACTGCCCTTCTGCGTACTTCTGCAAGAAATATGGATCACGAAGAAGAAGGTTAAGCAGTGTTTGGTTTACATCACTGATCCTTTAACGGTGAGATAAGAACTGAATCATGCATAGGTTTTCCAGTGTCAGCATTCCACCTGCTTTGCAATAGAGAAAATGGATTTCTAAACATGAAAAGGTCTCATAAATTATTATTCTCGGCTTTATGTTTTGTCACATTTCTCTTAATTCATTAAGTGTTTGGCTTGTTACAAAGAAAAGCACATGCAAAAAAATTGGATTTTGTAGCTTGTAGCCATATAACCACCCTGCCTGGAATGGAGGAGGTTGTTGTATTTATATAGACGTGATGGAAATGTTCTTCTGGGCTTTTGTCTTGCTAAAACACTTACATCAAAGAGGATTAGAGGAATGATATTTCCTAGAGGTTTCTTATTGAGACGTAGTTTTGTGTAGAGTTAGGTGTATCTGCACCTCACCATAATTACCTAATTCTGCCAGTCTAAAAAGGTCCTGTTTTGTTGGCTCTAAAACCAGTTAATTTGCCATTATGGTAGTCCCCCGTTTACTATTGCTGCCTTGTTTGATGCTGAAAGTCAGTGTCTGAAGGTTGCCTTTTCCCAGTTTCTTTAGTTTCAAATATTTAATTGAAATTTTGCTGCAGTCCATATAATTTCTGAGTTGTTTGTTTTTTTGTTTTTTTTTGGTTTTTTTATGGGGCAGGGTGTTGTTGGGTTCTTTTTGAGGGGGTGTTGCTTATGTCCTGTGTCTTTCAAATAATGTTGGTACTTCTTATGATAAGATATTCCTTTAGGATAAAGCTCCTACTCTGTCATATTCTGATACAGCCTCCAGTTCAGTCAGGCTTTCACAACTCATAGTGTGTTTCTCTTCTAAAGGAGTTGTACATGTTTTGACAGTTTTTCTACCAATTCACGCATCAGCCTAGAAATAGTCTCACAAACCACAAACAGACATTTATATTTATAACACACTAAAAAAAAAAACAGGAAAGCATTTTTCTCTGTTAGATGAAGGAACTAAAATTCAGAGATGTTTTTGCAGCCAAAATCTATAAAAGGAAAACCAATAAACATATTCCTACATGAAAAAATATAAAATGATGGAATTTGAAAGGTTTCCAAATACATTCATTCTTTTTTGTTGGTGTGCTACGACATTTCAGCTGTGATAAAGAAATAAATAGGCTTTCAATGCCTGCAGTGTTGGGTTTTTGACATCTCCGATATTCATTACCTGAGTAAGTGATGGTCTTAGCTGAAACATGTTAGGAAGGCATTATTGTTCTTTTTAGCTCTCCTTGGGGTTCATATTCAACAGGTCATCAATGAAGAAGAAAAAGAGTAAATTTCCCAAAATAACTTATGTTCTTTTTCTGGTTTTAAACTATGGTGTTCTCAGCTACCTTAGACTCCACTCTCCTTCCTCATTTAGGCAAAGGTAATAGGACAACTTTTTTCCTATAGAAAAAAGACTAATTTGCTTACACTGCCGTCTTACATCTCACTGCGTTTTGATATGTATCACCTTGTCATAAAAATCTAAGTGTAGAGAGAACATAATTTCCATGATGTGGTATCACTGGAAATTTTGTTTCAGACAGATGAAAATCCCCTAATCAATGGAAGGACTTTTGTTGTTGAATTCAGTTGCTTATATGGCTGGGTCAGGCTCTGTAATAATAAATAAATGTTGAAAAGTTTGAAATTGAAATTCAAAAAGGAATTCAAAGATTAATGATAATATTGGGAATTTCTTGTAATTACTATTCTGATTCTACATTTTTTGATGTCCATTAGGAAAACTTACGATGGCTCCTGAGTATAGATTGCTATTCCTGTCTAGTTTCCCATTTTAAATTATATTACTTTTCCTTTTAACCTTTCTCTTTTGGTGACGTTTGAGTTCTGTTTTAAAGGGTAAGCATCAGTGCTTGTATCACATAGTCCAAATAGATTTGTTAAGTTATCCTTGTTTTGGAAGATAAGTACCAGCAACCCTTCTATTACTATTAGTAATACAAACCCAAGTGATCTATATTACATGGAAAACTAAAATGTGGTTGATACTTGCATCGCTGCTTTTCTGTCCTACTTTATCCAAAAGGCAGAACAATATATAGAATATCCAACAACATCAATAGTTGGAGAGAGAAGTCATCAATACTTTTTTTTAAGGTGAATTACTTGGGGAATAAGTTATATTTATATAATGTGGAGCTGTGGGAAAGAGTATCTATTATTAGTGAGTATCCTTGATAGACCATAGATTACGACGATGAGGGTGAAACCGCGTGAGTCATGTCCATCCACATCAACTCATTCTATTTCGATCTCTCATGTTAGCATCATCCCTTTTACCTGTGATCATCTTCATGAGCGTCTGTGCAGAAAGTACTCAAACAGATAAAAGGTCTCAAAAAAAATCTCAAGACTAGAGGTGACTTTTTTATTTTTTTTTCTTTGCCTGGCTATGAAATTCAGATCAGGGAAAAAAATAATAACACCTTTCCTTTTTAAAAGTTTATCCAAGATTTTCACTCCGCAGTCAGTAAGAAATGTAGAAGGGCAATAAGAGTCTTATGGACACAGGTTAAACCTTTACAGACTTTTAAAATGGTAGCTGGTTTCAGCTTTCAACCTAGCAGTGATTTTTCTACAGTGTCAACCATGGTGAAATTCTTTTGATCATTGCATTTCAGAGATTTCTTAGATATTTGTTTGGTTGTGGGTGTTTGGATTTTTTTTGGTTTTGTTTTGTTTTGCTAGCTGCTTTATACAAAATATTTTTTCCTATATTTACCAGTCCTTTTACTTTCCCCATGCACAAAAATGGCCATGGTCCTTCTCACTTCCTTCATCTCCCGGTTTGACTATTTCAACTCATTTGGATTGGAGCTATAAACCCTGAAAAGCACAAACTAGTATTCAGAGCTTCAAGTCAGTCTACCCTTGTGATATGGATAATCACCAGGAACATTGCTCCAGTTAGTCACTACTTGCCCCAGTTTGTCATTTAATGCAAAGCTGAAGTTGAAGGGAAATTAAGACCTGAACTGTGGCAACTTCTAAGTTGTGGTCCATGAACTAAGGAAACATCTGTGAGGTCATAGGAAAGGTTTCACCACCGCTGTGGAGAACCTGATGGAAGACTGAAAGCTTCACCATTTCCAGCTGAAACTGTGCTGAGAAATTCCAAAGAGTTGGCAGTACTTTATAGATCCAAAAGGCTTTGGAAGCACTGCTGTCCTTGGGATGGACCAGATAGCCCAGCATAGCAGCACCTCGTCCAGCCCCACCTGCAGTCCAGCCCAGACTGGGCGGTAACGTATATGTCAGAGTGGCAGAGGCAGTCGAATGACACCTCAGTTGTTGCTTTCAAGCAGCCAGTGCAGCTATAAAGAGAAATGAAGAAAATGAGAAGTAGAACTGAGGAAGACTCTGTGAAGGACAAAAAGGGAGAGAAGTCAAGAAGGCTGAGAGAAAAAGAGTCATGAGTGAGGAAGAATGGATTTTCTTGAGAGAACATGAGGAAAAGAAGAACAGCTTGAGGAATAAAATGGAGAGGGAGAGCCTATGGTGTATAGGCTGCCTCAACTCTTGAAAGCATGGAGCAAACAACTTCAGATTATTTGTCCCCAGCCCCTGTTGTTATCTCCCAGTGTCGTGGTCTCCATCTCTCCCTCCTGTGTGTATCTCAAGATTTTTCTCTAGTTTGGAATGCTAAAATGTATTTAATTGTAGATACTTAAAACCTCACATTTCCTCCATGCACAGAGTGTTTTCTCCCTTCCTGTGCCACAGTAAACGACTAAATATCCAGCCCAAACGTACACTAGCTTTTGTGTCCAGTGAAGTGCACTCCAAACCCGCATATGCATGCTGCCCTTCATTCCCAAGGGTAAGTGTAGGCCGCTGCTTCGCCTATGCAAGATACTTGTTTTTCTCCTACGGACTGTCCCTTCTCCAATGCAGTAGCCTGTTGCTGTCTTTTTTTTTTTTTTAAAGGTGGACCTTAATTTTCTGCCACTTTAATGTTACTCCAACTGTAGTTTCATCTGCAGAGCTCATTTACATGCTGTTTACCTTTTCTTCCGGCTTATTAATGAAGTTATTAAAGCAAGAAACAACTTTATACCTTGCAGTAGACCCACTGCATACTTCCCCACAACTGAATGCAATCTGCTGCCGTTTCTCATCAGCCAGTGTTTGTGATCCTTCAACCTGTTTTCAATTTACATCACAGTGCTTACGTCCAAATCAATTTGAATTCATTTTGGGAGATTTAGTGAGACACTGTATTAAATCCTTTATTAAAATCACGCTGTGTATCTTTCATCCAGGATTTCTGCAGTTCTATCAAAAAAGCAATCACGTTTCCTTGGCACGACATGTTCCTTATGAACCATGCTGCTTATTGCTTATCGTTCCATTATCCTTTGAATGTTTAGAGAAGTGTTTGGGGGTTGGGTTTTTTTCTGTTTATTTTCATTTTCCCCTCAGCAATTGTTCTGTTATTTCACATTACAGAATATGCTTGAAATTAGACTTCTTGTTTAATAAACCACTCTTCTTCTCTTTATTGATATTTGAGGCTATACTTGCAATGCTATATGACTTTTCGGAAATAATTTTTGAGGGCTTAGTATTTTCAATGAGTACTCAGGGATGCCTTTAACCTGGACTAATTGGCTGGATACAACTGTTTTTCTTACCTGTGTGCTATCAATAGCAATTTTTTATTTCCTGTTTTCGGTCAAACCCGCTTTCAATAACAAAAAATAATAAATACATGTATCTGGGAATCATGAGTTTTGCCCACCTCTCTTCTACCAAAGCAGCCGTACTTTTGGACTATATCTGCATTTATTTTATATCTTTTAACGATCCCCTTTGGTGTCATTAACTTGTTCTTGGCTTTATCCTGAAGGCCATTGAGCACTTTGACCATGGTCTAATGAAATTGTAAGAACATACTTACTTTTCATCACTGAAATCATCATACAACTTTTTTTGGGAATGTTCATACATTCAGGTTAAGCACAAGGTTTTATGCTTTGCTGCTGCTCATACAAGTTGTCTTCTACGGTTCATCTTTTCCCTGAATACTAGCCTGCTCTGTATATTTTGTTTGCTTTCCTCTTCATAAGTAAATACATCACCCTGGGGAGAAGAGTTATTTAAAACTGTATGATATATTTCATACACATTCTTCCTTTCATGTCACCTTTGTTCTCAGTTAAGCACAGATCCAGACTGTGTTAAAGTTGGTGAGAATATTCCAATTCACTGCAATGAATTTGGATCACGTCCTTAGTTGTCAAATCTCATATTTTGTTTTAGTTTGGGGTCCTCTTTTCTATTGTTTTGTTTTGTTTTGTTTTTTCCCTCTCTTATGTTTTTCATCTCTCCCACTTCTATATGCCATGATAAATTGATAGCTTCTGAAGGTTAACAATGAATAGGGAGATCTACTAACTGCATCTCAGCAGCTGGAGGGTTGTTTTGTGCATTTTCATGTTATGGCCCTTGTGAGGGACATATCTGTTACCTTTTTTACATGTGGCTTCATTTTCTGTATTAGCATAATTTTCCATATTTCTTTTAAAGACTGAAATTCTTGCCTTCTATAGCATTGTTCCAATTTGCCAGCATCTCTTAATGAGGACATAGTATGAAGTCAATGGTAATGTCAGCAGGTCATCGAGGAGAAGAGGCAGCCAGGGATGCCAGCTCTTCTGTCACCGGTCTTATGAATCACAGATGTCCTGGACCACACAAGGCTTCTGAGGGCATTGGTTAAAGCTGCTTGTGGTCATGTTATATTAGGCTGTGCTTTTTCTACCTAAATTGCATTGGCACTCATATCTGTTTAGGTGGAAACCTCAACTTGCTGCATGAGGTAGCAGGATTCCATTAAAATCATTGGTGATTACCCTAATTTAAGCAAGTGCCATTGTTGCCAGAATGTCTCTGTCAAATGAAATATCATGAGGAGGCACTTGTTAGCCATGCCCATTGATAAATTCCAGGATGCTTTTTACAAGACTGAGGATATCTTGACACTGAGAGTGCGGTCATTTCCCATACCAGAAATGTCTTCACTTGAGTGGTAGGTGAATGACTTGTACAGTGGGACAAATTTTTGGCTGTGGTTGTTTGTTGCTAATCAGGCCAGCAAAGATACAGGGTCAGAGGTAAAGTAAATTACCTTTTAGCTATATGATTCTAAAGCTTCTAAGAACTGTTTTGGGGTTCCGGGATGCTCACAGAATCATAGAATGGAATCATAGAAATAGTGCTCTGAACTGTTATCTGCAGCCCTTTTTCCTCCTGAGGGGTTTCACAGAGCCATCCTTGATGGCGTTTGGCAATCAGCAATTTTCTTAAATCAGGAAAATCACTGGTCTTGTTTTAGCTGCTTTTTCATATGTTTATTTCATAAGCATAAAGGGACCAGAAAAAAAGGGCAAAGATCCAGTTTGGTCACTGTAAAGAGCTTTAGGAATGTGTTATTGACCTCCCAAAGAACTTAGTTCTATGTGAGCCTGAACAACAGAGAACGTGATATGTTTTCCAGAAGGAAAATATATTATTGGCTGGAAAAGATGATTAAAATTGTTTTAAAAAATAATAATTCAAAATCCACCAAATAATCTAGAATCCCCTTTTAAATAACTACGGTTTGAAAGAAAGCTAATGGCATTTATTTTTCTCTCTAGTTTTACTTACAGGCTGTAAGTTAAGAATTATTATAGTCTAATCATGAAATGAATGTTATCTGTTTTGATATGCTTATTTTTTTGCTCTTAGCAGCTGCTGTCAAACTGCATTTCATTTGGGTGCTGGCAAAATGTTAGCTTACTGTAGAGTGAAACACATACGCATTTCACGTGAAACACGCGTGCATCGTATAGCCTGAGCCTGGCTGAATTGTACCTTGCTGTGAGCTAAGGCTTCTGTCACGTCCCCTCCAACATTACAAAGGTAAGGAACAGCAGGAGTGATTTATGTGAAGAATTGTTAAAATATATTTAATTAATATTTTAAATAGGAAAGGGCTGTGCTTTTATGTTTGCGAAGATCCTTCCTTCTGTTTTTGAGACTGAGACTCTGAAAAGCACTCGTAGTTCAGCTCCAGTCACCCACTTGAGCATTGCTTAAAATGAGGGGCTGCTCTTTCTAACCGCTTGCAGGGAAGGCTTTAGCTGGAGCCAGGAACAAGAGCACAACCCAGGCTGCCAGCTTGTTAGCGTGAGAATCCTGCCTTCATTGAAGTCTTTGGATTAATGACTTCAGACAGACAGATGCGAGACTCCGAAGCCATGTGTGGGGGAAGGGGTTTCTCGTCAGAGGGCCCTGGAGTGTTCTTGGTAGCGAGAGTAGCTTTATTCCCTGGAAAATACAGGGTTGTGACTGAGCAACTGTGAAGAAAGGCTGGCAAAATGGAAGGAAAAATATAAATATTGCAGGTATTTTTGTGCTGGGAAGTAACTCACAGCAGCTACTCTGAGTCCATCCAAGAAAACCCTGTGCTTTCTTTATGTTCACTGTATAAATCTTAAGCTAAAATGAGTTCCCAGCATCTGAATACAGCAACGTTACCAATGCATTGTTGCTAATGGAAGCGATCTGAGTTTCCCATGAGCCATCACTGCAGGAGAACAGATTTCTGTGAGGTAGAAGATTTTATAAAACACCAGATCTGTCATAGCAAATCCATCAAGATTATCCCCTGCACACTAGCTTTCCTGCTATGCTATCAAAAATAAATAATATCAAATAAAATCTAAACATCTTCATCAAGCACTTATAAATTAGGGGATACCCTCTGGGGCACAAGTCACAGTATGTACATTTTACAATAAAATATTTACATATTCTGTGACATCTGTATAGTACAAGAAGGTATAATCTCGAATAGCATTTGGAATGCAATTGTGCACATAGAAGAGCAAATAGAAAAGTTACACTGTATTTCATAGAGTGCTTATAAAATTATTATGGGAATATAAAAATGCATAACACTGATATCCAGAAATCCAACTAAGAGATGTTTTGTACAGATTGCGTAGTCCAATTCAATATTAATTACATTTTTATAATTCTGTATGTTGTCAATACACATACGCACACGTGCTGTTCCACACAAACACGCGCTCTGTCATACACTTACTAGAGTGTATATGTCACATTTTCTATTTTGTGTTGTATGTTAATGTTAAAACCAAGAAAGTACAGGCATATTCTCATTCTAAATTCGTAACTCTGGGAATGGATACATGGGAACAGATGTGATGTAGAAGAAATTTTATTCTGGAGGGCTGTCATAACAGAATTAAGCTATCCAGCTGACTTCATAGTCAATGGTAGAAACTTTCAACAGTGGGTGGTGTATGCGCACAGAGGCAAACCAGTTCAGAGCTCAGCGAGTAGTTCTTAAATATAGCCAAAGTAAAGCCTGGTGAAAGATTTAGAAATAACAAGCAGCAACTGATGCAAAAAATTTGCTGGGTGGACATAGTATGTCACAATAGCCCATCACACTGAGACAATGTACAGCTGCAATGACATCAACTGCCCTATCAAGAGTCCTGTGATGGGGTCTTGGAATAATGCAACTGAATAAAAATAATAGAAAAGGCTCTGTTAGCATATGCAGTGTGGTGATAGGCTGGGGACTTTTGAGTACCCTCTTGAGGTGTGTGACCTCTGCCAAGAGCAGGGATCTTCTCAGGTTTGGGGATGAATAACTCTTGACACATTCACTCAACAGTATCTTTCAAAATTTCCCATGGAGCAGGCCCTGCAGCTACAAGGCCAGAAAAATATATTTTGCATCATCAGCATAATGGTAATACTCTGTCCTGTGTTCAGTAACGATCTCACCAAGAGACTTCGTATTTACAGCATGGGAAATGGGAAAGGAAAAGAGCCTTGAAGGGTGCCACATTTCAAATTCCTTTACTCTGACACATAATTACCCAGCAGAGCCAGTTATCTCCCACTTTTTAGACAGCTGGAAAAGGAAGGATGCTCTTATGGGTAAGACCTTGGGAGATACAAGCTCAGTAGCTGGCTCTGAGAGAGTACTTTTAGTGTGCCCTTGAGGAAGTGCTTCAACTGGCCGCTATTTGGTACCCCTTATTTACAAGACGATCACTACTTCTGGTCTTCTGATTGTCTTGATATTTCTAGGCCCTTGGGGATGTGACTGGGTTGCAGCAAAATACCTATAAAGCGTCAAACACACGATGTCCCAATGCTATTTGGACCTGTGTGCACTTCCAAGCTGCAAATAATGAACAGTGAATAAGACTACTGGAGAACAGCTTTAGAAACACCAGCCATTTCCTCTGGTTGCTCAAATTAAATATTATTAATTAGAATACTATTTATATTCTAATTTATTCTATTTATATTAAAATTCCAGGAAAATCTAAACAATACCAAACTTTTTTAGAGACAGAACAGTAATGACACCTATAATTAATGCTGCCCTTAAATTTAATTCCAGAGTTTTTCCATTTTCCTAGAAATTGGCAAAACTGCTTCATGCTGAATTTTTAGGCTATTTTCTTGGAAAGTTTCTGGGCAGAGAATTAAGGAAACAATCTATTGTTTGATCACTATGACATGCTGACACTTGTTTCCTTTGGAAGCTTTCAGGCAGAAGCTTGAAATGTATTGCAAAAGGGCAGAGAAAGATGAGGTTCCCTTTTATTGTTTCCCTGAAATGTTATTCCACTCAAGCTGTTTTTTCTCTCTGCAAGATGCCTGGTGCGCATCCTGTTTTCCTTACAGATGCTCCAGCACTCTGACCAAGCCACATGCATGCCAGCACCAGTGTTTGTGCACTGAACATTCACAAGGGAACAGCACCAAATTGGGACTTTCTCTGAAATTGCTCATCCCAATTGCTGGTGCCGTGAAGATGTATCTGGCTGCAGACACAGTCAGCTAAAGGAAGGAAATTCCTTCTTCTACCATTCATGTTGTCACTAATCTCCCTGCTCTAACCAGAGATCAGAAAAGAATCAGAAAAGAATCTCAGTATCAGAAAATAAAGGAAGGAAGGCAGGAGTTTTGCAGGGGAGGCACCTAGGGGGTGGGGAACTGAGTGGAAGGGGACAGGTGAGAAGATGAGGTTGAGGGAGTGAAAACTCATGAGTCTGGAGGAGGGGGAAATGGGACAGGAGACTGGGAGCTGACAGACAAAAAAGGAGATGGAGAAGGCCTGGATGGAGTGGGAAGAGGCTGGGCAAAACCCTCTAGAATATGGAGCTGAGCTCAAGAATCCCAAATCTCAGCAGCAGTTTGCTGTCCAAAACATTGCTTTTAAACCTTCTTTTAATGGGAAAGCTTTATGGAATATAACGGCCTTCTACTACTGCCACCCACTCATCAAAGACCACAGAACTGTGCCAGGAGCGTAGTTATCTCCCATCAAGGGTCTGTCAGGGGAATCCCCCCTCCCTACTCCGAGCATTTTAGTGTCTTAAAAATACTGTGGATAGTATTCAGAGAATTTAAAAGTCGCGTGCTCCAGAAATATTTGAAGGAAGACTACTTCTCCACTCTTAACCACTTACTGCCTGTGCATTATTGGGCTGCTTAATGTATTTACAGATTGGGGAGCAAAAGTAACCTGGCTTATTTTGTCAGCAGCCTTCCACATTTCTCAAACTCTCTGACCTAGAGATTTGAAATGACTCTTTCCAAATTCAATGCACACTTAAATGTGCACTTCCAGAAAGAGCAAACTACCTAAATGATGACTGCCCATCCATGGGTTTACCTGGCCATATGTTCCAACAGTCCGTTTCTTAGTGTAGGCCGCTTCTGGAGCTCAGAAGAAAAATCCTGACCTTTCTAAAATAGACCCACTTTGGACATGAGGCTAGTTTATAGCACTCACATAGTCTTCCTAAAACTTACAAAACTTTGCCTGGCAGCAGCCACACGTGTTGATATATTTCAGAATTCCGAAGCAACATTTGAAGTGAACATGTCTTTTAAGTGTGAGCAAGATGGAGCGAAGTTTAACATTCCTAGCTTTGGCCACATTTTGGTCAGGCACGGGCAAAATTTCTGATGAGGAAATGATGGGACTCTAAGTTTACAGGCTTGCTTGGATCAAAACCTATTCAACTGATTTTGCTTCAGCTTTCCAGACGTTCTCCTGGAGACAGACCGTGTGGATTTGAAGTGTCAAGGGAGCTTGAGAGAAAGCTCTGAGCAATGCAGGAGACAAGCTTGAAAGCAAGCCACGTGTCATAGTTAACAAGAAGAACTGTTACAACATACACAGGATGGTGTAACACAAATGCAAGGTGTAGTGGAGGGGCAAGAACACCTATGCTGGATGGAATATGTTCGGGAGGAAGGTATGGCGGTGTAGTTCATCACTTGCCACTCACAGGCAGGGAAATCATCAGAAGATGGCAAAGAAGTGGGGCCTGGACATCACTTCTCTGTCACCAACACAGGAGAAGGGAGCTGGGACACCGGACGCAGAGGGGAAGTAAGAAGGCAAAAAAAATCTGCTGCAGTCCCCTGCAAAATTTATACCAAACTACAGGGGACAAACAGGAGCTCCTACGTCTTAATCCACCCTGTGCCTCTGTGGCATCCTCACTCTCTATCCAGGTCTCTGAATTGCACAAGAAAGACCCAAATATTTAAGTTAAAATGGTTTACACAGAAAATACTCCACTGATAAATGACTCCAGCCAAAAATATCAGTTGCAGCCCTCCACATATACAGAAGTATTCCAGAGGTGAATCTCCTGTTTTGGATTATTTACTGTCAGTGTGTCAGTGGCAAGAGCCTGGTCTGGGTTTCTACTGCACAAGAGGGAAGAGGGGAGCAAGAAGAGTTCTTGCCCCATGAATACCTGCTGCAAGCGGGCAGCAAGAGACCCCCCAGGGGCAACTGGCAGCTGTCTCAGAGCAGCAGCTATGCCTAGAGGACCTCAGCAGTGCTGGGGGTCTGCTGGCAGTAGAGCTGTGCACGCACTGCAGAAGCAGCCTGGGCTCTTCTCTCTTGTTGGTGTAAGGGCAGGACCTCGAGGCACTGTAGGCTCATGGCAGGGCCACATTTGGAGTCCTCCCCTCGCACACACAAGCACACACACACAGGGACACGTGCTGTCTTGGGTACCCTGCCCCTGACGTACCCTGCCAGGAAATTACTCTGCGTGTCTGCTGGTAACGATAGCAAAAGTATCAGTCACCAAAGACAGGGGAGGAAGGGATGCCAGTGAAATCCGAAGAGGTGATGCCAGTGAGCACTGCAGCACTGGTAAGGTGCAAGCTGTCCTATGCACCCTGCTGAAACTGTGAAGGCTCAATTAACAGCTTCCCCCAAAGGACTGGCAGCTCCTCTAACCCCATACCTGCTGCATACAGTGAATACACACTGAAATGGCTTGTAAGTCATGTGAAATAGAAAATCTTGCCCCTTCTGAGCAAAATGCCTCTCCATCTCAGCCATATATGCTGCTAAAGATCTTTTTCTTGAGTCTCTGTGATTGGTATTCACGGAGTGAAAGAGAGGGGAATGGTCTTGGCTGTCAGCACGAAGGAGAAGCAGCAGGACCTTGGCTGCAACGAGAGGTGTTTAAAGATCTGAATGCTAACACCTCCTACAGCACTTCCCTGAAACAATATGCCAATATGCTGGATAAAATAACAGGAGCCCTGCTGGTATTTTACAGACCAGCCTGTTAAATGAGTGACCACCCTATCAATCTAATACATTATTGTGTCTGAGTACTACTTCTTGATATATTTCTATCCACATGTTCTAGAGTTCCCTTTATATCAGACATGGACTAATAGCTTGGTAGATTATCAGAGGAAGCAGACAACAATTGAGAAAATTATTAGTGCCTATTAATATGAGAATGCTAACTATTATGCTAATTGCGTATTCACAAAAGAGCCAGAGGGCAAATATATTGTACTTTCACATAACAAAGTGTTTCAGCTGATGTTATTACTGATTACATTTGAATTCATACTTTTCAGAACACTTGTATTTTTTTACTTTTGTGCTTGACAGCAAATTTCTAAAAATATATTTGGTGATGCATCCTGGTACCAACTGTTCAGGATCTGCAGTAATTTGTTATCCCAGAGAGTCAAGCTGGACAACACAGCTCAGAGTGGCAGGACTTTTAGGAATGGTAATGTCATCTCATTAATATGTGGCCTAGTGCTTTATTTTTTAAGGACACTGCTGACCACACACAAGTACACACACTCAGTTTTGAATGCTGCATTGCCCCTGTAGAAATGCGCCTATCATATTTCTGCTAACTGTGACATTTTGTGTCACTCATGGGTGCTGTATAACTGACACCCCAACTTCCTAGTTTTTCTTGCAGGTTTCCCCCGTCATGTATAATCACAAGAAGTGTAGGAGCAGCTTTTTTTCTCTCCTGTTACCAGAATATTGCTATTTCTGGCATCTTAACATCTAGATGTTGTAAGGGAAGACTAGATAAAGCAATCTTGCCCTAAGCTGCAATGTTGGCATACCAGTATAGCATCCTCCTCTCTAGAGCTGGGGACTGGAGAAAGACCTTCAAAAAACCTCATTCTCCAGCAATGAGGTGAGTTAAACAGTGACCATCTACAGTGGATATTTGTGTAGCTTGTTTTTAAAATTCTGCAGCAACGATCTCCCAACATCTGTGGGAACAGCCTCAAAAAACACAGGATTTTTGCTTTACATTGAGATGTCATATAAATCTGTGTTGTATGGCTTAAAAGTAAAGATCAAGGAAGGAGAGCAGTCCTGAGAGAAAATAAGACACCTGCAGAAAATTCTTTCCACCCTATGTGCTTTTCTTTCTGAGGCTATGATAAGTTGGAAAAAGATGACCTCTCTCTTAACAAGCAATCAAGGATGTTCAAGGGCTACTGGAAGATGCTCCTACTTGCTGATCATGCTGTTGAATTTTTTACCTGACATAATTTGGCATGATTGAAAAAAGAAGTAAAGAAAAGAAGTCTGACATAAAATTTCTATTAAAATGTGAAAGGGGGAGCAACACATTCTTCTCTTTCCCTGGGATCACAGCAATTAATTCACAAGGGTTTTTTAAATCCCACATCATCTTAGTCAGAATGAGAGTGAGAGTTTTTAGCCATTTCTGCTGACATGTGCTTTAAAAAGAGAAATGATGTTTCATGGGATACTTTGGCAGTTCTAAAAAAATACACTCACCTCATTGCAAGACTGATGAAGTTTGAGTACCATTAGCAATAACCATCTCTGAATATCCTCTAAGGATGCTACTGTTATTACCATCGAGAACTCAGCAATCCTGCTGTAGCAGCATAAAAATTAAACTGATGAGCTGCAACTTAAGTATTTAACAATAAGATATCAAGTGAACTATTCAAATATGTTACAGCTTAGCAATTCACAGCTGTAACTAACGGAGAAAGCACCAACAGGTATTAGATTAGTGCGAAGCATACAGTGTGAATGCTGGGGAGGGCATAATGGATGGCAGAAGAAACGAAGCAGCAAAGATAGATAATTAGCGAAGGGACAAGAGATTTTAGTAGCTCTGAAGTTGACAGGTAGTAAAGCATTAAATGTCTGATCCAAAACAATTGAAGTTGATGATACTGTAGTAGCAGCAGTCAATTTTTCTGTTATATTCTAATGGTTAAGGTGCTTGGCCTGGAAGATGACTGTTTTCAGACCAGTACAGCTTTTTATTTCCTTTGTGTAGTCAGAAATGTAGGAGTTACAGGAACAAAAAGGAAGGAAGAAAGAGTGGCTCCAGAAATGAGGGCTTAGACACTCATCTCTTGCATAGAAGTTTGGTGACTAGTACCTTCCATGGGGAAACAACAACCGATGTTTGGTTCCCTCCTTGGAGTCATTCAGACACCTATCTCCTGCCTACCTCGTGTCCTAGGGCTAGGACTTTCCTGGGAAGCAAGCGAACATGGGCCCTGTCTCTGCTCCCCAGGGCATTTCTGCACGTTACATTACCTGCTTGCTGAGAACTAATTCCGAGCAGCCAGGTGACAACCTGTGTGTAGGTGACCTGCTGGTCACCAAGCAGTAGTCGAGCAGCTTGCTGCCTGGCCATCCACTCGTGGGAGAAAACAGTGCTTCTTGAGCACTATTGGCAACAGAAATCTTAATGTGAATGGAAAAGGAAAATTATTTGGGATGCAGGGTATGAGATACTTTGTCAGCTGCACTCCAAAATGGGGAGGTGCCATCCTGGCAGTCCAGAAACCGTAGGAATGACAGAGCTCTGCTGAGCTCGTGGTGTTCTCCTGAGGACTTGAAGGCTCCATTCAAAGATTCAGGTATTTTTTTCTGGCTTCAGGTCAGGCCAGTACCTCTTCACTCTAAATAGTATTTCCCAGAGCCAGAAAAACACACAAAAACAAGAAAAGGATTTGACTGATCAAACACTTGATCTGACACTTGTTTGTTGTTGATACAATTTTTCATTGCCTCCAGGCTATTTTTCCTGTTTTCACTCAGACAAATAACCAGAAGTGAAATCAGAGTCAAGCTGTTCAAATTTAGCCAAAAGGATGGCTTTTTCCAATCACATTTGATTATTTGTCCATTTTGTGGAACCCTAAAACTGATGTATGCATATGATTATTTATCATATTGATGTTACTGCTTTGACTGACAGAAGGGAATAAATAGAGCTTCATGCCAAGATCAAAATAAAGGATCCAGACAAATGTATTAGATGGCTTTGAAGTTCCTTTTTGTGAGCCAAGAAAAACTACAATACAAAAGTGAAACGCAGAGGAGTTTGTTACAGTATATTTATCATAAAACAGAGTGAATTACAACAATACTTGCAGAAAAATACTCTACCAAGAATGGCACATAAATATAACTTTTAAAATGCAAATATTGATCATGAATCTGTCTTACAAGAATGTAACACTTTTTTTTTTTTTTTTACTCAGTAAAGGCCTTAAAATGTAAGACTATATCAAAATTATTTGTATATAGGTAATAAATAGTATTAGGTGGTGAACAACATTAGGTTCCAAGGCAGAAGCAAGGGACAGCTATTTCTCTAGCCTGAAGAACCTCTGTGTGATAATGAGCACAATTCTTGTGTTTTTCTTCAATATCAATGTGTTCAATATAGACAAAAATTGAGCTTTGAAGACGATTTTGCAGGCAATTTATACTGGTGTTTGTAGCTGGTTTTGCAGGAAGAGAATTTGCACAGAAATAAAAAGTCTATTAACATCTGTAAGTACAATTGCCCAAGACAGAAAAAGGATAGAGAAGAGGAGGATGCCATTCAAAATTATGACAATCACTGTAAAAATTTTTCTTTATATTCCATAACAACCACCAGTCAGTATGAAAGTGAATGTGTTCTTTACTACAATTTTTTTCCTCCAATTTATATCCAAGTTGGCTTGCTGAGATAAACCGGTGGGCTTCTAGCACTCGCATTTCCCCTTTGGAAGCTAAAGAGAAAAAAACCAAAACAGACTAATTTAAAAAAAAAATAAAATTAAATTTACGTTAAGATTACAGAGCAAAAATAAGAATAGAGGAAGTTACATTTCAGCCCTGTCAGTTTCAGCAGTGTCTCCCTAATTTGAAATCGCAGCGTTTCTATGAACTTGAGTCACGTCTGATTTTTTGTTTGACCTTTTGTACGAAGAGGCAGGCGTGAGGCGATATCCAGTCTCCTACGAACTTGGTATACTAATGAACACAATCTTGGGAAGGGAAGGTAGGGGTGGGGGGATGCTATTAAACCCTAAGAAGTTATTTTCCATTCCCTGCCCTCTCACCCAGAGGGTGTTCGGTGCTTTTCAGAAAGGGTTTAGCTGATACAATCTATCCTACTGTGGTTTTCAGTTTAGAGTGCAAGCGGTTAACTGAAGTTGCTAGTTAATGTAGTGAATATGTTTCTGTATGTGTGGTTTAGGCTGTGTTGAAATCGCATCAATTTGCAGTGTTAACTGTTATGCAGCATAAATAGGGCCTTCACAGGAATTTGAATTGGGAACTAAATGAAAGGAGGTACAGATAATTCCAGCTGTCACTATCAGTATTTCCAAATTATTTTTTTTAATGCATACTTCTCCCATTTTAATACTAGTTTGGGACCACATATGGATAAAACATCAAACCATTTTGCCTCAGATTTTAATCCCTCAGTTACCACACAGGCGGACGAACTGGTGGACACGCAGACAGCACAGAGTGCTGCCCGCATTCTCACTTGCACAGAAGGCACTTGCTGCCTGACCTGCAAGAAACACCTGTAGTTTGCCCAAAGAGTTGTGTGCTACTGATACTGCAGATAAAGACATTACCAATATCCAAACAGCTTCTCCTTCAGCTCTTTGTGACTTTCCAGCTCATAGTTTAAGTGCCCTTAGTGCAGCCTCCCTGTGGGGACAGACTGGCTGAAGGGGCACAAAGCTGGGGTAGAAATCCTTTGCCAGATGCCAACAAATAGTCAGGATTTGGTAGAAGAATTATATTTATATTAACTTTATACTTCATTTATATTGGCAAAAAAAAAAAAGATTGTGGCATTAATACCATCAAATGTGTGCAGACACATTTACCTAGAGAGACCAGAAGGCTCAGCTAAATATTCCTTCCTCCCTTGATGAGGTGGAGATGCGGAGACAAAGCAAGTGGCTGGAACAGGCTGAAGGTCTGCAGGACCTTTGTTCTTATCATCGCTATTTATCTGTTTTAATACTGGAGACAGAACGAAACAATATATGTTTCTCAGGCATCCCTAGCCTATCCTGCATAGCTGCACTTGCTGCATGTTTCTCTTTAGCACACTGCATGAATTTACACATCTGCATCCTAAAACATGTAGGGAATAGCTCCCTCCCCTGCAAAATAGGAGGTATTGCTGCAAGCCATAGGGGACCAATCTATTCCTTAAGTGTTATTAACCTATTCCTTAAATGTTAAAGGGAAAATCAGCCTGTTTAATTGGATTGCAGTGGCAAATTGCACTTGCTGATCCATTTGTACAGTATTTCCTATATTTAGAGTGTGTAATTTGTGAATTATAGTTAGACATGTAGGTTGTAAATTCATTTACAAATATAATAAGTCTTTAAGAAAAACAATAGAAACAGCTCATTAAGGAAATTCTTCCCTAAGAATAAACAAACTTTGCATCTGTTAGACTTCTCTGATTGGAGGGCTTATATATTCTTTCAATAAAAAGAAGATAAAAGAAGTATCTGTTTCATAGTCAGCATGTAGACAGCATAATAGTGTAATAATACAAATACTACAAGAACTGCAGATGCTGGGTCAGTCCATCTATCGTAATATCTTCTCTCAAAAAGTATTTGATGTCCAATGCTTCGAGAACAGTGTAAGACTAGCATATACAGAGAGCAATCTTTTCCTAAAAAAAATTCCAAAGCCCAAAAAAACCCACTTTCCTGCAAGATCAGGGCTTGATGCTTTAAAGTTCATTTTCATTAATTGTAACTTGTCATGTGTTTGTAAGAAAATGTATAAAGTAGCTTAACATATTATGTACCCTCTGTAACAGGTATGGCCTAAGCAGTAAATGAATGGGGTTACCAAAGATGAGAAATGTTTCAGATAATATTTTCTGCTTGCATTTGCTTAACTGGTGTTTGGAAATATCCATACTAATTGGGGCCCCTGGGTGCAACAGCAATACAAATAAATATAATGTGAGCATTGATCAAAGTCCCTCTCTTCCCTAGTGCTAAGATAAGAAGTATGAAATTACAAGGAACACTAGAATGGATTTAAAAAAATTGAAATAATATCTACAACAATAAACTTCTATATTGTTATCCAGCAAATGTGTAAAGGTATTTTAATGCTCAGCAAAAAGTGCCAAGGCAGATTTAGACTGTCAGCTGAGAGGAGGCTGTTTCCAGAGGTTTGCCGGTCAGAATGTGGCAATTCTTTTTCTATCCATCCCTTAGGTCACAACAGATTTCCTCATCTGTTTTTTCAAGGTACATCTGATCTTGGACTGCTGCTGCTGTTAATAAACAGAGCATCAAGAGTCCATTTCTCCTTCCACATGCATTGATTACACCATAAGTAGCCCACGGCTAAATTCAGGTCCCCAGCATGCGGTCTGGTGTGGCCAAGAAAGAGTTTTTAAGGTACTAACCAACTGCTTACCTAAAACTATTCCAGTTCAGTTGCATTCCTGATCCAGGCTTACTCCCTTATATCAGAGACCTTCTCAGAATAACGAAATTAAATGAGAAGGCTATAATCTTGAGCATACTCCATTGATATCTGGGGAAGTTTTGCCATTAGCTTCAAGTAACACCAGGATTAAGATCCTAAAGAACCAGAGCCCTGGTGTAAATGGGCAGGTCTGGCTGTGTGGCATGAAAGCCTGCTCACCCCAGAATCAAAATGGTCCCCTTCTGGTGTAGAGTGGGCGGAAGGAGTGAGACACTTGGATTTTAAAACTGAATAAAGACGTTTATATGTTGACCTTAGTTAGAAATGAATATGATATTATAAGTTTGCTAGATCCTATTTATTTTGCAGGCCCACAGTTGTAGAACAGACTATTAACCTTGCTATATACCACCTACTGAAGAGTCCATTATTTTTACTCCCACTAACATGTTTCTTTTGATTCTGAAGTAGTTCTTTACCTTTAGAAATCGAAACATTGGCTCTCAAAACATCCTCCTCAGATTTACACAAGTGGGAATTGAGTCTGCTTTATTTAAAACAGTTAACAAATGGCAATTTCAGATCCTTTTGCTTGATTTTTTAAAGAAAATCTTCACAGTATTTGTACACATCATTCTCAACGTATGCTTAATAACAAATAATGTGCAACCCACTAGTACTCAAAAACTAGATCCAGACATATGCTGTTTTAATAAGAAGCCATTAAAACTATCTGTCAAATATGAAGATCAATCATTTTCCAACATCTGATCTGCAAAATACCAAGGCATGTTTAGAGCAAAAGCAAACTATATAAGCTTCTTGGTTTTGACCATGATATATGGCATGAGTCCTTGTGAAATCCTCACTCTTGCAATTGGTAAAACGTAAAAAATTATGGAGAAGTTGGCAGAACGAAACTGAGTATTTTAAGAACAATAGAGAGATGGTGATGAGTGAACAGGTTTCATCTCTATTCTCATTTCCATGAGAAGTGGCTACTAGGCAGGGTGCAGGATATAAAGCACTTTAGGTCTCCACCTGTCACGGCTGACATGCAGCATTCTCTGACTTTTCTTTCCTTCTTGACAAATGTTCCCAGATGACAAAGATGCAATAGGCATTATGATCGGATCACAGTCATTACCAAATTATTACTGGAATAAGAGAAGTAAACCTGGCAGAACTAGTAACATGGAGTTTTTGATGCACTTTTCTTTGTTTCCTTTTCTTTTTTCTTCCAGCAAATATTTTAAAACCCACAACTACTTTTTGGTGTTGTTGGTACTATTTTGCTGAGTTGCACATCATATTTCTGGAGTGTAGTTTGTCGGCCACAATAAAGGGCACAGCCTTACTGAGATTGATTACGCTGTCCCAGTTTCTTTCAAATGACACACTGGCCCATCGCTGAGGACAGTAGGGAAATACATAAATATATATATATAGTTTGCAGTGCTGCATATCTGATCTTTCAAAGACATCCCTTTAGCAAAGACAAAATGGTGAGATTATTTACTGATACAAGAAGCCAAATCCACTTTATAATACAAAGAAAAGCTTTTTTAAGAAGATTGAATAGATGGCTGGCCATTTAGTTTATTAACTCTTGAATAAATACACTATAGTCCTGTAAATAAAAAAAGACTGTAATATCCCATTAAGAATATTATGTTCTTTTGCATTATATGACCCCATTGTAAACTATAAAGGAATATGCTGAGACTCATGAGGAGCGGCTGAGGTTACCTGGTTTGTCCAGCTTGGAGAATAGCAGGCTGAAGGGTGACCTCATCCCAGTCTACAACTTCCTCAAAGAGAACAGTGGAGGCGGAGTTGCTGATCTCCTCTCTCTGGTGACCAGCGATAGGACACGAGGAAGTGGAATGAAGCTGAATCAGGGGAAGTTCAGACTGGACAATAGGAAAAGGGTCTCCACTGAGAGGGTAGTCAGTCACTGCAATAGGCCTCCCAGGAAAGCGATCATGGCACCAAGCCTGTCAGAGTTCAAGGAGTGTCTGAATGATGCTCTTAGTCATGTGGTTAGTTTCAGGTAGTCCCGCAAGGAGCAGGGAGTTGGACTCGATGATCCTTCTTGGATCCCTTCCAACTCAAGATATCTATGGTTCTATGATTCTATGACCGTAAGCAATGTGAGCTAAAGGAGTAGTTGGTACACTCATCACAAAGTTACAAGGGGAATTGTAAACGCTCAAACTTTTTCAGGTTTTCTACAGATGTAATTGCAAGACAATTTCAAGTCAATTAACTGTAAAAATCTGATAAGATACAGCCCTGTCTCTCCCATCTGACAAAAGCTGAGGAAGAATATAAGAAACAGCGCTGATGAATAATGTCCTTTGATGTGCCTTAGTGGTTTAGGGATGTGCTGTGCCAGAGAGTTCATATTTCTAATTAGTCAAGAATAGGCTGGAAGTAGGAACTGCTAAGCAACTAACTGTGGGCATAAATTCCATCAGGAGTTAAACACAAGCAAGCTTTTGGGGAAATCCAGCCCATCTTGAAAGGGAAAGCAAAACACATCTATTGATTTCAGCCGCATCGACAATGTATTGACTGCATCATTTACCAGTTCATCAGCCATTGTCCTCGATCTATTTGCTTTTCTCATCCTTAATGCATCCAGCGTGAAATTCACCTCCTATTTCATGCTAGAAAGGTGGCATGACCAGTGGCTTTTTCAATTCACAAGAGCAAAATGTTGAGAGTTTCAACTGATGGCCTAAAACCATGCCTAAATTCATCTAGTGTCTCCTGCAGTGAGGTGGTGTGGTTGCAGTGGGGTAACACCAACGGTGGCTGCGAAGCAATCTTCATTGCTTGTGGTCTTTGGAACTGAAAAAGTTAAAACCAAAAGGAAAAGGGTGAACTTAAGAACGATGTCAGCTCTGGTGCGTTGCCTGAGAAATCGTTCCCTGTGACACTGCGTAGGCTAAGGACCCTGTGCTGGGAATAAAAGGGTGGTGGGCTTGTGTCATGACTGCATTCAACTACAAGTTGTTGTCTTCTGGTTGTTTTGTTGATGACAAAATCCAGAAAGTTCCTAAATGTTTGAAGGAAAAGTGAAAAGTGTTATAGATTTTTCACAGTCTTTACACTAGGAAGAGTTACATGCAACATTAAGCTTAAATTGATTTTCAGTGTTTAAGCACTAGCCTGGACACTGGCTCTAATTAGTATCTGCAGTTATTTAAATAACAGTATTGAATGCCTGGGTTGCAACGGTTCCCATCTTGGTTTAGAATTATGTTTTGTTACAGAAACTGTTTTTGCGCTTCTGAGAAATGAACTTACTGGGGAACTTTAAACATCAAATAAAATCTGCTTTTGTTATTTAAGCTGTGATAGTTTTGCCTGAGTACTCAGCGTAGAAACAAGCCATGAAAACAGAAGCTGAGCCACAGAAAAACCTGGCTGCCAAAAAACACATCTCATGGGAACTATAAATCTATACTTATAAAGGGCTTAAATTTGCCATGATCCTTCGTTAATACATTTGGTCTTTGGATGTCTTTTCCACCAGCTTTGTGCAAAGCAGACAGAAAACTGGCCTTAGTGGTACCTATGGATCATCAGGAAATGCAAGTCCACTGTAGTCTAAATCACAACTCCTTTCTCCATCCTCTGTAAATAAGTTTTTTTGGGATAGAAAAACTGCTAAGATGGGGCCTGGGAGGGCTGTGGGTCTCTATGTTAACCCAAGAAAACGGTCCCATGGGAGCTGGCACATGTTAAATGAACCAGTCGAATCAGAGAAGACACCTGTCTCACCCTGTGTTACACTCCTTAGCCACTACTTATATTCTGAAGAAAACTGTGTGTGGCTATTACATGCTCATTTCCTTACAGAGTGAGGAAACAAGACAGATTTATAACAAAATACGTATGACAGACTTCTCCACTAATCCTGTAGCTTCTGAGTACCCTCAGTTCCCACTGAGGGCGTGTGAAGTACAGGAGTGATAGCATCTTGCAAGTGTGCGTAAGAAAGAGTATGCCAGGGTTGCAGGTTCAACAGAAGCAGGGACAGAGCTTCCGTACAGGGGTAACACCACGGATGTCACAAATTTTCCTTATGTTGTGGTTACATTTACTTTCTGAACGAGTCATATTTAGATTATTTTTTTTCTCTCCACAAATCATTATGGAATTATAATGGTAGAAAAGTGTAATTTCAGCCTCTATGTTTTGAGTGATGTTCCTCTAATTTGCAATCACTTAATTAAGGTCTGACATGGCTCAGCTATTCTTTACACTTATAGTGGTTTGCCATCTGGGTTTCGCTAATAAATAAGCACTTTAATGGCTGAACTACTTAATAAACTTTCAGTGAGAGAAGAGGGAAATTAAGTCAATTTTTTCATTATGAAAATATGCTGTGCCATCTAATTGTTCAAAAGCAGATGTCACTCAAATTCAATTAAGCTGTTTAATGACCTGTGTGCTTATTACTAACTTGACTGAAGATCTGACACAGTTAAAGTAAATACAAATGGCTGGTATGATTTTAGCTTCTCACGTTTCTGCTTTTTGCTGCTTCCCCAAAATATCCACTTCAATCTGTGTTTTTTTCTTACGATACATGACAAATTTGCACTTTCGGCTCTGAAATCAGGGTTTATGCAAATTGTTAACAAACATATTTTTCTTATTTTCACTTCCAAATGTGTAGTTTTGGTCTCACAAAGAATGTGTCAAATGATTCAAATGTGAGGCGATGATGAATGTTGTTGGTTAGACAGACAGCAAAGCTCCCCAAGCAAGATCTTTGTTTAGTGATTTAGCCTTTTTTTGTTAGTGACAGATTGGGACAGCTATTAAGGCTGCTTTTTCTCTGTAAACAATTTCTTATAATATGCCAAGTTTTAGAACATGTTAATGAAATCTATGTATAAGTTCCTCCTGTATTATTAAGAAAAAGTCATGCAATATTCATGGATTATTAAAAAGTTACTTAGCACTTCAGTTTTTAAAATGTGCTTCCTTCTTCCTTGTTTCCCTTGTCCTCCTGACTTTTTTAATTAGCTAATTATTGCTTAGTACTTATTACTTACACAAAAATCCAGAATGGATTATATCTGTTACTAACTGAAATCCACGTTGCAGATTTCATGGCCACATATGCATTGTGAGGTGGCTCACCCAATCTTTCCCGACAGAAATATGAAGTTGTGTTGATTAGATGTAGGTCATCTTGGCTATCCAGTGGTATAGATGTAAAGAAATTCTACAAATGCTGTGCCTCCTACAACAACATGTACTTGCTAACTGTTGCCATGCTGCATAACTTAGCCTCACAGTAGTCACTGTCCAAGTCCTTCTCATGACCTTGCCATGGGCAGTAAGGTCCATTACAGCTGGTCAAAGCAAATGTTTGTAGGAAAGGTCTAGGCATAGCTAGCCCTGCCTGGGGGTGGGAGAAGGACTAGGTGGCCGTTTAAAATCTGATTTTCCACTGGATCCTATGCAAGTATCTATTTATTATAAGCAAATGAAGTTTTTCAGATATGCTGATAATTCCAAAATGGTGACGTATAACAAAAAGAAGTGCTGAAGTAAACCCTAATGCAGATGCTGCGGATGGCTGGCTTCCTGCTAAGGAGCAAGAAGTCTGTCCTTCAGACATCCATCTCAGGTCAAGGCTCTCTTGATTTCCAGACTCCATGATGGGAAGCAGATAACCTGGGAGCCCTGGAGGCCCAGAGCCATCCACATGGTGATGCAGCCCTAGAGCAGTAGACCCTGAAAAACAAGGCTCTTCAGCATCTGGTGCTGCCAGGCAGCTGGCAAGCCTCCAGCTATGCATTGTCTGCGTTCCAGCAGAAGGGTTTGAATGGGATGCATTTCTGCAAAATATTTGTGTTTAGACTTCATTGTCATTTTCCATTTTACAAAGCAGTTTTTAGCCTGGTTTTGCCACATCACAGCCTGCATTTTGCTGGGTCAACAAACCACAGCATCACTTCTTCTGTCCATTTCTCTATCCTTGTGGGAATATGGGGCTACCTGGAAAGCACTGCTCCACCCTCTAATTCTTAAATGTGTCTGTGTGTTTCAGAAAATAGCTACTCTTTGAGTAAGGGCGTTGCCACATAGATTTTGAGGCCACTGCAATTTTTTTTAACTGGCTGTAAAGAGTTTGGTCTGGAAATCATCTCATTTGTGCTTTCTCACATTCAGAAGTTGTCCATCTGTGTTAAGAAGTAGGTACGTTTATTTCCCTATCAATGTACTAAAAGCAAACTTGTCATTGGGAGGACTTTACAGTTCAGACATGGCTAAAACTTGAAACGTGGAAAAGGTTTTAAGTTGCTCTGGAGGAAAATACAGATTTTTTAAATTCAGAAACCCAGCTCACTTGACAACCAAGTACCAGAGATTTGCTAGAAACCGTTCTGAACAGCTAGAAAATGCAACAAAATCAAGAGCAAGAAATCCAGTGGCTCCATCACCGTATAACATTTTCACCTTCTCACCTCTGTGGCTATGGTCATCGGCTGCAATTCACAAGCTCTTTTGGAAGGTGAATCACAAGCATGCAAAGTATAATGTTGTTCTCTTTTCCTCCATCTCCTTTGTTTTCTGTTTTGTACAGTTTATACTTCAGTGAGCTTCTCTGATGTTTAGCCAATACAATCCTTCTGGATTATTCTAGGACACAGGTGCTCCTTAAGAAAGTTGCTTTTCCTTCCTTGTTATGTTCTCCTTATATGTACTTATCTGGGTGGAGTCTCACTTATATGGATTCATGTGGGTGAAATCTCACTCTCTTCAGAGTTCAGTGTAACAAGGGTCTTTTCCTAGGGCATGGCTACCCACATCTTAAAAGAGATGATGCTCTCTGCACTAAGTGCTGTCATTATTCGGCAGAGGAATCAGTCTTTCGTTTGGGGTATTTCATAGGAAAAGGTAAACGTGTCCTGCCAGTGCTCTGAGCTGAATGAAATCCGTGTTGGCATGGTTAGTACAGTTCTGAGCTTGGTCTGATCATCCACTGTACCAACATGTTCCTGTGGCTTTTGGCCAGCTCAGAGTAAGGGGGATGTATAGTCTGTGAAGCACTCTAAAACACTGTTTTTTCAGTCTGAAGAGAAGGGCTGATATTATCTAGGAATATTATTTTTGGAAACCACTCTGAAATTCACAGACACAATTTTGAAACTTGAACAGATCTCCAAACTTCCTCCAACGCAACAGATTTTAAGAACTAACCAGGAGTTAAAACGGAAAATAAGCACAAATATGTTGTGGTACACTACCCAAGGATTGCCCTGTCTACTTGGTCTTTCTAGCCATGGTTAAAAGACACTATATGTTCATCAGCAAATCCAGTTTAAGAAGTTACCTCCACCATTTCTGTTACTTATTCCTACTCCTTCTCAGTTCTGGTAACACAACTTTTTGTGTGTCTGTTTCCACATCTACACTTGTGGAATAACATAGAATAAAGTAAACACTTTCTAACATTTCTTTTTAAGGAAATTTTGTTTTAGATCAAGACATTTAAAAATTGTTTGGAGAGCTGCCATGCTCAAATCCAGAGGAGATGAAAAACTTTTGGAGAGGGGATGTAGGAGAACACAGCTGGATATGAAATAAATCTGGAAGTGGATTTGCTGCCAATAAAATAGCAGCTTGTGTGGAGAGAAAGCTTCTTCCCCCTAACTAGTAATTCACTGTAATTTAAAAATTGAAAATTCTCAGTTAAGCTCTCTTTTTATCAGGTTTTGATGGGGAAATTGTGAAAATTCACAAAGGATTTGCAGAACAGGACAGTAAGGAAGAGCTGCCAGGCTCTTAATGGCCTCTGGAAGCAACAAATAATACAGCAGGTTCTGCTGATGAATAAACCCAGGACTTATTAAAGATGAAACCTCTTTCTGTGCATATTGCCAGGACAACCCTACCTAAATAAAAGTAAGGAAAAAAAGTCACATTTTCTATTTAACAATGAAGGAAAGCGCACAGATCTTCAAAGTGCTATTTTGTCTTTCACTGTGCAGCAAAGAAGAGAAGAGGAAGGGGTAGAAAGAAAGAAGATTCAATATGAAGAAGGTAAAAGTCAGAGGATAAGGACTAGGCTCATCTTTGCTCTCTGGACTGTTTCTAGGTTTTATGTAATAGTTGTAGAATATAGATGCGTGCATAGTACTAAACTTCTTATTGAACTTATCTGTAAAATATTTGTGTTCCTGTCCGCAGGTCAACATCTGAACACAAATGTTTTCTCTGAAATTCAGTATCAGGATGCTGAGGGGCTCTCTAGCACAGCTTTGCTTTTGGCCTCCAAGAGGAATCTCTTTTTGTATTGACCAAATTTTCTGTTTATATTGGTGATGATTTTCAGAAACCTTCAGCTGTTCTTAAGGTATATCATATATATCTTAAGATATTGTAGAAATTAATTCAGTGAATCTCTTGTGGACATCTGTCATCATCAGGAAAAACACCTTAGCTGGTTATGATGTCATGAGGTCCAAATTTTCTTGGCAAAAGCACGGTCTAGACAAGATGACCCAGCATCCTGTCGAACTGAATCTTAAAAGTGTCTAATGATGGGGAATCTACCACCTCCCTGGGAAGATTATTCCAACCGCTGATTGTTCTCATTGTGAAAAATTTTCATCTTGTGTCCAGTCAGAATCTCCCCAGAAGTAACTGGTACCCATTACTCCTCATCTTTTCCATGTGACTCTTTGTAAAAAGGAAGTCTCCATCTTCTTTGTAGTCACCCCTTAAATACTGGAACGTGCTGATAAGGTCTCCCCTAAGCCTTTCTTTCTCAAGGCTGAACAAACCCGGTTCTCTCAGCCTTTTTTCATATGACAGGCTTCCTAGTCCTTTGGTCATCTATGTGGCCCTTCTCTGGACCCTCTCCAGCCTGTCCACATCTTTTTTATACAGCGGGGACCAAAACTGGACACATCATAAAAGCTTTTCTGTGTGTTCCCATCGAGTTTTATTTTTAAGGCCAAATGTATATTTAGCAACCAGCTGGAGCAGTCTAAAGCCAATAGTAAATCTTTGCTATAAAGTGTAATATGTTTAGGTTTTCATTCCATTATTTAGAAAGAGTCATACATTAAGGAATCTGATTGATGTAGTCCAACTTAACTGTAGTGTAACTGCTTTGAAATTGCCATAATTACACAAGCGATGAATAAGGCTCATTGAGTTTAAGAAAGCAGCAAGAAGACTCATCTCCATATTTCCAAAGATGAAATGTTAAAGATAGTGATCACTCATCAGCATTTAAAGAAGGGCTATGTCAATCTCAACTCAAACTCTAAGAGTGCTGGCATAAAAAGGTGTTTAACTTGCTTGAAAATGAGAACGAGCACTGGATACATTGGACAAACTTTCAAAAATTGATTCCTGCCTCACTTGGACGGGCAAAAAGAGTGATCATGAAGTTGTAAAGGTCCAGTTCCTAGCTACTTTTCATACTCACACAACATTATGCACAATATCAAGGCTAGTGTATAATCTCAGAAGGTAGGAGGTTTTTCTATTTCTTTTAGAAGTATTAAGTGATCAACTTTAATCAAACTTGTTTTTCTCCATATACAATTGTTTTCCTGCTATAGTTTTAACACAGAGGAAAAATCTGTTTCATACTTTGTACATGATGCCCTGCTGCTTTGAACCTGTTTCCTTAGGAAAAGGAATAATTCAGTAGAGTTTCAGAGCTCTAAATGAAAGCCTCTGACAAAGTCACCGGGCAAAACCCTTACCAGCTTTTCAAAAGACAAGCTGAACAGCTCTCAAAAAAGTGCCTTTGAAACCCTAGTTACTTTCTCAAGTGGGAGACGAGCAGTATTTGACACCTTGACCTGTAGCAAAGCTAAGAAAGGACACTAATCTCTTGTACTCGGTGGACTTTAAATGGAATGACACCCCGTCTGGGAAAATGGGCATTATGACCTGGCCCATAGCTGCTATGCAACTTTGTTAATTATACTGTTATCTTGACATCCTTTCTTTCACATCCCCCCCATTCATCTGTTTCATTTATGTGTTGCATCTGATCATAAATATGCACAATCTACAACAAGGACTGTCTCCATATGCCTGTCTGTGAGGGGCATAACAGACTGGATTCCCAACTCTGGCTGTGGTCCCTGGCTTGACTGGCTTAAAAATAATGTGTATTAGTCAGATGATTTCTGTCCATGGAGATCAAACAGCAAACACTTCAGATGCACTTCTCACAAGATAACGTGATTGCTCAGGCTGAGGTCTTACTCTTTTAAGTAAATTACAGTGAAATATGGTTGCTATTGTGGCTGTCCAAAGGCAATTTTTCTGACTAATCCTTGTTCCCTTTCAGCTCATTTTATCAGAATTTATTTTTTCGTTCCCATTCTGTGTTTGAATCTCACTTGACAGTCTCAGCTAAGTTTGAAGTATGACCACAGTGAATTAAAATGCTCCTCTACCTCTATGCTGCTGCTGGTAAAAAAATGGCAAGTAAAAATCTTACTTCCCAAGTAGTGTTATATCTAACACATTTTTCATTCAGAGCTGGTCGTTGTTTGCTTCAGATATTAGCAATTATTTCAGATACTGGGCAATAGTTTCACTATAATAAATGTCATAGCCTTGTTGGACGGTACTGCAGAAGGACTCACAAAAGGCTTACTGGGATTGTATCTATGCTTGTTGCTTCTCTTCTCTAGAGCCACCTTTCATTCATCAGCCTCAATTTGTGTATCATCTTTAAAGTGGGTTTCCCTTTGAAAGCATCTTGATGAAACCAGAACAATAAGGGTAAACAAGAAAAGCTTAAACATCCTCCAGATACATGCCAAAGAGATTCCCATTACAGAATTAAGAGAAGAATAAAAGGCTTGCACTAGAGGGTTTGTCATGATGATCTTATTTACATGAAAAGCACTTATACAGTATCTGCAAATAATAATAAAATCCAGATTAAGAGAAATCTGTGGAGAATTTCCCAATTCTTTCTTTTACACATTTACAAATGAAACAACATTTTCTTTCAGTGAGTACATACGCCTTTTGGGCTGCAGCAGTTCCAGTACCATTAAAAGAAGAGATGTGATAATCATTTGCTCAATTATTTGAAGACCTTTCCGTCCACTTGCATGTTGCTTAGTCCTAGATGAGCTAATGGATAATAGTGCCACTGCCTGAAGTACAGCTGGGTAGAAGTGGCAACAGATTGTCTAAATTCTAAGGGTTGATTTAGCCTTAAAAATATCGCTCCGGTTCTGCACTGTACAAGACAGATGGGTTATTTGTACAATTAGGCCTTAAGTGTTAAGTTCTTCTCTTGATTAAAATGCCTAAGTCCTCTATTGCCAACTACCATTTAAGTTGTGTGCATCTAGTACAGGGAAGCATATACCATTAAGTATTTAATAAGGTGTTTTTCAGACAGCTGGGGAAAGAAGGATAGAACACCGCACATTTCTGTCTCACATTATTTCTGCTTTTAATTTGGGAATTTGTGCCATTTATGGATCATAACCAAACTTATTTGTGTTTACCAAAACCTCACATCTCATCAGAGCCTGGCTCTGCTCCATCAGTGAACAGGCTAGAATTTTGGATTAAACAACTTTCCACGTTATTTATTGTGCTGTCAATTTTCATGCTGTTCTCTTTAACTCAAATCGGGACCTCTCAGCCACCAACAGCAAGACGTTGGTGTCCTGGTGTGTGTGAGCCCCTCCTGGGCCTACAGAGTTCAGACACAACGTGCCGGGTGTCCCTGCCCAGGCGCCAGCAGCGGGGGCTGCAGGGCGGCCTCTGTGAGGAGAGGCCGGGGCTGCCCCGTGCCGGACACAGCCGGTTCCAGCCGGCTCCAACCGACCCACCCCAGGGCACGGCTGAGCCCCTCCACCATGATGGTGGCACCTTTGGGAAAGGGTAAAATGCTGCATCAACAGTGAGGAGAGTTGTGGTTTGGGCTGGGCTGGGCACGAAAACAAATGGCAGATGCTCCCTCTAACCTCTCTGCCCTTCAAAGAAGAGAGAGCATCTGCCTCCAGAGGAGAGTAAATGAGAGAAAGACTTATGAGTCAAAAAGAAATCAAACCACTTTAATGAAATATTAATAATAAAATAATAAAAAGAAAAGTCAATAATATTAATGAGAATATCATGAAATATATACAATATACACAAAACCGTATCAAGCTGCCAGGATGATAATCACGTCACCAGCAGGCACTGGGGAAGTCCCAGACTGGACTTGGAAATGGACATGAACTGGATTCTGGATCTGGATTCAGGAATGCATGGATTTGGATCAAAGGCAGATGAACAGACAGAGTCTTCCTCGGACACCAGCCATTGAAGAAAGCGAGCTGACCCTTTGATCCCTCAGCTTTTATACTGAGCATGAGGCAGATGGGATGGAATACCCTGTTGGTCAGTTTTGGGTCACCTGTCCTGTCCGCTCCTCCCTGCAGGTGTGGCCCCTCTACGCTTTTCCGCTTCCAACCCTCCAATGGGGCAAATAACAAAGTTGGCTGCCCTTGGCTGTTACAGCAATAAGGATAAGCAAGAGCCTCTCTGCATGCCATTCCTTGGCATCAACTATAAACATGGGTCTTATCACTCTGAGAGCAGACACTGTCTGAAGAACATGTCCTTAATTTCAGAGATTTAGAAGAGGCTTAACTGAAAAGTAAAATTACTGAAAAGAAAATCAATTCTGTTTTACCTCAAGCCAGGACAAGGAGTAAGGAAAAAATGGTGTGAGAAACAGCCCTGCAAGCACCAAGGTGAGAGAAGAAGGAGGGGAAGAAGGTGCTCCAGGCACTGGAGCAGATATTCCCTTTCAGCCCATGGAGGAGAGCATGGTGGAACTGTTATCCGCACTGCAGCCCATGGTTGACTCCATGCTGCAGCAGGTGGATATTTCCTGAAGGAATTGCGGCCCGTGGAGAGCCCACACTGGACCAAGCTCCTGACAGGAACTGCAGCCCATAGGAAGGACCCATGCTGGAACAGGTTTATCCCAAAGGACTGCAGTCACACTGGAGCAGGAGGAAAGTGCGAGGAGGAAGGAGCATCAGAGAGGAGCTGTTGCGGACTGACCACAACCCCCATTCCCCATCCCCCTGTGCCGCTCAGGAGGGCAGGAGGTTGAGGAGCCAGGAATGGAGGAGTGAAGTTAAGCCTGGGAAGAAGGGGGTGGGGGAGGGTGTTTTTGTTTTTGTCTTTGTTCCAACTCTATTTTTAATGGGCAATAAATTAAACTAACTTTCCCCAAGTCAAGTCTGTTTTGCCCATGATAAGTGATCTCCCTCTCTTTATCCTGATCCACAAGCTTTTCTGTCTTTTTTTGTGCCCTGTCCTGCTGAGGAGGGGGACTGAGAGAGCAGCTGGGTGGGCACCTGGCAGCCAGCCAAAGTCAACCCACCGCAGCCAGGCAGGGAAACGGGATCTTCCCTCCTGTTCCACTGTGACATCAGCACAGGGGTAAAAGGTGTGGAAATTCATACAGAGGGACATTTGAGTACTCTATATGCAAAGGCGAATAAACCTCTCCTTAATTTGGTTAAAAAAAAGGCCTCATCTTCAGAGTAGGGAGGCTGGACCATCGGGAAACCTGCCCTGATAAAATCTCACTGTCTAAATCAAATAATTCCATCTTTGATTTTCACCCGTCTCACCAGTCTCCCCTGGGCAATAGTACCAGTCAGACTGCTGGACTGCTTTCAGGTGCCTGTGCATTGGCTGTCAGCACTACACCGCTGTGCCTTACGCGCATCTGCATCCACCGCTCCAACTACGAGAAGCTTGAGAAACTTTGATAGTGGCTTTTTGTGTGGTTGGGGGTTTTTTTGGGAGGAGGGGAATTTGGTTTGTTTTTATATGTTTCGGTTTTTTTAGTTTTTTTAAAAATTTTAACTAAAAAGAGTAACTACACTGTAGCATGAGACAGCGGGGAAGCACTTGTTCTTTCAGCCAGGACATTACTCTGGGAGACAGGAAGCATTGGTCCATTCCTGCCTTGAAATAAATTTATTAAGAAAATACAACTAAGTCATGACATTGTTGGGCCTAAGTTTCACTTGTCTGTGGTGAGAACGCTGCATGTAGCCCACCCCCCCCACTCCAGTCTGCAATAAAATATGGTGGGATACTGGGTGGGCTTATTGAAAATGTATCTATTACCACTGATCCCATCTGTTATGGCACCTACTTCTCTACAGTCCTCTAAAGAAATAAGCCTATCAAGATCCAAACAGTGCCAATTGGCAATTGTTTTCCTCTACTCCCTGTGCAAAGACTAGAAATGTAATGTTTTAACCAAGGAAATTGGTTAAAAGTAATTTTTTAACCAAGAGGAAATTTCTTTTACAACAAAATAAATGCTGGAAGTAAGCACGAATTGAAAAGGAGGAATTAAGGGGCTGTACTACCCTGTACCACCTGGCATTACCCATGCTCGTCCATATGTGTTCTGCAACTGTGCAGACACAGCTATCGTAAACTGTGATTTAATCTGCTACTGCTATTTTGAACTTGTCAGTGTTCTCCTTTTGATCAAGACCAGCTGTTGCATTCTTTAACATTCAATCTTTGTGAATGAATTTGAGGAAAAACAGGGGAGTACTCGTATGTTCTATGAAAAGCGATGGTGGTTTGCATCAAGGAGGTGCCAGTTATTTTGGGATCTTAGTAAGAAAGGCACCGATGCTCAAAGCTGATTAGATGATTTATTAAAAAGGGAAATTAAAGAAAAGGTAACAGCAATCTAATGTCCCTCTTGAAGCTGGGAAGCGCAGCTGCTGCAGAATCAGACGAGCCCTTCCTCGTGGGTCACAGCACGCTGCACGGCATTCCAGTCCATGGTGGGGATTGCCAGTTCTGTGTTCACTGGCACCCTTAGGTGGAAACTCATCAGCCACTGACAGCTGTCAAGTTTGAAATCTGGACTCAGCTTTGACGAGTCCCTTGGACAGTGTGCTCCAATACTCTTATCTCAATGAAGGTATCATTCTGAAAGAGATGCATATATTAATTGAAGTGCACAAGATAAGGCACTATACATATGATTGAATACATATCGAATACATGCACATCATTTACTTATGCATTTATTATGTATACCTTGATTAATTACGCTATTGTATAAAGCAGTTGCATGCTATCCGTGGTGGAGAGGCATACTCGTGAGTAATCATGGCTCGCCCTGCTGGTAAGCACTGCCAGGCTGTTCAGAGTGTGCCTGTACATGGGAGACAGCAGCAAGCACACGGATCTCAAACTCCTCATACGACAGTCTTCCAGCCGCCTCACTACAGTTAGGAAAGACTGCATGGAGGAGTTGTTAATGAATATTACTGACATTTCTTATCACCTGGTATGTTCAGGATAGCCTCCTAGATCCCAAAGCAATGACAGTCTGCAAGTGGTGGTGTTTCTATGCTCACATGGATGGTTAAACTTCAGTTCCAGTAAAATAAGATGGAAAATCCAGGGGTTGGTTGGACTGGATTGGGAACCTAAGTATACTGACTATGAGATGAAATGCCTGAGGAATGAAACACTCAAGGAAGACAAGTCAATCTTCAATAAGGAAAAAAGTGCTTCTCAATACAGTTCCTCTTCTGAGGTCTCTGCTTTATTTGAGCAAGTAGTTTCATTATGCTTTTCATCAGATTAAGTTTGCATTTATTATTTGGTTTAAGTTTCAGACCAGAATTCTCTACCAAAGCTGAATTACCAAAAGCAGACTATATCACTGTCACACTTTCCCTTGTGTCAGTTTCAATTGCAATTGATTTCCAATTCTGATTTGCTTTGCTGCACGTGATCTTGACAGGAGTATTTGGTACAGCTCTATGCTTTCCTGACACCTAGTAGCTGGTGACCTCAATATTTAAAATGAGGCTTGAGTACCTTTGCCATAGCCACTAAAAAATGAGTTCAGAATTCCCTGCTCCATCACATCCAATCAGCCACCTCTTTACCCAGATTGAAAAGCAGGCCAAAGACATTCACATTTTTCCAGGTCTTACAGAAGACCTAAATGAGCTTTGAAAACTACAGCTATTTTTACGATGCCTTGGTAAGAAGTACACTTACAAAGTATCATTGTGTAAGATTGCTTTTTATGGCAAGGACTATCTGATGTGAGCAGGCCCTGGCACTTGGTGAGGTGCAAGAACGCGTCTAGCTAATGCTGAATATTGTAATTTTGCCAAGTCTTTTTTCACACATTGAGTTTTTAAAGGAAAAACAAACTGATCTCTCCCAGTTCAGATAGAAACAATTTCCAGTAACCAATCCTGAGGAATTAAACTTGTTTAGAAACATAATTGTGATTTAGTAGCCTAGTTAATCACTTATGTACAGATTGGAATAATATTCAAAAGGTTATTAATTATCAAATCATATACACCATGGCAGTAAACAGATTTGCATTGAGGTTTTCAAGTTACAATATCTGAGTTTTAGAAGGGCACTATTAGATATTTAAGGGGCACTCCTCATTCCTAACTGTCCTTTCGCGTGGAACATTTGACCTTTCCCATCCCTTCAAATGAAGCTTTTCAAGATTTCTTTTTTGCTGCTTTTTCCTGCAAGAAGGACCAAAGCAGCAGCACTTTGCTAAAATGCACTGACTGACCTGGAGGGGAAAAGCAATTCATCCTCTTTCTCCTTACTTTTAACTGCTAGTCAGTTTACCCTCGACAAAACACAGCAAATAGTGGAAGCGTAAAGTAGTTGCCTCCCTTTAAGACAACTGTAGCTTTATGAGCAGTAAGACCTTACACACATCACTATATGTACACCAGGGTACCTATGCACAATGAGAAACTGAAGGGCAGGATGTCAAGATGACATTAGACATCTCTTTATATTGTGGGTTTACGTCAAACTCAATCACTGCAACTGCTTCAGTTTTTTATGGGATTTTGCACCTTTACGTATCCTTCAAGATGGAGTATCACGTGAATGTATGCCAGAATAACAGCAGTAAACACTGCTGCATGGTGCGAGCCCCTTACCCACCCCCCATTAAAAACAATAAAGCCCCTCTGGTAACACACAGCCCGCCTGTGACCGATCACAGTTGTCATTTGAATCATTGCTTCAAAGGGGCTTTGAGTTGCTTAAGGGGTCATTTGCAGACAAAGGAATAAAGTCTGTATTTAAATGTCTCATCAGCAGATTTCAGTGTTCAGTTTTGCTGCTCTTTTACTCACAAAATTCAAGCAGCATTTCTAAACTGCCATCATTCAGAGACTTCCTTTCAGTGAAGTAACACCTCCATAATTTAAAGCTACTTGATAGCCAGTCTTCAAAATTACAGTTAAATATGGACTCAATTATAAAGGTGTAGCTTGTACTTCACAAAACTGTATTTTTTTTTACCGTGATAGTCCACAGGCTGTACACACACAGGAGAAGGAACAGAACAAATTTATGCTCAAAGCTTTGCATGTAATAGAACAGTTATGAGACAAAAAATTCATTTTTTCTTCTCTGGCACATATTTGCACATTAAGCGTATTTCCTCCTAGTTTACTTGCAAAAATCCAAATTAAAACAAGTATCTACTAAACATAGATTTATCCCTAGACTTTCAATTTGCTCGGCGTATGTAGACAAACAATAACATTGCAGCAGTTTTATGGAGGTACCTCTGTATGCGTGTATCGGAGTTGTAGCAGAAAACAAGAAGGAAAAACACATTCTAGCACTGTTCTGGGGTGAAGTCCATGCATATGCGTGGTAAAGCTATGAACTCATTAATTGTAACATAATTCTGCTCTACATTTTTCAAGCACTTTGAATCTGGTAATCCTTCATCAGACCGATCTTTCCACAAACCATAGATCTTACTGGGAACTTCATGTACAGGAAATGCTGTGAATAGGAGCTGCAGCAAACTGTCTCGTAAAAGACTCTCTACTATCGCTTCCTGAATTTCCTTGTTTCCAATTCTTAATGATCACTGTTCAGTACACTTGGAATAATGCTTATTTGAAGTAAATTCTTATTTGAAATTTTTTCTCTCCACTGAAGAAAATTTTTTGTAGTGCTCCCATTTCATCTGAAGAATTTGAACATATATATTTGTTTAATTTTTTTTCACAACTCCATTTCAATATTTGGCCTTGCCCCTTATTGCAGTGCCCCAATTCCTGCCAGTTTCACATCTCAATGCAATGGCTTTAGCCAAAAAGTGACCTAACGGGAATAAATTCTTGTTATGTGAAACATTGTGGTACTGAAGAGCTAAGCAGTCATCCCTGTTAACACAATAAACTCTCTTCCTTCCATTGCAAACCTGAGCTTGTTAGCCTGTGGGCTCTACTGTCTTTTTTGCAATCCCACTTCCTGCTGCTCAGTGGCCAAAGGATTAGTATTAAGCAAAGCATTTCAAAAGTCCTGTCTGTAAATCTCTGGATCCTGTAACAGCAAAAGCTGATGAGAAAGTTCAATCACCAATGAACAGCAGGTCATCTACCGGGAATGCCTCCATGTTTCTGCAATATACGTTATTTACATTCTGTCTTTCCAATTGGAGTTTCAAGAGAGTGTGAGGCATCCAAGAGCTTACACTCGATTGACTTGAGAGAGACTTCCAATTGTGCTTAAAACCTCTTAAAACAAGGACTTCAAGGAGCCCAATCATACAGGCATTCCTGAAAATACTTTTCTACATTTATTTTGTTTTCTGTTGTTCATTTTTATTTCTGAAAAAGCTCATTAGTTTTTTTAATTACAATTTTACCATTTTTATGCACTCACCTGTGTAACTGGAGGGGTGGATGGGCTCATGTTCCCTTACGGTTCTTTTATAGCTTTTGTTGTTTTCTGTCACAGGTACTCCGTCACAATCAGATATTCTTTGCCCTTGCCTGTGGTGATGTTGCTCTGTGCTATACACTTCACATTCCATGCATATGTGCCATTTAGCCCACATTTCTAATAAGATGCTGATGTTTTGATGCAGTTACCCTGTATGCTGGGATGTATGTGGACGGAGGAAGAAGATGAAACACCAGGAAGACGTGCCTGGAGTTTTCACTGGTTCTGAGTGTACCAGTGTTACACTGATCTAGTATTGGTTCAACTTTTGAGTGTCTTTAAATACATTATGGTCTAATTCAGTAATTTTTGTAAACTATTAAAATAGACATTTGACCTTGTATTAATGTTTTAGAAACTTAAATCACATACCTGGTTAAGAAACTGACCAAAGGAAATGTGACTTGTATTTACGGAGGTTGCTGGCAATGGCTAAAAGTCACCGCTGCCCGAGATACTCAGCTTTCAGAAAATGGAGTCTGTCAGTGCTGTAAGTTCAGGAGACGGCAATCTCAAGATTTCCATCCATCAGTCAGCTATTCATGGGCCTCAGCATTGACCCGGGTAAGTAATTACAGGTCAGAGTCCCACCTCAGTGACTTCCATTGCTCCATATAAAGGCTACCAATGAGACAAAAACATTTTCAGCTGTACGGGCACTAATTCCTTTCTATACTGTGATCTTTAGTATTGTCAAATACATAATTTTTCATAACTAATTAGAATTATTTCTATGAATTATATTTATAAAGAGAATTAAACATGTATGTTTCAATCTAACAAACTATACAAACATTCATTTGAAGCATTTTCTTGGATGAAGGCTACTGATGACAAAGTTTTCACAGTCTTGTGAACAAGGAACTAAAAGTCACGTACAACAAAACCTCAATATTTGAAAAAAATCTTTATTAAACATTTAATACAATATTCAACAGTAAAAAAAAAATCAAGTGATGTATATGCAGAGTTTTCTGGCAGGGATTTCAGATGAGGGATGTGCTGAAATTGATTTAGTTTACACCAAAGTTCAAAATATATTTTTATTTATTACTTTACAAAGACTTATTTAGAAAAAAAATCAATATCTATTAGAGTTGTTACAAAAATCTAAAAATAAAAACATTTCCTTCCAATGTTTTCGTACACTATATACAAGAAAACTAAGAAAGATTGCCTTCAAATTAACCCCTAACTTTTGAAATCATTTGGATACAGCCAGTGTCTAAAATTTTATAATATCCATTTAATAACTTGTTATAACAGCTTGTCGCTTATGTGTTTATTCACAGACTCAAGCAAGCTTCCATAAGCCAGCATTGCTCTTTGGTAAACTGCTTGTTCAATTCCGAAGTTGGTTTTTTTTTTCCCTACTTTTTAAAGGAAATATCCACAAACCACTTTTAATATTGGTTCTCCCTATACACCAATCAATAAAGAACATAATTTCCTGGTTTATGACATAAACCCAGTATAATTTTTTAGAGTACTGGAAAATTATCAGAAGATATTTAGATGAAATTTTAAATGACAAATTGCATAATGTACTAAACAGCCCTGAAAAATTAAAGAATAAAATGCCATCTACAAGCAAAATAATAATCTACTTAGAAGTATTCCATCTTGCTTCTGAACTCCCTTAAAAGACAGCTGTTGTAAATATTAAGTAATTTTGCTCTGATGGAAAGCATTTGATTTGACAGGAATTTCTGCATTAATTATTGTTGGAGAAACATGTCCTGAGATTGTCCTATGGACTTCTGAATGCAAAGTGAAACCACCGAGTAATTTTTCTAGTCCAGCAGTATTTCCAAGCCATGATATCACTAGATCAGTTCCGTATTGCTAAATTTAGCCATACAATCAGATTATGTAAGACAGAAAAGGCTGATCTGGGCAGCGTAATCTGACAGTAAATTTAGCCAGATATGTGAAAGCCTTTGAAAACACAGACCCAGCTAATAAGCATGCTAACAACTTTGGTACCCAATAGGGCCACCTTAAAAATCATTATTATCTAGCAAATGTCAGTATTCATTTTACAATTTTACACTACCTTAATTTCATGGCTTGACTTTAATTTTAGTGATAATTATTATACGGTCACATTTGTAACTGCATCAAAATCTATAGTAACTGGTACACATAGCAGTTACCTTAGCATGAATAACAGGAGGAGTTCTGTCTATATGCACATATCCGTGCAAAATCAAACAAGTCTCTAAAAATGGACAAGCTCTCTGTTAAACTGGCTTACTGAGAACAGCAACATATGCTTGCACAAAGTTGTCTGAAAGTTTACTGAAGAACTCCTTTTCCCTGTCTCTGCTGACATCCTTTATTTTAATACAGAAATGAACAAAGCAGCGTCATTCTGACTATATTAAAACTCACCAGTTTAAAGTAACCTCATGTATGGCAGGAAAGTAGTAAGTACATTAAAGCATAATCCCCATTCACATTAATATACAAACTAGAACTTCATACATACAGGTTGAATTCCTAAGAAAGGAACAAAGTTGTTTGTTTTTTTTTTTTTTTCTACAGACTCTGATTCCCCAAACCCTCAAAACTGGATTCTTATTGGATTACTTCCTATTAGCAATACATCACTATACAACATCTTCAGCAACTGTAGTGTCAAAAATTTGGTAATAAACTTGATGTTTCATCGCATCTCTGACATTATAGGACTTGATGAAGCATTCCAGCCATGGCAAGTCATCTACAAACAAAACCCAAATTATTGTTTAATACTCATTTCTAACTTTCATAGGAGAGAAGTATAACTTGAGCAGGATCTTAACTAGGATATCTAACTGTATGTAACAGTTAATAGGAAGAAAAATGAATCACTAATTTTGAAATTCCAATTTGTATCTTAAAACTTCCCACACCATCTGAAATGGCGTGCAGTGACAATCTTCCAAGCCTGCCCCCCACACCAGCACCCCCCCCCAAAACACTTGGTACCAGTAGTTGTACCACAGTACAGCACATATAAAGACTTTCCAATAATAAAAAGTCATCCCCATGTGTCTCAATGAGACAATTTCATTGGTCTCAAAGAGAACATCCTTTATACCCTTTACAGTAGGGCCACTTTTTCTAAGTACGGTAAAGACTCCAGCATGGTTGTGGTGGCCACTGACAGCCATGTACTTTGAGGGAGTACACTCCAGAGGTCGGGGCTGTGGCAGAGACATATAGCTACCTTGGATTGTGTGGTTTGGACAGAGCTACTTTCTGCCACAACAGAAATACTGCATAAAACTCTCTATGACTGGATTTGGATTAAGTTTTTGCTCAATTTCCATGGATGTTTCCTGTAGCAAGGGATGCCTGAGGGCCACGAAGATGATTAGAGGCTGGAGCACCTCTGCTATGAGGACAGGTTGAGAGAGTTGGGGTTGTTCAGCCTGGAGAAGAGAAGGCTCCAGGAAAACCTTATAGCAGCCTTCCAGTATCTGAAGGGGGCCTACAAGAAAGCTGGAGAGGGACTTTTTACAAGGGCATGTAGTGACAGAAGGAGGGGTAATGGCTTCAAGCTGGAAGAGGGTAGATTTAGAATAGAGATCAGGAAGAAATTTTTCACTCTGAGGGTGGTGAGGCACTGGAACAGGTTGCCCAGAGAAGTTGTGGAGGCCCCATCCCTGGAAGTGTTCAAGACCAGGCTGGATGGAGCTTTGAGCAACCTGGTCTAGTGGGAGGTGTCCCTGCCTGTGGTAGGGGGGTTGGAACTAAATGATCTTTAAGGTTCCTTCCAACCTAAACCATTCTATGCTCTGAATCAGCATGTGCATTCAAAAGTAGAATCTCACCCAAAGCATGTGCCATATGCTGAATTCCCATTCAGTTTTCCCTAATGTGCTGTGACATTCAGTACAAGGGCATTCTGGTTAACTTCCATATAAACACAAATTACATGTTAGTGCCTACATACACATGACTGTATTCACACATTGCTGCATGCTACATGAGAATTTACTGAACCATTACTTTTCTTTCTCAAAAGGGAGTTCTACTATTAAAGAAATATAAAAAAAAAATTAATTGGAACTCTTCTTACAGACTCCTGCATTTCTCTGTTTTGAGTTTTACCCATGCATAAGTTGAATTCTAAAGACTGCGTTTGCAATAGAAGATTGGAAGACCCATTCCCTTCCCATCCCCCTTTTAAAATAATGGCAGGCTGACCTAATTTTCTTCCTGGAGGACAGAGCGTATTCATGGTCATCTGCATCTTTTGTTGAAGAAAATTATTAGTTAAGATTTCAGAGGCAGGAATTTGGAAAAAGTTTTCCTGGAAGAGAACAGAAAAGTATGAGGTGTTGGAAGAGGCGTAAGAAATCATTAGCTAGAACCCTGACTGCATGTTCTTTTATCATTTAAGGAAGTTAAAATTATTCAGACAGGTAATGCAACAGATGAATAGTTTAATTTCTAAAACTGTTCAGATACAGAAAAAAACCAAACATTCTGAAAAAATTAATAGTCTGTACTTCAGTACCCCTGAGTATTCAGGGACTACAGCCACCCAGAAAGCACACATACAGGTCTGCATATATAACCGGCAGATATTCCTCATAAACCTCCATAATGTTATGGCAGAAGAGGATGGTCAGTCCTTCTCAACAGTCCCTCACTACAGTGAGCAGAACATTTTGAGAGGAGCAAAGTCACTTGAAAACCAGGGAGCACTGCAACCTGCGTTCATACAAGTGGAACTCCCTTAGTTTGAGTTTCATTTTTAGATAGTTTTAGAAACTATGGAGAAAGGCTTATTCCGTGGGATACATTTCTGAATGGAGGTGTAAAATAAAGAATGGAACACTGAAACGTTAAATAAACCTTTTCTGCGTATTTTTAAACCATATACAGTAAGCATGACTGGCAAAACTCGCATTTAATTCTTTCCAAGTTTATTACCTGATTTTGTATCTCTACTGGCTCGTCATTGTATACCTTCTGAAAGTGAGCTAAGGTTTTTGATAGCAATTTCTCCTTTTTTTTTTTAAAAAAAAAAGATACAATACAGAATAATCCGCCTTTGTATAATTTTTGTATGACATGTTTAATGGAAGTGATTGGAAGTTAGTGGATAATCCAGCAGCAAAATTGACACAGATAAATACTTCTTCCTCTCACTCTTTCAATTATTCTTCTGACTATAAAACTTCTCAATTTTTTTCCTTCAATTACTTTTCCTATAAAGAGGAGAGGAAAGAAAAGAACTGAAAGCGTTGCTACAGAACTGCGACTGGAAGCTAGTGTAAAGTTGGACTTCAAAGTAGCCCAGTTCCTTCTCAGGTGGTGCTGAAGGACCCGAGTTTAGGCTTGGAAGGTATTGGGCTTGTCTTTGAAGTACCACCAGCAGGAATGCTAGCAGCTGGCATTTCAGAAGAAATTGTGCTTTTTTTTCCCCCGCAGCTAAGCTGTAGTACTGAGTAGTATCCAATAAGAATCTGAGCTACCCTGATGTAGAGATTTTTGGAATTCTGCATCAAGAGATGGTTTAAAAATCTTTTCCCCCACCTTCCTTTTTGTAGTTTAGTTTCTCAATATAAAAAGGAAAAGACAGTAGAAGGAAAAGATGATTCTGTGAAATGGGGATTGCAGTCTTCGACCTCCTCAGTTGCTAATACAGTATGTATCTTAAAAAAAACCCCACTTAAATTTTTTCCAATGTTATTTTTGCTTACAGTCTTAAAAGTAAACAAGGAAGAGTATTCCCTTCAAAGTCCCATTCAAAGTCATTTAGTACAATGGTGGAAAATATGCAGATACATACACATTAATAAGTATTGCTGTGGGGGAAAAAGAATCCCACTAAATTGTTTCTCTGTCCCATTTTGGACAAAGTTGTAACTCTGAAGTGCCACTACACTGACTATTTTCTGCTCGGATAGATAGATTACTCCAAATGTGTACTGTGAGATCCTGATATTCCCAGCTATGAATTGCTGGAATAAGAAAACACACAAATGCACTTATAGCATGTAATACTAACCTATTTTAGATTATAATTCTCTTCTTTACCACATTTTTCTCACTTTTTTATTATTTTCCCTTTTCAAAATGGTTGATGCACCATCTCAAAATTTAGGGTAATAACTACAATGAGTGTGTGCATGTGTGTGTAAAAACCAAAACAAATCTTCAACTCTAAACTGGAGATGTAGGAAGCAAAGAGACCAGCTCTTGTCAGTCAGAAATCCTCCACCTTCAGCATCACAAAAATTATAACTCAAACCATCCTTGTGCATCAAACTGCTAATCTAATAATAAAACTTATGAATTAGAGTAAAAAGGAAAGGAACAAAAAAAATCCTGAAGAACAATCGGTAGTTTACTGTCAAAAGGGGGGATGTCCTAAGTGGATTCTGCAAGCGACTGTCCTAAGTCTGGTGATTTTGAGAATTTTCAATAGTTACATGCTTTATGGAATAGCCAATAGGCCCACTATGTTTACAGACAAAACCAAGCCAGAGGAACCGCAAGTACACAGGAGTAAAGAATTAGAATTAATTTTTGACAAACTTGAGAGCTATTAGGACAAAAAAAATCCACCTCCCCACACTTTCCATCAGATACATGTATAAAATATTGCTTTTAAGCAAGCCAAATCAACTGCTCAAACAAAGAATGTGGAATAATTTCTTAAAGATGTGGTTCTATTCAGAGATGAAGGGATTATACCATGAATCAGTAAGTAAGAAATTAAGTGATCACTATACTGATTTATAAAGATCAAAGCATTATCTGGCAATGCCTCATACTAGCATACTGTTTTAGCACTTCAAGGAAGATGTGGGCCACCTGGGAAGAATCCAGAACAGCAGTGAGGATGGTCGGAGTTTTCAAAGAACTGATATGGAAGAAAAAAACCCTGTGATATGAAAAAAACTTATTTGAAAGAAGATAGAATGAATGTTGTTTTTCTAGCCTTCAGAAGGTAAAATCATTATACAGTGTGTAGTGACAGGAAACCCATCCATTCTTCAGTGTCTCAGGTAGCAGGAATGGTCTTAAGTTGCTTCAGAGAAAACTGAAGATAGGTTAATTCTAAGGTTAGCAAAGTAGTTGAATAAACTGCTTCTGGAATCAAGACAAGTACCTGTACAGCTATAGCCGAGTCCTGCTTAGGTTCAGGGGAAGGAAGGGCTTTTCTACCTCATGGTCATATGAAACAAAAAAAATCAAGAATTACTGAATGGATAGATTCTACTGAGAGTTAAGGAAAGAGGTAATGGGATTTTGAGCTAATCCAGAAGTTACCTGGATAAAACCTGAAACACTCCCATCATTCACACAGCATTCAGGCTGCATAAATTAATATTGCCAATAAAAGAGAAATTCAGCCATGGAAATACCAAATAATCTATCTACGAGCTTCAATTTTGTCTTTATGCTTTGATATTTTATACTCTGATATTTTATTGAAAAATTACTAAAAATTACATTCTGTGCATCTTCATTGATGGACAGTATTAACAACATTACAGTACTTGTAACTGTCTCTGCAAAACACTGCAGGTAACATAGAATGAATCTTTCTGTACATACATTTGCTATTTAAAAAACAAATAAAATCCAAACCCACATAATCTGCATAGTCTACCTTTGCTTTGATTTACTTACATAATCAAAAAGGTATGCATTTAGTGCTCCTGTTCCATCAACCAGTGTAAACTTCATAATAAAAACATACTGGAGCAGCTCAATACCTAAAACTGAAGAAAAAAAAAGTACTGATCTTCTTAGAGTGAATATGCAAGACAAACCAAAACAACTCAAGCTGACAATATCACTCCTTTAATAGTAACTGACTTTGAATATTGTAATTACAAGTACAAGTTGACAGGCCAAAAAATAGAGGCTCTGAATAGCAAAATGTGGTTTGCATTTTGAGAGCGCATTGCAATTTGCCTAGAAACACTTTAATAGATAAGTCTATAAAAATGCATAAAGATTTTTAAGTACTTATTCTCATCCTAGTAAAATAAATACTAGTATTTGCTTAGATCTTAGATCCTACCTTGGTAGGATCCTCCTACTCCTTTTCTTTTATCCATGGAAGATTAAAGGAGACTTGCTCTTAATTCAGCAAAAATAAGATAGCATTCCACTTGAAAACGTATCTTCTGAGGAAAACAGTTTGTTTCATATGATGTAGTAAAAGCTACCAGGCAAAGTCTATTTCAGAAAAACTTTGCTGGCAGTTCTGAAAATATTCCAGCATAAGTAAATGACTACAGTAATTCTCTCACTGGCGGCAGGACTGTTATGCTGCAAATATACTATATCTTAAACATACAAAGTCACTGCAACTCTGCATCAGTCTTTTCTGGGTACATTTACTTGAATTGGCTAGTCATTTTATGTACAACTGATCTGATATACTTGCAGGTTATCATTTAGTCTGAAAATACAGATGATAAAAGAATAATACACATAAAATAATTTAAATGCCGGAAAGCACTTAATGAATATAGTTTTTCATTTTGAGAATGAAATGTCAATCACAGGTGCTGTAACACTGCCAGTTATATATCACTTTACATTTATTTAATAAAATATAATCATGACAGTTTAAGAGAACCACTGTATTGCTCAAAAAGTTTTTTTTCTTTTATAATGTCCTTACCAAGCTTAGATACTGCTAGATATTCCAATTTAATATATTAGAACATGAATCGATAAACATGAAAATATTCTTTTTCCTTAATGTGTTGTGAAGTTTTAAGCTCCATTTTAGCTCCAGCATTTGAATGTGTTGACTACATGAAGTAACACAAGGAACACAGAAAGCACGGAACACACATATATGTTATAGTATAATTCCTTTCATTTGAATATTATTTTGTGCAGACTCTTGGGAATATGCTTAGCATTGATAAAGCTTACAGAAGATAAAAGTCTAACTTGTACTAGTCATTAAATAAGATTCTTTTCAGTTCAGGTCAGAAAAACTGTCTCTTTAAAAGGAAAAGCAGGCGTAACTTCCAGGACTGCAAGCATGTACACAGTTTAAAAATGACATCTGCAACCAAAAATTAATCACATCAGTACTACGATAGGTGTTACTAGTGACACCTATGGTAGAAGAAACTATTCAACATGCAAAATCCTTTAATTCATACTGTAATGGTTTCAGAAGTAAATACGTTATTTCAACTGGTAAAAGGTGAATAAATTTTACAGCTTTTAACTGAAGCATAACCATAAATTACATGCTTTCTGTACAAAATTGCAATGCAGAAGCCAAACTATTTCATATAAACACTTCAGAATAAGGCACAAAACTATTTCAGGACAATATCAGGTCAGCTGACCTTGTGCGATTTCAGTCGGTTCCCATGATGGTTGTTGTTCTGCTGCAATGGAACTTAGACTCTTGATAGGCTTTGGAGTTGAACACTGCTTGCACCTAGCATTTAAAACAAGATACTGAAATTAACCAAACACTGATTTATTTACACTAGAAGCTTTCTGCACAGAAAAAATAAATAAATTCTGATTTCCTTACTCAGTGGGAGTGCAAAAGTATTTCTATTGCTGTTTAAAATAACTATGTTACCAAAGACACAAGCTTTAAACCACATCAAAACTTTTAATGTTGCTTTTGAATTATCCCCGAGAAGAAATAAATCATTTGGGTCTGGAAAAGACCACCTGAGTGAATTGAAAGGAAGAAAACTGTACATCAAGGGTGAGAGAGTTGGGGTTGTTCAGCCTGGAGAACAGAAGGCTCCAGGAAGACCTTACTGCAGTCTTTCAATATATATAAATAGGGCTTATAAGAAAGATGGAGAGAGACTTTTTAGAGAGGCCCACACTGACAGGACAAGGGGCAACAGTTTTAAACTGAAAGAGGGTCGATTTAGATTGTACATAAGGAAGAAATTCTTTACTATGTGGGTGGTGAGACACTGGAACAGGTTGCCCAGAGAAGCTGTGGATGCTCAGTCACTGGAAGTGTTCAAGGCCAGGCTGGACAGGGCTTTGAGCAACTTGATCTAGTGAAAGATGTCCCTGCCCATGGCAGGGGGGGTTGGATCAGATAATCTTTGAAGGTCCCTTCCAGCCCAAACCATTCTATGATTCTAAGATCACTACACTGCTAAACATATATTCATGTGTCTCTACTTTGTTGTTTAGCAATACAAACAACATCTCACTTTGTAAAAGCAGGAATGAATCTGAACTTGTAGCATGATCTAAAATCACAACAGGTTTAGAGGAGAAATTTGGTTTTACCTATGTTAAAAAATATTAACTATGAGTTATTAAAACAATCTCTTACACGACATTGTAAGCAAATGCTGCAAGTGGACGAAAATATCAAACTGTTTTCAAAATTTGCCTCAAGAAATAAAATTACAGAACAACTATTTTTTCCAAATAAGGTTTCTGTGCTAGTATATTACAGTTAGCACTTAACATAGACATTCCTTATCTTTTAGAATTACTTGCAAAACATGTCATAAAAATCAATAGCACTAGTTCTGCTCAAGTGATATAAAGCCAAGCTCAATTAAGTTACTTTTTCCTTTAAAAAGACACCCAAACTTGAATAAAGTAACTTAGCTGTGAATTTTGTTTTTTATATGCAAGTGTCTGCGTGTTTATTTTTTTGTATATACATATATAAATATGAATATACACGCATATGCACACACACATAAATATTTATGTAGGTATTCAAGCTCATTCCTACAGGAAAAATAATTTTGCTTTTCATTCTACCATACAAAACCTTTTTTAGCCTTTGCTAAGTACATGCCACTGATAAAAAAGCGCATGGAACAAAACTCTGAAATGTCATCCTTGTGAGGCTCCTTCCTAAATATCCTATAAACAATCATGGAATATGTTACAAATCGTTGGCTTTTACAATACAGCCATTTAAACAGAAAACTACGTCTGAAGATGAGTTGCGCGTAGCTGGGTAAATATATGGATTATGAAAGTCCAAGGGGAAATACTTTGTATTGGTGAAGATCCACTCCCAGTAGGAATATCCATATACTGCCTTTATTTAAAAAAGCTGTGGACAGCCATATCTGGAAAGGTCAAAACAATATATAACAAAGAGAAATAATTATCTGTATTCATTGTATCAAGCCCTTATAGGAAGCTTTAGGGTTCATGTGAAACTTGCAGTATTTCTGCACAGCAATTTTTTACTGCCTAGAGGACTGAAGTGGTGCAACACAGCGCTCTGCTTGGACTTACCAGGACTGCTGAGAGAGAGGACTCAATAGCTTGCACGAAGTAGTATTTCTGAGCTCAGCAACCGCATGCTACTGTGCAGTACTGGCAGAACATACTGCTGCTGGCTCTCATTGAGCAGGAACAAGGTATTGCATGGCACAGCACAGGTACCACGCCTAGATGCGTGTACTATGTTCCATAGCCCTGGAACTGTGGAATTCAGAAACCTGTTGAAGTTGCCCCTACAGCGACTGACATCTACAAAGAGGTAAGCCACTTTGCAGTGACGCAGATCTCAATAAATGGCAAATAGTGAGGAAAGGCTGTCCAAAACCCCACATTTCTTCCAAAACCCAAGCTTTCCCAACACTGGGAACAAAAGAGAGAAAAAGACATGGACTGACAGCCTGAAATTATTTTCCAGGTCTCTATTTAAATATTATCTGTAAAAAAAACCCCCAGCTTACAGTTTTAAAGCAACATATGTTTTGACTTTGGTTTAACGAGTTAGAACAGAAAATGGAAGATCTGGACTAAAACAGGAAGATTTAGGCATTTTGCAGCCTAAAGAGACCCATATGCATATTTCCATCTCTGTAGTATAATGCCCTAACCACACACCACAGGCAAGACTGAACCTGGGGTGCTGTTTAATTAAGGGCATAAGATTTATAGAGCAAGATAAAGTCCAATTGCAGTTGAGTTCTTTGATACAAGGTAGTAGTACGACATTTCCTCCCTGATCTCAGTACTGCTGATCATGTTATGTATTTGCATCAAAGAATCTTTGGGTAAGTTACCCCTTGAGTACTGTGGTTTGAACTACTGAAGACAATGACCTCTATCTGTTACTGCAACTACTAAAACATCAACAAATACTTTTAACCTACCCATAATATTTTATGTTCCCTTGTAATAGAAAAGGAGCTGAAAGATCTAATAATTCAAGATCATCTTCTGTGGATCTCACAGGAATAACACATTTAAATCTTTTTGTAAGCTTCCAGACTTCTTTTACCGTTCCACCTGTTGAAAACAGAAAAACATGTTTTTTTAAACTGTAACCAAGAATAAATTGAACAACTAGCATTTCATGGCTGATAAGTTGTTGATTTCAGGAGCTTCAATAAAAATTGAGGCCCACCATAGAAAACTGAAAAAATGATCCATAACCTTCTCATTCTTACTCAGCAACAGACTCAATAAAGAATCAAAGATGGACACTTATCAGAGCAGATGGCTTAATATCTTCCTCATAGTTATCACTGTAATCATGAAGTTGTATTTAGTTAGCATCACTTTCATATAATTTCTACTATGATTTTACTAGTAATTTTCTTGGGGGGGGGGAAATAAACTGACTTTTTGCAATTGCTCCTTAGTAACTGTTTTTTCAGCTTTTAAGTGGCAAAAATCTATTACTTTTTAACTGGCAGCTTATGAAAAAGTAGCTTTTCAACCATGTCATAATTGACATGAGGTGGGAAACACAGAACCACCAAACTCGATGCTAAATTGAGTGCTACTAAATTGGAGCCATGTTAGGAACACAGCAGAAATTTAATATATTACAGCTGGAACCCTGAGGTTTTCCAGTTCCAGTGACAGGAAAAAGTTCTTTCAAATTTATTATAAATCATGAGATAACCTGTCTTCTATCTCTGCAGTATGGGCTGCAGAAGTGATTATGGAATCTTTCTGACATTTCACCAATTCAGTGGAAATGTGGAAAATTTATTAATTTAACACACTGAGAACAGTTATTTGGAAATAGTTCAATAGAAAATATATGATTTCATCAGCTCGTGAACAACAATAAAAAAATTTATCTAATTGTTTTAAAATAAATATATTCTACAGCTGTGTTATTTACCACTAACTATAACTAAGATGTTTCAAAGACTTTATGATAAGTAATACTTGCATATATTTGTTACCTGTATTGCAGAGATAACTAAAGAAGAAAATAAAATCAATAAAATTGCATTATTACTGGTGATGTAAAAATGCACAACACGAAACCTTTTCAATAACTTAACTCCTAGTAAAAAAAAAAAAATAGAGAAAACAGAGGCACAGATATTTGAAATGGCTTCTCAAAAGGTTAGAAAACAAACGTCCTTCAAGCACAGTGACACAAATAAAGACTCTCGTATACATTTGAACTCTCATTCAAGAGATTAACATACAAAGTTTTAACTGACATCGCTAAATGGTCCCCAGAATTTCAACTTTGCTGTAATACTAAGTTACATCAGGCAAATGTATTCTGGCTTCTAAGAGACTGGCATAAAACACAGAGAATTACCAGCCGTTGACAATGACATGAATCACAGTCATTTCATGTACAAATAATGAGGATATGCAAGAAGCAGTAATCTACTTGTTAACCGTAACATTTCACTCTTCAGTTCAACTAATCTGTAGCAATAGTTATGGATTCCCCTCACTCCGAGGTCACGTAAAATTCTGTCCATTATCCCACTATTTCCTCAATTCCAGCCCAATAGGTGCCAAACACTCAAAAAGAAGTCCTTGCTTCAGCATAATGATTACGGGGAAGAACAGAGCATTGTGTTGTAGAAGAGTAAATTGCTTGTGTTTAATAAATGAATAGAATCTAGACCATGTCTGTCTAATAAATGCAATAATGTGTTTGGCCTTTGAGGGTGGTCTGTATCTGGAAAACTGTTGGGAAGATTTCTAGAGAGACTTCAAAATCTCCACCTCCAAAAACTTAAAGATATAAATTACAATAGCATGTAGCTTTGGCAAGGTTTATGACTGATGTTCTGAGAAAAAAAGTGCTAAAACACTGATTATGCCTTTTCCTTGTGCTCCAATATGAAGCACATACATCCACATACATATATACTTAGCGGCTGGCATTTTAATATCTGGAAAAGGTTTACCAAGTTATATCATTCACTTATTTTAGGAAAATAAGAGCAGGAATAGATTCTTTTTTCTTTTGTTTTCACAAAGATAAGGTTAGATTGCAAAAAAAAAAAAAAAAAAGGAATATGTCAGAAAGAAAGCTGCTATCAGAACTATTTGAATATAAAACAAAGCAGAAAACAGAAGGGGTTTTGTCGTTGACCCTTATGCAAAGGACCACCTGAGTTACATTTGCTTATTCACACCACTATTTGAGCACAATTGAAGACTTTGTTTTAAACTCGGAATGGCACTATAGGCAATTACTTATCACTTTTATTCTATTCAAAGCATTCCCTATTAGTATTCTCGCTCAACTGCTTTATTTAAAGTTCAGTGGCTATTTCTCTTGCCTGAGAAAATCTGATAAAAACCAAACCCAAAAACCTCATGCTGCGAGCTTTGTTAATCTGAAACAACACTGACATCCAGAGGCTGACAAAGTTAATTGTAGGCTTGTATTATCAGAGGCCTTCCAAAACTTTTCCACATCAAGACTAAAAATAATTTTTTTTAGAAGACTTAGTGAGTTTTCAAATCAGAACTGAAAAATCAGTAAGCACAGCTAGAAAAAAACCACATATTTAGATGTTAATTTTAGCAGAATCAACAATAAATTTATTGGTATAGTTTTAAAATAGAGAGAAGCACCTTACAAGACTTCACAGATTACTTTTTCCTGTTTGCACGACAGTAAAAAAGTTCCAGTTGAGTTTTTCTTTTCTTTGAAGATGCCTTTATGATCATCACTGAGTACAACTTCAACATATCTTAACTTTGTAGATACTCAGAATGGACACTGTGCCATTAGTGGTATATTTGCAATTTATCTTACCTTCTATCATAAGCAAAGTATCTTCAGGCTGTTGAAGCATTTCATCATGCTTTACAAAATGGATAGCTATTTTCCTTTGTTTCTGGTCTTGTGTGGTCCACATTACAGAATCATACCAGGACGTATTGTGTAATTCTGGGTTTGGGGCAGTAATGGCAGAGTCTTGTAAAATTAAGTCAAAGTCATCTCCATCTGGAACTTCTCGCCTAAAATAATTTCCAAAATAAATAAGTAAATTCTAACAGCTTCTCCTTAAGCAATCTAGGAACAAGGAAGGCAGTACTCCTAATGAATACTGAAATATAGTCATGTGAGTTGAAGTATATACAGGAAAAATAACTTTGTTGTTATATCAGTTTAAACATTTAGAGTTGTATAGCAAGTTATGACACAATAATTAATTTCCATGTTAATAAATATGTTAAGTAATCTAATCTTACCTAGGAGGGGAGGCAGCCTAGTGGCTTCATCCACACATACGTAAATCCACGGAAAAACAAATATTTCAGCTTTATGTGATTTCACTCAGGCCTTAAAAGGGCCACGCAACTGTATACCACTTCAGTAGAGTGAAAAGACAATGTAAGCTCATATAATTTCAAGTTTTATGTTCTAGCCTATTTTACTTTGCATATTTTGAGGGGGAAAAAGAAGAAAAAAGGGCAAGAGCAGAATAGCTTCACATATGTACTGTAAATGGAAAATCTGCAACTCTGCTCCACAGTTTCTGTCCTGTCCTGCTAGAGTGTACCACTTGTGCATTTCCAGTTGTCACCCACAGAGAAGAAATGCAGGCCATTCAAAGTTTATCAATATTACCAACAGCAGGCAAAACCCCAGTGGCTGGCTCACAAATTAAAAATGCATTATAATGTTTTCTCCTAAGCAAGACAGACCTGCTGGCTTCAGGTGGAATATGAACCGTGGCAAGGACAATGAAAAAAAAAAAAAAAAAAAAAAAAAAAAAGGCAAAAGCTTGGGCTATTTCATAAGACACTAAAAGAAAACAGGTACCAAGCTTCAGAGTGAAGTTAAAGAAAAAATACCATCAACTCCTGCAGATTATCCTGACGGATTCACTTTCAAACCCAAGAGCAGCGGCTTCCACCAGTGAACAGAACAATTCCTGCCTATGAAACCGAAGTCTGATATTCTTCTGCTATGACTGCAGAATTGGCATACAACAGGTCTTCCTGAACCTGAACTTTCATTTCATGAATACAGTGCTGTTCACATGAACACTTTCCACCTGTGTTCCTAGATTACTATTTTAAATGCAAAAGCAATGGACCTAACATAACATGTCATCTTTCCAGATATACCCACTAAATTCTTGCAGCCTCTATAGCCTGCCCGTTGATTTCCTGCAGAGGCAGGAATGGAATGAAGTGGTTTTGAACTAAACTAAACATGAGGACTTAAACTTCTGTAATATACCTGAATAAAACTAGATCCATGTATATCCATATTTTGCTACTTAGAGAGAAGCTTTCAGTCAAAGTCTAAAACCCAAAAATACATCTCTCACAAGGATATTATACCCGAAGCATTATATGCATCTTACTGCATAAAGTGTTAAAGGATCAAACTTGCACTGAACTTTGTTCAGTCAGGATTTTCAGCATATGCTAAAACATGAAACAACTTCTGCCACAGCAGAAGATATAGGAGGGAAGGATTCCCCTAAATCATGTTTCCTTCCTGGGCTGCTTAGCTCACCCAAAAGAGAAGCTAAATTTCTGGAAAAGCACTGGAAGTAGTGCCATCATTGCAGCAGGATGGTGTTAGTAGTAGTAGTAAATATACTAACTGAAGCCTCACAAATCTATCTGGTTAAAAGTCTGCCCTAATTCTGTGGCAAAGAGAAGGCAGCAATATGTGAAACAGGAGGAAACTCCAATGAACAGAAATGAAGATGCTAACAAGTCAAGAATATATAAAAAGTCTATAGTAGTCATGGAAAATTGTGGAATAAGGATAAAGTTCATAAAGAACAAACAAAATTCTACCAATTGTATCTGCTTATTACTATACAGAGTTGGCGAATATATAAAAAAGTGACAAAAGTGGCAGAGATAGTTGGCAATTATCTCCTTTTTACCCTTGATAATAAAGACCCATGTACTTGTATGCTGTGGAGATGATGAAGCACTTCCTCTTACATTAGCAACCAAGAGAATGTTGTAACAACATCTGATAAGGACCAATATTGTTCAAGCTGCAAGCGCACTACTTTGCATCCAAAAGCTGTAACAGAAGGATAGTAGGGGCATTTTCCTGTCTCAGTTTGTATCTAATAAAACTTGATTGCGTAAAAAATTGGAAAAGGCTAGGAGAATGGTAACGTGCCAGGATTTAAAGAAGGCAATAGTTTACACCAGTAACAATAAAGCTGTTTGCTTAGGACTGATGGTAGGCTAAATCAGGCAAAAAAGTGATACAGGATTCAGATGATCTTGAATAGCACTGTAATGCATGTCACTCAGTATTTTAATCAAAAATAGGCCATTTCAAACAAACTTTCTTTCATTTTAAGATGAATATACAACAGAAATGGCATACGATTATTTGACTGAGCATTATTTGATACAACAACAAATGTCATTAAAGGGGAAATAACAATGACAAAATGGGCAGTGAATTGACTCGGGTCAGATAAAAGACAAAAATACCAAGGTGAATGGTGTTTCCCTGATATTTTTGGATCAAGAAAAGATGCCGTGTCTGAAAGATACACTTAGTCTCCAAGTGAATGAATAAAATATCTTTGACTACCACACCTTTTTGCATATCCTGTTTTAAAACCACAAGATAGAAAGAGGTACTTAAAGACAACTTCATTATGGGAAAAACTGCACTGCTAAATTTGAAAATTAAGAAAAATTATTGTTTTGAAACCACTCACAGTATTCTGTAAATTGAACTCATCTGCTGTTTTAAAATTTTCTTACTTATTTTCGGCATGTTTCCAATCTTTGCTCAAAATATGAAATACATTTACATTCAGCTCACTTTACACAAAAAAGAGGATGAAAATGTGCTTAAAATCTAGGCATCCCAAAACAGAACAATCCGTAATTACTTCTATTGTGTGAAATACTTACAAAGAGTTGCATTTGGAACAATGAAGTTTAACAGATTGATAGAGCTTCTGTGGTTTATAAGTTCTCAGCTTTGCTCTAACGCGATACTGTTGAGGAGCTGTGCTGTTCAGAATGGTCTTCAGTTCTGTGTTATTCAAATCCTGATGATCTGTTAATACTGCAAAATAAAACCCGCAAAAAAAGCGTCATGTATACCTCTTAAACACCATAATATTTGCAATATGGGAAACAGCAATTGTAGGTATGCATTTTTCCTTAATTCCTACCTTCTGTTCCCTCCCCAATTGGAGCCTCAGTTTTATCAATACAACATGTTACTACAGTCTTTAAGATAAATCACAACAGGCTGTGGGAGCATGGTGTACTTCAGGGTACAGGAATTCAACACGTAGAAAAAAAAATAGAAGTAGAATATATAAATATGCTGTATTCATTTAAAAATGGAATAAAACCAATGTAACATTTATATGTTTATACTCTTAGAATAGCTCTTACTATAAAAAGTAAAAGATACTATTACAATCTTTGAGCTGATGTCTCAAAAATACTTTTGCTCTTTATTAAAAAAAAAAATAAAATTCACCTTGAGGTTAAAATGTTTCCTACCTGTAACGGATAACTGCTGACATCTCTGTAAGTGTGATTCAAGATCTAAAATCAAGAAGAATTTCCTAATTATTTTCCTTCCTTCTTCTCTTGTTTATCATGTGGGCACACAAAAATAGATATAGGCAGATAGATACACAAAACAAAAATCTAAACAACGGAAAACGGAAATACTAATAATGTATGAAAACAATATAGCAAAAGGAAAAAGCAAAGTATGCAGGAGACAAACATCAGATATTAAGAGTTAATATATCTGAGGAGAAATCAGTGCATAATGCCCATCAAAATGAACACTTCTCAAATGTATACTGTGAATGATAATGCTTACATAAACTGTATTCATCCCTCTATAATCTTTCTGGACAGGAGCATAAATACATTATTCTAAAAAAAATATGGTCTGCCTGGTCCCTCCTCTGAACAACCTCCACTACACATAGACAATGCAGTAAATCCATGCAAAATTCTTTCTAAATTTCCAGTGTTTTGCTCTAGACATGAAGTATTTATATATTTTTACTTTTGTACCCTTTTAGAAATATCCTGTCACAGTATGTTACTAATGGCTAAGTAACATAGGATTTCAAAAGCCAGAATCAAAGATGCAGACTATGTCCCACTAGCTTTAGAGTTTAATTCGCTTTTAGTTATTCTATTCTGTGCAAAAAACGCCATTAAAGAAATAATATTGGATCTGTAGAACTGTCTATAAAACACTACTTTTCCATGGCGCTGCACCTTGCAACTCTGCCACTGATACAACTTTTCATGAAACAGCTTTAGAAGTGCTCCTCAGCAAGCAGCTGTTGAGTAGTGTTTTTGGTGCCTGTCTCTGAGGAATGCCCCTTTAGAGGGAGGGAGTTATGTCACTCTGCTTCATGATCTAATATAGTATGATTAAGAACACCTGTGTTTAATAATTTATTCACTACCTCCTATGAAAGTACTTTTCCATGTGTGTGAAAGGCTTCTGCTGTGAGAGAGAAGGATAGGGTAATGTCAATTTCCAGTCTAATAATCCAAAAGAATTCTCTAAAGCTTTGTATGTGAAAGTAAGGTTACACACTTAGAGAAGCAATAACTGTCACCCTATCTTGACCATATGTATACGTTAGAAGAAAGAGGAAATAAACTTTCAATTGCTTTTACCTGTAACATTGTTAAAAGTGCCATCTAATTCCACTGAAGACATGCTTTCCATAAGCTGACTGTCTGCCAGATCCACAGATTCTAAGAATCTAAAAATGGCAAAATATTTTATAACCTAGAGAAGTCTTTCATATATATATACACACATATATATGACTATATATACACTTATATGAAACCTACTGTTTATCAATAGACAAGTATAACGTTCAGACATAGATTTTACAGCAGACGTATAAAACTTAACAGAGCCAGAAGTTGCAGGAGTGTATATTAATGATGCAGATGAGACACTCTTTTTCAAAATCAATTCTGGAACTTTAAACACAATATAGTGCCAAAAGAAATCTATACTACTGGAAACAGAATTCCTGATAAAGGAACGTGGACTTTGGTTACTTAGCTTTTCCTTACGTATATAATACAGTTCAGTAAAGCATTTATATTACATGCTTCATTTTGAACATCTTTTAAGTCTCACCATTTCCAAGTAACACACATGCACATGCTTAAAACGTGCTCAATTTAGCTCCTTAACCATAGCTTTTATCTTTAAAAGATTACATGCCACTATGAAACAGAATAAGTATGTTAATGTGGTTAGGCTTTATTATTACAGCACTATAAAATAGAAATCTTAATCCCTACTGTATTTTCAGTTTGAAAAATTAGCCTTTATTTACCTGTCCCCCCAAATACTTAACTCTTCATCTTAGTGGTTCTAAAGACATATTCTGTTCCAGAGTTTCTGGTTCTTACATGCATTTACAATCCTAAACTGTACAGTTGTTACATCAGAGTTTTCCAGAATCATCTAGAAAAAAAATAATTATAGAACTTACATTTTTAGTTCCTTAACGTCTGGGTTACTTTCTGGTAAGACTCCTATTCCTCGACCATAACACGTGCCACCATGAAGATGAAATTCTATATGTGAGACATCTTCACTGTCAGCACTTGCTTGTTTTGTATGAATACTGTAAATTCTCAGAAAACTTCCAATCTTAAAGAAAAAAAAAAAAAAAAAGAGATTTTGTAACACAAAGTTAGCTATTTACTTGGAAAATCCTAGGCCTCATAAAGCTGTTTCCCTGTTTTCACTGAATCACAGAATAGCTGAAGTTGTCAGGGTCCTCTGGGACTGCCTCGTCCAACCCCTGTGCACAAAGCAGAATCAATTGGAGCAGGTTTCTTAGGGCTGTCTCCAGCTGGGTTTTGAATATTCTCAAAGATGGAGACTCCAAAACCTCTCTGGGTGACCTGTTTTTTGCTTTATCACACATTACTGGCAGGCAAAGGCTGATTCAGAACCAGCGTAAGCCTTCTTACAAAATCTGATTCTCAAGCAGACTTAAGAACACAGATCAAATGAGGCAATATTTTTGTTTCCTGAGGGCACAATTTGTCTTCTATATTCACAACACAGCCCTCCAGAGACTGACATACTGTGATTTGTCTATGTCTGATTGCACTCAGCAACTGACCTCATGTCCATCATCAGGCATGGCATATTATCTGTTTCTGTATACATACAAATAGATCTGTTTAACCCAGATTTCTTTATCATATCTCACTCTTACATTACAGGTAACATTTTTTCAGCACCAGGACAAAAGGCAACACGTTAGAAATTAAAAAAAAATTTGGCACTATTCCTAACTCTGATAGATGATGGAGAATGCTTCTTGTTTTGCTTAGAATTAGTTCATGTTCTCTGAAACAGTTTTGTCAAGTTACACAAATAGGCTAATACAAGTACCCATTAAGAAAGAAGTTATGGAGTGCTGAACATCGAACACATGTTTATAACTTTGTTTTTATTTCAAAATACCACTCCCATTATCTGTTCCTCCCCCCAGAAAAAAACCCATAGTAGATAGTTAATTTCCCTTTGATGTGTTTTAAAGGCCTTTGAATCAAATTAAATAGCACCCAAATTTTTTTTTTTAAGTATAACCTAAGATCCAGCTGATAGCTGGCAAGCTACACACATTAAATAACGTAGATTTATATTTGCTCTAAGTATTTTTTAAATAGCCTTATATAAATGATAAATTACTTTAAATTTACTTCAATTAACATTAGTATTACAGCAGCCAGTCTGTTAAGTCTTCAGCTTCAAATCCTGCTTTAGAGTAACTTTAACCAGTAGAAACCCAAAAAGTATTCCTATAAGACTGGATTGGTCAGGTCTTAGGACAACACTTACACATGTATGTATATATGCATCAAAGCAGATAGAGTGGCACCTTGATTTGGGAATTCTCTTCTGTATCAAGGAAGAGACTATGACTATATAATGCTGGTATCAAACTGCTCTTTTAAACAATAATCATACATGAAAAAGACAGCATTTTCAAATCCAGACACCAGGGACGTAAAAAGTGCGTTTCAGCCTGCACCTATTTTGCTTCTGGCATGGAGCTCTGACCAGAGTTTTAATTGATCTGCACTATTAGGGAGCTGCTCGTTTTGTTCATTCAAAGCATATCAACAGGACAGCATGCTCATTTAGATGGTAGTTAGAAGGCTTACCTGGAGGCTTTTTTTTTTTTCTTTCCAGATGCTAAATTTCATTTATGTTGAATATTCAAAAATGCAAGGGACAGTCATATTATAAAATTAATCTAATGACTATGACAACCGCTTTTGGAGAAAGTTTTTTTTAGAAGTTCTTAGCTAAGTTCTGCTTATCAAATAACCATATGTCAATGTAATAGTGCCAAACTACTTTTCTTTTTTTCCAACAGTAATTTATAAGCAGGAAAAAGTCTATTACAATTGAAGAATTTCTTTTTTTCAAAAACAATGTATGAAAAAACAACCTGACTGTGCAAAACGGAGTGCAACTTCCGTGAATTCCTTTGGAAGGCAGCATTGCTTACTCTTAACAGTGGCGAGCGAACGGAGGTGTTACAGCTAAAAATGCTACTGTATTTCTGTTGTTCACAGAATGCCTACAGACCAAGCACACTTTATATACTTGACTGAGAAGAAATTATAATCTACATTAAAGTAAACACCATGATTTACAGATCCATCACTAAAATCTAGTACAAAACCAATTCCTTACTTGAGTTTACAGCAGTTCTGTTTACAAACTACCTACCTCATTTAAAGCACGTTCATTTGAAATGAAATTAAAGCCGTAAGAACACATTTCTTGCAGTAATATAAAATATACTCAAACTCTATTTGCAGTCTAATTCAAATATGACTATTTTAAAAATACATATTAAGGCTAAAAAGAATTAAAATAAAGAAGTCATATATGCAGCTCCCTGTAAGTAGCCAACTAAAACAACTTTTAATGTAGCAAATTCTCATAATTATTTCAAAACATATAGAGTTGCGTTCACATTTAAGACACTAATGAATTTGGAATGGTCATTTATCATGGCAGTTAAATGTTCATGTTTGGACAGAAAGACAGTTATGACAAGAGGCTGTCTTTATCTACAGGAATCATTTAACAAAATAATCTGTATTAATTTTTATGCCTATTTTACAGCTGATGATATTAAATGATGTTCTTTGTCACCATTTTATCCTACCAACAGTCTAATTTCACTGACTAAACTGCACAACTTTTTGCAAATGAGAGGAAGCATATACACAGCATTTGGGTGTGGTCCTTTGCAATAAAAAAATACCAAGTTCAGTCCATTAAAGAGTTTGGAGGACTTGGGGGTGGTATGGGGGGGGTATTGTGTTTTGGGGTTTCTTTTCCCCCTTTTAATGAGTACAAAGACAGAAATGGGGAAAATACCACTGACTGATCAAAGGAATGCTACTCAGGCATGAAGAAGATGAAGATAGATATTAGAGCCATGTAACTCATTTAGGCTGCAGGTTGGAAATTTGACCCAGGTACTAGAAAAGCAAGCAAGACTTCTTAGTCCAAACTACTATCAAAAAGGACATGACATTGTATACAGCCGGAGGAACAGATGAAAATTTTCGAATTCTGCATCTGAAGATACATAACATGAAGTAAATATTGTGAAACTACAGACTAGGACTTGTATGGATGCTCAAGGTTAATTATTTTAATCGTACTATCCAGAAAACGCATGGCAACGCAAAATTGGTGGTATCAAGCCATAACAGGAATGCACAGTATCACATATTCAATGAATGACAGTACATAAGGAAATCTCCAAACAGCTGCGGACAGCTGGACCCCTGCTGTGCACTGACTGACCACTGATCCTCACTCACCTTGATGCTTTCCATCTAGCACAATGCCCCAGACGGAGAAACCCATGTCACAGACCTATTCGTGAGTTGTATGGCAAGGTCTGAGCAAATCCTGAGACCCTCTGGAAAAACTGGAATAAGAAAGACTGAACAATGAACTACAACCTATGGGGAGCAACTGTACTCCAGAGAGTTAGTTGCAGGCTGAGGTTCCTAGAGTAATGAGAAAGCCTCATGCACCCCAGGCAGCCAGACGAAGAGGGAAATTTGGGAAAAAGCAGTGAACACCATTGTCTTTGCTTAGTTGTAGCTGTTGCTTCTGTCTTTATGACCCAGGAAATAATCTACTTCAGAAACGAGATTTCTGAAAATTCTGTTTGTGTTCTGCTAAAGTAGCAAATGCTGAAAAGCCACAATCTTCCCCAGCAACATAGGGATGTCAGTAAATATAGGGCACAAAATGTCTACTTATGGTATCAACTGTAGCATACCTTCAATATTACAAAAGTTCTCTGCATTGAAAACCGTAAATATTACTTGACTGTCTCGGAAAATGAGATAAAATGCTTGTATCTTCAGTGTTCTGTGGACAGACAATCCAAACAAGGAGCTTTTAATAAACTCTTGCAGGAATATCCCCAACATTGTGCTCCAAGATTTGCTAAAAATTCACTGTAATACATTATCCACTTTTTCTAGACTGTAGTGCTTACTCAGAGCTTCCTTGTCTGAACATGCACCTACAGATACAATTTTAAAATAAGAACAAATATTTCAGGGTTTTGGGTTTTGTGGTGTTGGGTTTTTTTTGGTTGCCAGTGTTGTGTGTCCCTGTCCCCTCCCCAGTCTGCCCTTCTTGGTATCAAGGCTGTGTAAAACAGATTGTTCCTACATAAAATATAATTTCAAAGCTGCAACTGTCATTGCAAATGTGGGAGAGTGCAACCTAACAATTCCATAACAATTTACATTAAAAAAGGCAATTCTAAGCTACTCTCAAATGCAGAAGAGATGGCTGAAAAATAGTACACTTTTATTGTTTCTGAAACCATAAACTGGCAAAACATCTAGTACAGTTTCGGGCCACGCTGTTCCCGTGTCCACACTCGGGAAGGTGCACATGCATACACTAAACACTCTCCAGTTTTATACTTCTACATAAATGATTTTTTTAAGAAAAATCTTTGTATAACAAGACCCTGAACTAAGATATTATACAGATTAACGCAGAGTAATACTTTCTTATGATATAACATGATTTCCACTAGTATTTAAAAAGAAATCTTTTATCAAATCTTCCACTTCAGGAAGAATTCCTCAAAATTTTATTATCTTTATTTTGTAAAATAAAATTAATTGCACGTATCGCAACCTGAACTTAATAAATCTTCCTGAAGTTTAATTGTTTGGATATCAGCACTTTTTCTTCAATAACTCCACCAAGACAATCCACTAGAAAGTGGTGTTCAAAAAGGATCTCACTTAAAAATTCTACAGCTTGCATGAGTAAAACTACTGCAACTTTGGACATAGCCAAAAGGAGAAAAAACAGCCCATATTCCTCAGTAGGTCAAAGCAGATTTCTTAACAGTTTCCTTTGATATTAGAGCTTCTGCTATACAGTGCAGTATCCAGCAAACGCACAGCTGCTTTAGGGGTAAGAAAGAAAGGCTTAGAGAAAGGAGAAAAAAAATGGAGAGAACTAATGAAGACATCGCATGTACCACGTATTCAACAGGAATTCCTGAATATAAACAGGAGAGTAATAAAGGGAGTATCACCAGCTACTCAAGAAAACATTAAAATATTTTTTTCCTTAATTTTAAAAACATACTGTTTCACTGGAACATTACCAGTTATTTATACCAACAGATTACACTAGTTAGCTAGAGGAAAAATTCTGGAAGAGAACCTGTAAGTAATGAAATACTTCTGTGAGTAAGTTTTGTTATGAATTCTTACACAAAGGCAAGTTATTTTGCTATCTATCATTTACTTATGAACAGGCATTAATACATCAAATTGATTTCATGCCTGCTGATAGCCCCAGCCTAAAAAATGACTATCACTCATCTTTATTTTCTGGTAAAAACTTTCTTAAAAATGATGCTTGGGTATAGAGGGCAAGGCATAAAATGAAAGATGTATTCTTTGCTAATTTACTGTATTCAGAAGCAAGATGGCAGTATTGCTGAAGATCAAATGTTTAATTATGTTGTTGTTTTCTCTATCTAAGCATAATAAACATTACTGACCCACTAAATGAAGATTGCACTACAAATGGCAGAAGTTTACAGCACAGAAAATCTTTTATTGACTTTAGAATTACAGGCCTTTAATGGGACTACAAGTTTAACCCCACTTTATATCATCTAAAAAATAATTCTAAAGCATAGAATACATTTTCTAAGTGCATTATTTTCCCAGGATTCCAGTGTCTGGAAAGAACTGCTTAATTGGAAAAATTTTTTTCATGGCAATTTTAGGATAACGAGGCTGTTTTACACATGTTGAAGGAGTTTTGCATTCAAATAAATGGTATGGGAAATACAGTGAAAGACAAAGAGGAACATCTGAAACTAACAGCAGAAGTGAATTGATACATTCTCTGAAGTTGAGTTCTAAGCAGAAAATAGGCCACAAAATGAGAATTAGAAATACTAAACTGTGAATTACCTTAAGTGATTTTGCCAGTTGTACATGGTTATCATAGACTAGAATGTCCACTGTTAGATTTCGCAGCTGATGAAGAAGAACTTTTTCTCCTTCCAGGTCTCGTGCTTCCACAGGCACCTTCCATGTTGGGTAGGGACATTTTGTGCCATCCCATACCTGCAATGCAAATGAACTATTTCAATATGCTCAGAATACTTTAGATTGAGATTTTAAATAACTATTTTTTTAAACAAATGTGTTGTTTGATTATAAATTGATAACAGTAAGAAATCTTAGTTGAAGTCTTAGTCTGAAAGTCCTTAAATTACTTAAATGAGATTTTATGGAACTTTTTTGTTATTATTATTCCTTACAGAGTATAACATAACCTCTATATAGAATATGATCAAGTGTCAAGACCTGGGGGTTGTTTAACCACTTCAGGTACAGTATGTGAAGACTGAGTACACAGCATACACTCCCTTAATTACTGATGATCTCCTACATCAGTATACACTGCTAGTCATCCAGAAAGTACTAGAAAAACATCAGTATTTAACATATACTTAATAACGAAGATTCTAAAAATTTTTTGTCTAAAGATAAGTTCTTGATACACTTAAGTACTGAAATATCAATAGAGATATTTTTGAGCTATCAAAGGTATTGTGAAAAAGGAACATTACCAACAGACTTAGCACTTAGGAACCAAAATCTTACTTGATTTAGTACTTAAATCAAACATTAAAATTTCAGTGATAGCTGCTTACAATATATTATGTAAACTCTGGTTTCCTGAGTTCCTGAAGATATACTCTTCTCACAGACAAGAGAAATAAAGGTCTGAAATACTGGCATGGAAAAAGAAAAATCTAGAGGCATTTGGACTATAAGACTGAAATGCTGCATTTGATAGGATTTCATGCATATGGGTTCAACAAAAGCTAATTTTCAGACAGTCTGTGATACCAAGGCATTTTGTCCCATGACTTAGGCACTGCAGAGCAGGGGGGGAGACACCAAAGCTTAATTTTTAAAGATTCCTTATGCTTAACTGCTGTGGATCAAAGGACCCACAGGAAAAGATCTAAGAATCAGCAAAGCCATGTGTAAATACACTGAGAATAACTCATGGTTGAAATACTCATCCCAAATCAAGCGATAAAAGGAAAAGCTGTTTACAGTGAAAATGACCCATAACATCAAATTAATGTTCCCAAATAAGAGTGCATTCTGAAGGACCCAGATAATGAGGTAGTACGTGCTGCCACAGATTAGAAAAAAGCCTATTACCTTCTGATCCTATACCATGAAATACTTAAAACCACCTTTAAAAGAGGGGTTGCCCATTGGTTGGATTATCAAATCTTTTCCAGAACTGATCTTGAGAAACACAGATTTAGTGCATATATATTATGAATTTAGTTTGACAGAATAAAGAACCTTAAGTTTGTCAAGTTTCCCATTATTTTTCAACTGGCTTTACCTGGGACACTTTGGTAGTTCTACACTTAAGAGATGGAACTCACAAATGGATTGAAATAACCTGAATGTCAGACACAAGGATGATGACTTAGCTTTAAAATATCGTTCACCAGAGGAACTAATGAGACTTTTTGGAGGAATTTGTAAGCCAGTAAGCTTTCTTTACAAGAAAAAAAAATCCTTAGAAAAGTAGTCAATTTTGTTTTTTACTTGCACAAATATGAAAACAGATCAAGCTCGCTACCTCAGGAGCTTGCCAGCTTCACTTTACTCAAATCACGAATGAAAACACAGAAGCCCTGGTTTCAAAAACTAACACTGGTCTAAAAACCAACGCTGATTAAATTAATTGTGGATAAGAAAATAGCAAATGGTTCCATTACTAGTCATGAACAGACTGGAGCTAAGGAATAGTTAGTGACAACCTTTGATCACCGTGGTTGGCAAAACACTGAAATAGGAGAGACATAATGAAACCTGTTTCTCTTCAGCAGAGTATGCTAATTGTATAACATACCTTAACATAGACAATTTAACTGACAGACAGAAGGAAATAAAAGAATAATAGTAAAACTTTTATGAAAGGCATAAATGACAATAATTTCTAGTGTGAGCTTTTTAGTCTCCATCAGTTTGAATAACAAAATTCTCAGAAAAATGTAAGCACTAGCAAGTTAGCGACACCATCTTTATGCCATGTCAGCCTCAGGCGCTGTGCATTTCCCAATTAATTTATCAAGTGTAATATTAAAAGTTATACTATGAGTGATGCAAAAAATCACTGAAATTCATTTTAGTTGTATTTGAAGCAATCCTCACTAGTTACGTGGGCTCAATGCTTAAAATAATCATTGTATTTTATAGTATAATCAACCATTAATATAACTGATATACTTGGAATGACATGATAAATTTAAGTCATTATTATAAAATATAAACAAAATAATAATAATAATAATAATAACAACAACAACAACAACAACAACAACAACAACAACACCACGTAATGATCACTCCATTTGAGCTACTATTGAATTTGGGGTTTTTTTTTGTTTAGTGAACCAACAAAATAATCAGAGCTCTGTCTACAATTTTTTAAAAAGGCTTCTCTGCTATCATGACCGACATTTGATATGAGAAAGCTGATGTTAAGGATCACCCTTGGAAAGTACTCTCCTGTTATGTGGCACTTTGCATTTTGTACTTTCAGTGATCCCCAAAGCGTTTATGTATAACTAAAAGAAGTTACCTAAAATCAATCAAGACAGATAACATAATCCATTCATTCATTTTCTAGATAGTGCTACTACTGCATTAATTATATCCAGCAGATCTAGGAAAACAAGCAATAATTGCTTCTAACTAAAAAACAAACTTAAAATTTAAAACTAACAGTATTTCTCAACTTTAAGAAATCTTGCAGTATTTGTCTACAAATGTTTGTGAAACAACAATCCATACCAATGCCATCTTACAAAAGCTCTCTAAAGAAATAAATCAGATGAACAACTTTAAAGAGAACTAGGATTTCAGTTTTGTTGTCACAGAAATAAAATGGTCAAGGATCATAAATTTGCTTAACCCTGAAACATTTATCTATATAAGATTATTTAAATCAATAAATATGCCTGTTTTACTGAAAACTGAATCACAATGTCTTAATAAATAAATAAAACAAATTATTTTTTAAAAAATAAGTCTACCTTTAGAAGAAAAGAAGATCCATCCACTTTTGCTTTTCCTACCAGCTGGCAAGTGAGATCAAAGTACAGCATTGGCTGAACAGCAGACAATTTTGCTGCTGGTCCAGAGATGGAAAGATTACTGGCTGCCCAAACACGTAATTCTTCTATTGTTTTCTGTTCTTCATCCATGAAAGTGTACACTTTGCTAGAGGTTCGAGGAACTATTGGTGCTCCTACAGTTCCATCAAATGTCAAGGATGCAAATCCCACACTGGTAATTCCCTGCATCTGTCCATTGTATTCCCTGATCTGTAACAAAATATGAAGAAAAAAAAGGTTGCACTGCATCGAAATATACATACATTTCTGTTCTATCATGTGCATGAAGAATGGACCATTGATCATTTTTGTTCCTGGTGCTATTAGGAGAATGGAGTCAAAATAAAAGCAAAATAAGGAAAATAACATTAACAAGAAAATAAAGTGAATAAGCAGAAAATAATCTAACACAAAAAATTTTTAAAGAGGCAGACTAATACTTACCTGTAAATATAGAATATCAGTGCAAAGAATTTTATTCACAAAGCTCAAAATGTTTATGTGGGAAACACATCAGGATTGCTTTTACAGATGGGGAAACTGAGGCACAAGAGAAATTAATTTTTAGGAGTCACACAGCAGAGTGATGGTGGAGCAACAGTATTATTGATTCCTGTTTTCTGCCTCTCACAATAGCGCAATTTCCTGATATTAAGGAAGCGAGAAAGAAAACATCAGTTCTAGAAGCTATTTTTTTTTCTATGAAGTGAACAGTGACCAGCTTTCATCCCTTAAATTATGAATACAGCTTTCACAATTACTCTTGTGTCTACTGCCCTGCAAATGGCAGGCCCCCTGTATCCTGCCGATTCAGCTGTCTATCTGCTACCATATAAAACAGTATTCAAAGTCTGAAGCATTCCTTCAAGGATCTGGTCTAGTCTTACTGTTCTCTGTACTTTTTATATATATCAAAGCACTGCATAACTCGTTATCCAGAAGTCTCAAGCTGGCTGTTTTGATCCATCAATTTTTAATTAAAATTTGCCTACCAAAAAAGCAACAAGACTTCTGAATATAGCATTCGGAGACAATCTAGTTTAGGGTTGCTAGTGCTCAATTTTCAAATGGTTGAAAAATCCTACTGATTTAAAATTGCAGAATCTGAAAAATGTGACAGAAGTTCTAAACAGCAACATTTTTTACCAAAACACTGCCAAAGATTTAGGCCTAAATTTTATAAACACACTGAAATTTAAAAAGCACACAAATCAAATATGCCTTGGAAATTCATAAACAAAGCAGTTCATTCTTGGTTTCAGAAACTCCTTTAATCCCTACTACTTTGACATAATGTACAAATGCACTAAGGATCATCTCCAGGATAAACTTTCATTTACTTAAGCATTCTCCAGACCTGACGGATGGAGCACACCAATTCATAATGTAGTTTTTCTCCACTGTAACGCTGAAAACCTTTAGTCTTTTACCCTTCAGTTTTAAATATTGAAAACACAAGAAAAGCCAATGGACAAATCAGGAGAATACACCGTTTCATAATCAATTTGTGCCCATTACCCACGATCTGGAAAAAAATGTTCTACTATAACACTAAGACATTATCTAATCCACAGATTTACTTTAGTTGCTGCCACTGGCATTATATTCCGTACCTTCTCAAAATAGGTAGCATCCAGAGGGGAGGAAAACTCTCTTTCATCACTTTTACTCATTCATCCGCTATCAAAAGATACTTCAAGCATATTTTTAAGTATCTTGTCTGACATGTCAAATGTTTCTCAAAGTATTTTAATTTCCAATTTACCTATTTATTTCTTCACTAATTCTTTTAAATCATCATCAAAATATCTTGACTTCTTCCTTACTAAAAATTCTGTTCTAGACCTCTAGCCTATTTATGAAGGCTCTAAACCTTCCAGGAAACTAGTTCAAGAAGCTACTTCATGTCCCTGGGCTTCTACTAACATTTCACCATAGACTATTTTCCCCATTTCCTAAATCCTTGCTGTCATGTTTTAAGCATTCATGAGGCTGTGCTTGAACATACTGTACTTCCTCGTACCCTTATTTAGTTGACTTGAAATCAGCCTTCATGTAGGGAAAGGTAGTTATAAAATAACAAAAGAAATAAAATACCTAAGAAGGTAAACCTGAAGTGTCATGATGAGAAAATTACCAATGATCTTGAAGCAAAACCAAATGTCCTTAGGCATAGGTATGTGGAGAGGCCACTGAGGGGTCTCAAAGGTAAACAGCATTCAACAACATTATTTAGTGAACATCATAACAAACAGGAAAAGTAAATGTAGAATGGGTTACAGAACAAAATATTTAATAGCTGGAAAATGACTTATGTCAGACCCACAGAACAGATGTTGGTCATCAGAAATTCTCTGGGCTTGTCCTTTAAAAAAAAAAATCACTGCTAAAGTGATGAGGAATCACTGGACTGTAAAATGAACAAAATTCACGGGCAAATGTTTCATTATGGCACTGTAAGTAGATCTCAGATCAAGTTAAGCAGTGATATTGTAAACTAGTTATATTTTCTACACACAAATGATTTTGAAATTGAATTAAACTTAGCGAAAAGAGATAATCTGAGATTTTTGTATATATGACAATTCCCCCTCAGTAGATTTTGTGTAATTTCTAGAGGTCTTTGGGATTTTTAAAAAAATCGGTGGGGGGAAAGAACAGGTAAGGGGGGCAGATGGCTACCACTTAAAAAATTCCCTGAGAATTTTAAATAAATTCAATAAATAATGGTTGCTAAACAAAACCAGAGCAGATAGCATGCATTTGGCTTGTTCTAAGCAGGCAAGTAAATTCCGATACGTACTTCAGGAGTCTTTGGATACTTTCTATAAACTAAAGAACAAAAGGTGAAGTGTCACCTCAACAAACTGCATGGACAATAAACTCTAGTGATTTCTATGGGGTACAACTCCACCCTGAATATGCTCAGTGAAAAGAAGCTAGTATTTATAAATAGATTTACAGCAACCTAAACCACCTGAATTAATTATTTTTTTTACTGAAGCTGGTGTTACCCACCTCATCCTCAGGTCAGGCCTATTGTCAGCACGGTGTCACATCAGGCTTTGGGTAGTTGAGCCTAGAAAAATTCCAGGCATGGAGATACCAGAACTTCCCCAGGTAACCTCTTTTAATAATATACTTCTCTTAGTCAACAACCATCTTTGAACACTCCCTTTGCCATACTAAGACCTACCATCACTAGATCCATAAAGTTTCCCAGCACAGATTATTATATCTTTTGATTGTACTGAATGTTTAAAAATATCTGTAGGAATTCGGGAAAAATGCCTGCACGTGGATTATATTTCAAGTGAAACTCCATCCAAAAACCAAGACAGAAACTTAGGATATGTGCAAAAAAAAAAAAAAAAAAAAAAAAAAAAAGAACACAATATACAAGGTGCTACAAACTCTTCTGATTTGTTCTTATAAATGATGGCTATGAAAAAGTATTTCTTTCTAGAAGATGGATAAAAAAAATTTACCTTATGCTAGGGGATGGGGGTTCCAAGTCACAAAGGGATGCTCTTCAATTCTCCCCATTCACTCACCACCTTACACAAAGTTTTAGAGACAGATCACTACACTTTAACTTGAAAAACAGTCCAGAATAGCTGGAGCAGAGACTTGATGGAAAAACACAAACAAATAAAATACAGGTTTTCCATTGTGTCAAGACAAAAAATTAGTTCACTTAGACAGGTATTCAGCTTATTCCCTTGGGTTTTCTTTCCTACTTTTGACTGCACAGGTACCCAACACAGAATGGAATGGCATCTAAGAGCCACTGGTCCAAGACAGCATGGGTTTCAGACGTGTCTGAACTGAACCACACAGCTTTTAAAACGTGGAAACACCCCAGCAACTGGAGCCTATGTACAGAAGTAATCAAGGCATAAAACTAAGAGAGGAGGATAGTGTCAAGTTTACTATGATAAAAAGCTAGACAATTAAGTCTTAGACCTTTGTAATTGCTACAGGGATTGCGTTATGTAGAGGAAGTAATATAAGTAAAGTTTAGAATGAGAAGTCATTCCTTTGGTCTTCATCCTCCAAGTATTCCACATGAGTGACACAGGTCTGTGTATTCTGGAAAAAGACCCACCAAAACACATCCTAGACAGCGATTGTATAGGACAACTAGAGTATGCTGAACAAAATGAACACCTAAATAAGAATGTGCTTCACTTTTCTCCAACTCCCAAACGTTAAAATCTAAATCAAATACCAATTCACTGCAGTGGGAGTGAGGAAATAAATTCTTGTTTGTGAATCATTCAGAGGTAATAAGGAATACTAGAGAAAAGCCAACGAGGAAATTAACAATTCTGTTGTCATGGCAGGGTTTTAGTAATACAAGAAAGGCAGAGCACACGCCAAAACTCCCAAGTCAAGTGAGGATAAAGTGTTGCAGATTAAGTCAGTACCAGCAGGTTGCCTCTTCCCTCTCTTTAACAGCTTAAATATTAGGCATTAAATCTAAGATATTAAGAGCATCCACAGCGAACCACAGAAAAAAAGTTCCAAGAAAACTCCCCTTGTGACAACTCCTTCTTTGCCATGAAGACAGAGGGAGCCTAGACAATTAGGTCACAGGCCTAACTTTTGTGTTGGAAGGTGGGGGGATCCCCCACACTGTCATCTCTGCAGACCACTGACTGTGGTTGAAGGCCCAGTATTGCAACTCACTAAGCACTATAATTCAGAAGAAATCATCATAAGTAGTCATAAAAATGCACTTCCAGAAATATTCACAGAAATGTAATTAAAACTGGATAATCTTTCAATTCTTTTACTAAGACACTTAAGATTTTCATTCTCTGCAACAAATACTGAGCAAATAAAATGATTCTCTACCCAGAGTAATCCCAACAGAATCGTCTCCATTAAGTTCTTATTAGCTCCGAACCATCAGACCTTGCCAACACCTGTGTTACTATGAAGAGAAGTTATTCATTAGCAGCTGAGAGAGTAGCAGGGAGCAGTCATTTTTAAAATGTGTTTACTATCAACGTCAACTTCTTGGAAGTCTCTCAAAAGCATATCTGGGATGTGGAAATGTATATCTGTCCTCAATGGTAAGCACAGCTCTGACAGACTATGGCCTCTGCTACCCTCTATTGCTTTCCATGCAGCAAGCTAAGAGAAGGTGATAAGGCCTGAAGACAAAAGAAGACTGAAGGAGGAACTGCAGACAGTGTAAATAAGAACTCTAATTAGAGTTGATTTCTTTTTTGAATTGAAAACTGTTGCACAGCAATCACACGTACTACACCGGTTGTAGGCGAAAGAGAGGAAGGTGTCACAGCCCTCCCACTTCACTCCCAGCAGTTGGCACAACACTTCTGTTAGATTTTTACCTGCTCAGACCAGGTAAGAAAATTTCCAAAGTAACTTTGTTAGCTTGGCGCAGTCAAAACATCGCCATCCAGAAAAAGACAACTAAGTGACTCCAAATCATTCTAAGTTAGAAAGCAATTAAACAAGCTATCAGCTTATGCATCTGAGGTGATTTGGATTGTAAGTAGCCGAAGGTCAGCTAGGGCTGGAAAACACTTAAAACAGCTCAGCTGTGATGAAAAAAAAAGAAGTGTATGTGGCAGTGTCCTAGTTTAGGCTAGGCTGGCCACTAAACGAAGGACAGATACTCTCTTTAACCTCTCTCTCCCTTCCCAGAGGAGAATGGAAAGAGAGTAAGGGAGAGAGACTTATTGGTTGAAAAGAAAATGAAAACTACTTTAATGAAATATTAATAATAAAAATAAAAGATAATATCAATAAGAAAGCAATGAAATATATACAATATACACAAAACCAGTATCAAGCTCCCAGGATGACAATCGTGTCGCTGGCAGGCACTGGGAAAGATCCAGACTGGACTCAGTGACAGACGGGAACTGGATTCACGAACTGGATTCAGGAATGCACAGATCAGAATCAAAGGCAGACAGACGGAATCCTCCTTGGATGCTGGCCACTGAAGAAGAATTAACCCCTTTGATCCCTCAGCTTTTATACTGAGCATGAGGCAGATGGGATGGAATACCCTGTTGGTCAGTTTTGGGTCACTTGTGCTGTCCGCTCCTCCCCACAGATGTGACCCCTCTAGGCTTTTCCACTTCCGACCCTCCAACGGGGCAAGTAACAAAGTTGGCTGCCCTTGGGTGCTATAGCAGTAAGTATAAGCAAGAGCCTCTCTGCATACCGTTCCTTGGTATTAACTATAAATATCAGACTCTATCACTCTGGGAGCAGACACCGTCTGAAAAATATGCTGTTAATTTCACAGTGCCATTATTTAGAATAAACTTAACTGAAAAGTAGATTTACTGAAAACAAAATTGGTTCTGTTGTATCTCAAACCAGGACAGGGGGTGGAATTAACCAACCCTATCTTTAAATACCGAAGCATTGTCTTGGAGAATTATAAAGTACTAGCTGATAAGGATTTTAGAATGATCTTGCTCAAAAATTTGTTGATGAATGAGGAGAATGGTGAGGTTCCTTACATGTACTATATCAACAGGTTTCCTTAACAAATTTATATTAAAGGTAAAGAGTGGAGCTGAGACATTATTAAGTTTCCATAAAAGAGGGTGCACACATAACTTCCCTGGAAGTGGTCTTGTTTAAACGTTTTTTTAACCTGTACTTCCCACATCTCAAAAAAATCCACTATTAATGTACCACAGACATGCAAATTTTCAATTGTTTTCTTTTCACCAGGCTCCTTTCTACCTTCTCCTTTTTCATACATATATTATAAAATACGTATTTTGATTTCAGAAGCATTAAACAAGTTTCTACCTCCACTGAATTTTAGAAACGAGTATATCTATTTAACACTCACCCTACTGGATTCAGAGAGAATTTAAAATCTAGCATAAGACTTTCCCATTTGAAGTCAAATCAATGAACATCCAAGACTAACTACACATCTCAGGTACTGATTACCAACACAAGCTTCAAAATCTAAATCGAATTCCATTCCTAATTCTAATTATACATAAAGATGACCTTAAGGAAGCTTTATACTAACCCAGAATAGGTTAGTATCCTGGTTTGAGGTAAAACAGAACCAAGTTTCTGTTCAGCAACTTTACTTTTCAGTTAAGCTTCTTCTAACTAACTGAACTCTCTGAAATTAACAGCATATTGTCCAGATACTGTTCGCTCCTAGAGTGATAAGACCTATGTTTATAGTCTATGCCAAGGAATGGTATGCAGAGAGGTTCTTGCTTATACTTATTGCCCAAACCGTGAAAGTTAGCTAAATTCTCTCTCAATGATAAATATTTATAATATATGTATAATATACATGAATAACTGAAATTGCTTCTGAATCTTAAGAAGTTCTTTCTTGATAATCTCAGTGGTACAAATCTCAATTATTGGATTAATCTTACCACTTTTTACATTTATTGTCATGTGATTTTTTTTTCCTTTGTTCTCCTGCTACAATGTATCAAAACGTACATGCTTAGTAATACTGATCTTTGTCCCTTTCACAGAATCATAGGGGTTGGAAGGGACCTCTGGAGATCAGCTAGTCCAACCCCCCCTGCCAGAGAAGGGTCACCTAAAACACACTGCACAGGATGGCGCCCAGGCGGGTTTTGAATGTCTCCAGAGTCAGAGACTCCACCACCTCTCTGGGCAGCCTCTTCCAGTGCTCCGCCACTCTCAAAGGAAAAAAGTTCCTCCTCATGTTCAGATGGAACTTCCTACGTTCAAGTTTGTGCCCATTACCTCTTGTCCTGTCCCTGGGCACCACTGAAAAAAGACTAGTGCCATCCTCCCGGCACCCTCCCTTTAAGTATTTGTAAGCATTGATGAGATCCCCCCTCAGCCTTCTCTTCTCCAGACTAAAAAGACCCAAGTCCCTCAGCCTTTCCTCATAAGAAAGATGTTCCAGTCCCCTAATCATCTTTGTAGCCCTCTGCTGCACCCTCTCCAGCAGTTCCCTGTCCTTCTTGAACTAGGGAGCCCAGAACTGGACACACTACTCCAGGTGTGGCCTCACCAGGGCAGAGTAGAGGGGGAGGATAACCTCCCGTGACCTGCTTGCCACACACCTCTTGATGTACCTCAGGATGCCATTGGCCTTCTTGGCCACAAGGGCACATTGCTGGCTCATGGCCATCCTGCTGTCCACCAGGACTCCCAGGTCCCTTTCCACAGAGCTGCTTTCCAGCAGGTCAGTCCCTAACCTGTACTGGTGCATGGGGTTATTCCTCCCCAGGTGCAGTACCTTACACTTGCCCTTGTCAAACTTCATGAGGTTTCTCTCTGCCCAACTCTCTAGCCTGTCCAGGTCACGCTTTCATCATCCTTTTGTACAATCCTAAATTTCCTAGATCTCTCAAGAATGTTCTAATATGCAATTTTTTTTTTTTTTAACTGGTCTCTTTTAGGACATTTACCCATTTCTGCTATAATTATCTTAAGCAAAAATAAATTATATAATTATGTATAGTTATCTTGCACATTAATGTATAACATGGTAAAAACATGCCTTTGGTACTATTTTGCAACTCTTCAAGTACAGTCCAGCATTTCAAGACTTCCATTCAGTCTCTGTAGTATGGTTCCTCTTCCCTATACAGTTGCAGCAGGCTTAAGAAAAAAAAATCCAGCAGAAGCAGTATGAACGCTATAAACACTGTTTCCCTCATGGCCTTTGCTACAGATAAATACAGGGTAAGCCAGGATAAACATCAAAGAAACAGCTAGAGCCCATTGCACTAACAATCCCAGATAGATTACATTTGAGTAACTCTCCAGCTGATCTATAAACTGCTCCACAACAGAAGCTCTAAAGCAATCCCTCAGTTCTTTTAGTTTGAAGAAGAATATATTGTGCATATTTATGTCAGTTAAATTCTGTTCACCCATAAGTATTACCACATGATTTCTGCCAAATAGTTTAACAAATAGTAAAAAATAAAAAAAGAATGCTGTTCTGGAGTTGTCATAAGGACATCTAACACTTTTTTAAAGAGAGATACCAGCTTAGAGCTCTGACATTGTTTAAAAAATTTGACAGTTTATTTCCGTTTTTGGTCCATTCCATAATCATAGCTTTTATCAATCAGTTGCTTTATCCAATATCTCCATGTGTTAATTTCAGTACATGAGGAATTGAATTATTCCTACAGTCCTCTCACTACAAAAAAGCAAGCACATAAACAGTTCCCACCCACCCCCACCCCTCCCGCCAGTACATACCTTTATTCTATGAAATCGAACAATATCTCCAACTTTGTAAATTTTTGGTAGGGAATCTAGATTTCCATTAAAAAGAGTGCACGTTAACTTGACATTTGATGGGTCCACAAGTGTTACAACTGAGCAATAATCTGTAAAATATAAAAGTGTTTGAATGAGTAATAGGCATCATGGAGTTATTAATACACAGATATTGAACTTGCAATGAACAATCATTTAGCCAATATTTTTCTGCTATGATCTGTGTAACTCTTCCAAAGTCAATTTAGTTACAGTAGCATAACAACTGAAGTGTGGCCCATCTTGCTGATAATTAGCCCAAATAACTGAAAATAAAATGGGTGATTAAGCACAGGTCTGTGAGCCAGGAACACACAAAACTTGTTCTTCTGTCTGCAACAGGCACACTATGTTTTCAGGTTTCAATTACTTCCTTTATAAAATGGGAAGGATATGTACAATCTCGTACAATCCTTTTCTAAGATTTATTTTTGCACTGTCTTCTGAAGAGGTGATGAGTTCTACAAGTTCTAAAAGCAAATTAAAGCATAAATTACTTATCTTTCTCTTCACCAAAATACACAAGATGTATACTGCAAGGATACAGTCACACAGTGGTAGTCAGAAAGTATAGTAAGAATCTGAAACATGCCCTTTTGAGGTTAAACTTCAGTGACAGAATTTCACTTCTATTAATGACCCTAAAAAGTAAATTCAAAACAAGACAGAAATATGACAGAGCAAACCAGCCCAGAATAGGGCAATATTTGCAGATGACATAAATGAAACTTATATTTTCCATTTCAGCTTACAGAAGCATGTGTGCTCAGATATCTTACAAACATAAAATGGAGCGACAGTACACTTGCTCTTTCACAGCATGGTTAACCTGCCTGAGAACTGTTCAGATAGCCAATATCAACTTGGCTGTATGTTTAGAACCTCAAACATCCAGACAAGAAGACAGAGTGCTTTTGTGCCTTGGATACTTACTATGCTAGCATTTACTGAAACTTACAGTTCAGGGCTAAATTACAACTTTTTTCAGTAGAGCAATGACATCATAACTCATTATCAACCTTGATACATTTATGTACACAAAATTTTGGCTTTTAGAAAGAGTTAGGAATGGTGGTCTGTGAGTAAGCCCATGCCAGAGCAGGTATGCTCATGAAGAGACTGTGGCTCATGGATAACCCATGCCAGAGCAGGTACTTCCCCAAAGGGGCTGCAGCCCGTGGAAGAACCCACAATGGAGCAGGGGACACCACTAAGAAGGAAGGTGTAGCGGAAAAAAAGAGTAAGCAACATGTAGAGCAGAAAGAAAATGCTACTGACCCCAACCTCCCATGCCATCATTTGCCCCGCTAAGAGACATAGTGACCTGCAGCAATAACAAGGGGAATGGAGACTAGGAAGGGGGAAGGTGTCTGGAGTGAAGCTGAGCCTGGCAAGGGTGGGGAAAAGGTGTTTTCCCTAAGCATTTAAATGTTTCTCTTCTTTGTTCCTCAATATCTGAATCAGTTATTAAATGTTTATGTTAACTGGCAATGAATTAAATTCCCCAAGTCAAATCTGTTTTGCTCGCGACGTATCTTTTTAACTCTCAAAAATAAACCCCCAAACAAAAAATCCAAACAAACAAAAACCTCAGCTTCCCTTAGCTATAAGTCTACAAGGCAGTTAGTGATAATGACGCTAAACCAGAGTTTACATATCTGGGAACTGAACAAACATGTTATAACGCTAAAACACTCCATCATGCATTTTTACAAAGTGACAGACACATAAATAAATTGTTGCTAGACAGCTTTGAAAAAAAACAATACTACCAGTCTACTAAAACTGTCAGATTTGCATTATATAAAAACTATAGGAAGGCAGTCAAAAGAAGAAAATGATCATATGTAAACTCAGTGAAGAGATTCCCCAAACATGAAGACACATAGATTACACTGGATTAAAATACAAGCTTGTATCTGCACTGCTTATGCTTTTAAAAGAAATATTCTGCTGTTTCCAGCAAATATACCCTTCAATCTTACTATGATTTAAACTTAAAAGTTTAAATTCTCTAATGATTTGAGTGACTGAAGTGTTCAAAGAACAAATCCAATGAAGGCTTACTAAGAAAAATAAAACTAATTTTCCTACAGATACAAAAATCTGCAGTATTCCCACAAAATAGATACTCCTCTTCCTCCCCAAGATTTTTTACACAAACTCAGTTATGATAAATTCTGATCTGTTGCACTCAAAAGTTGCTAAGCAGCATTGTTTGCACACTCCCGCCAAAGGCACAAGGCCAAGTGTCATATATCACCTAATCTGACATCCTCTGCTAGGATAAACAAGAATAAAATATAGCCGCAGGCTGACAAAAAAATTTGCAAGTATTTATTACTGTATTTCTTTGGGTATGAATTCTAGAGGTTAACTTAACAGGTCAGCTGAAAAGCTATACCAGCAAAATGAACAATTAAGAAGAAAAAAAACACATGGTTCATAGATTTAAAATCCTTTGAGGATACAGGATAACCCATAGCAGTGCATTGATATAAACCAACATAGGAATTGAGAGTGAAATAACAAAAATATACCACATAAAAACTGTGGTTACTGTTTGATGCTGTGATGATATAACCTAGTCAGCTTCATAGATGTGCAGCTGCCTATTTAAGGGGAAAAAAAGGTAACACACTCCCTCCATTTTCTGTGCAATTAGCATACTCAAAAGACTAATAATTACCCTACTCAAAGTAGTATAAAATATTATACTTGTTTTGTATCAGAGGACACCTTATACATAATATAGGTTCTCTGTCTCTGTAGTTTTAGACTTCCATTCTTAACTATGGCCTCAAAACATCACTTCTACCATAAAGATAATTAAAATAAAGCTCTTCAAGAACAAAGCATAAAGACTGATTTTTGTAATGAAATCCTCATCCAGCAAGTCCTTTTTGAAGGTTAAAAATGAAAAGTCACCTGTCTTTCGTTCTCCATCTGGAACATGAAAGTTGCTTTCTGCTTTCCATAGCAGCATTCTAGTTCAGTGATTTAATTCACTTCTCCGCACAAATAATGAGAGTCAAACTTTAAACAGAGTTGCTGAATTTAAATAATGTCCCAGTGTTACAGGAAACAATATAAGAAATGTCATTGCTCAAACTTCTGATTTTTCACGATATACTTTCCAATGAAGCAAAATCCCTCAGTTGGGGTCAATTTTCCTTTACTAGATAAATTTACTCCACTGATAACTTCTCTTAAAGAAGGGAAATTTTACCACTGGTAATTTTTACTTGTACTAATCTGTTCTAAAAGTATGACACAATGGATGCACAGTTCAGCAAATTTATGTAATATAAAAGAGAGGTTTTACTTTCATACTAGATTGACTCAATAAAAGCATTGGATTTAGGCTGATACTACACAGAACTCCAAACTGCACCTATGTTTTCTTTTAATATACTTAATTATGATGAACAGGTACTCCCTTTCAGGCTTAACATCATGTGAGGGACCACCAGCAATGGACAGCTATCTGTAAGGAAGCTTGTAACGCCTCAGAATTGCTGTTTATGAAAATAACAAGGAGATAAAAGCAATGTTTGGTTTAAATAGGAAATACAGAAGGATGCATCTGTCTTGTATGCTTCATATACCCTCTCAGACTAGTCCTTAATGTTCTTTAAAAATACAGTTACTTTAAGCCATTACTTAGTTTGTTATTTCATCTCATAAAGAAAACCACGACTACATGGTGAGGCAGCTTTTTAGAAAAGAAATTTAGGCAAAGGAATTGATTAATATTGCAAGGACTGCCTTAAAATGAACAAAATTCCAAGTCAAGATCAGTGGAAGGTTACATTAACTACATGGAGAATGCTGATCTCCAAGCTTCTAGGTTCTGTCTTTAAACAGTTTGAAATACGAACGTTTTGTAGCCCTGTACAATTGTAACAGTCACTGAAAAGCTAGTTTTCTCCATTGTAATGACACTTTAGGTTCATGCTTCAGATTATAGCTTTCTTTTTATAAATGCCTTATCATTTCCGCTCTTTCATGGACTGTTACATTAGTCATTAGCATGCTCAGAAACTCAGCATCTCTCCACAGTGTAAGGATACATAAAAAACCCAACAAAATACCCCAAACCCACAGCTTCACTTACAAATTTGTTTTTCTGTCATTGTAGAAAAAAACAGAATTGCTACAAAAGCTTTGCAGGTTAGTAGTTACTGATGTTGCAGGAAGGCATTCAGTACTTACTGATTAAATATGCTTATTTTGGTTTTACTGAAGACTTTAGCAGTTCCTAACAAATATGCTTCTATAAACAATTTTTAAAGTAGAAATCACTGATCTAATTATGAATCCCCTTTTGGACAATCACATATGTATTCCTGACTAATATTTAAGTGGAAAACCCACCATTCTGGATCAATAACTTCCCCCTGCAAAGAGATAAAAAGGTCATTGACAATGTTGCCAGCAATGAAGGACTCTAATTAGAGTCCTTAATTGCCTTCTGTTTCTTATATTTCAATAGACACAAAAAAAGACGGAGATTATTGTAGCAAATTATTCTCTCTTCAAAACTACACCAAACACTAATGCTGTTTTCAAGAATTACTGAGGACATTCAATACACAAGCATCTTTGGACTAAAACCAAGCAGCTGAACTAGCTAACTTACAAATATGTTCAGCAAAACACAAGAAAAAAAATAATACAAATGTACACCCCCTCCCCCCATGTATCTCTGTGTGTGTGTGTATGTACACACACACACAGATACTGCTGAAGCCCAAAACAAAATCTCTAAAGAATGAAACTGAAGATGTTTTACTACATCTTGTTATTTCTAACATGGCAATGCACTTAAAAGATACATTCAGTAACTACCAGAAGCATCTGGCTAAACAGATGCTTTAACGCCATTTGTAAATTGGAGATCAAAGTAACTGTCTTGAGATTTCTTTCTATTAACTATTTATTCAACTGTTTAATTTTTCATTTATTTTTTAAAATTTTTTTAACTTTTATTTATCTTCAATATTAGATGATAGGAAACAGCAAATATTTTAAAAAGAAACACACACAAACCACTGTGAACAGAAGGTAAAAGAATATTACTCTCAGCTTTAGGCTCTAGAAATGAAATCACTATCTTTACCTCTGCAACAGTTTTTATTCTGTTCTGCAAAATTTAAATACATGCTCAATATTCTGATTTGGAAAAAACAAACCAAAACACAATATTTTAAAGAACAAAACTACTGCAGATTTAACTCTGAGTCTGGTTCCTCACAGAGCATCAGATACCACAACAGCCTGTGACTAGTTTGCTTTGTACTCTAACGTTGGTTTGCTATTATTTACTAAAGATGTACTGTTTTCATTAAAGTTGCCAAGGTGTAATTTTTTTTCAGCTACATAGCTTTAAACAAATTCTGGGCTATGAATTTTGATGAACTTGGCTCAAGATCAAATTAAAATTGAAAATAAAAATAAAACCTAGGCCTTCAAAATACCTTTAAAAATCTGATTTATGGTCCTTAAGCTGTATTTTGGGCATGTAGAACTGCTGACCTGGAACTGTTCAAGGTTTTTAGAAGTGTACTTTCTGAAAATGTTACCTTTTATTAATTTTGATTCTAAGGAATAATTTGTAAAAATAAAATAGTTACCATCCACATGCATGTCTAGTTAGGCTAAAATGAGATTTTATTTCAACATGTGACATATAAATATATAAAGAGAACAAGCTAGATGGAGGTTTCCCCAGGAAAATGGGACATTACTCTTATGACTTACTGTTTACCAGCAGCAAGAACTCTTCTTGTCATAATTCTTTCCTGCATTACAGAAAACACTGATTAATACCTGCAAAAAGGAGGAGAAGGAGCTGGGGAAGCAGCAGTGTCACATTGTAATGTCCCAAAAGTTTTCACGGTCAAGCATGCCATCTCTGTCATTGGACATCACAAAGACACAGGACCTTATTTTTCTATATTTACTGTTCTCACTGAAGCTAAATACTTGAGATGTCCTTGGGCTTAAGAGAGGGGAGAGAGGAGAGAATCACCTTTGTTAAAAAATTTAAAATATCTAAGACTCTTAAATTGTTGGGGAAGGAAAGCTAGAATGTAATTTTGAACAATTCCAACAGACCTTCCAGCAGACAGAAACCCATCTGCCTGTTGTGCCAAACAGGACCTGAAATACTTTCTTGAAAGTATTCAGTTTTCAAAACACATAAATTCCATGTATAGACATTCCTGTCTACGCAACCTCAGCTGAAGCATGCTCAGTTAAAACAACTTTCTATGGAATAAATAATAATTTATAAACATACTGAAAACTCATTTCATTCAGTGTTTTAACATTCGTCTAATGCAATAATGGTAATCGGCATGATGAACATTTAATTATAGATTATATAAACTGACAAGGCTAAATTAGGTACCACTTGCTTTCAGTAGGAACAGAGTGCAAAGCTTCAGCCTTAAGCTTTAATACATGTAAGAAGGAGCAATATCTCCTACCTAGGGGCACGTCTATTATAGTGAATAAAGACTCGTATGGACCAAGTACTGTGGCTCCACTGCCCACGGTTCCTGCAGGTACCAGCTTAAAGCTAATTCTACTAACAGTGTCAGAAGAGAATGTATTAGTGCAGAATTGTGCCGGATCTAATGCAACTATAGAATTTTCTGACAAGAGCCATTTCATGCCCTGGCAATTCAGAGCAATCATTGAGCATTTTGCACCCTCTCAAGCAGACATAACCCTGGATTGCGTATAAAAAAAAACCAAAAAACCCAACAAAAAAACCCCCAGCATTGACATATTTAACCAGGTAGTGAATATTTTTACACTAAAGCCTAAATCAATTAAAACTGCTTTAGAGATTTTTCATGATAAACCAGCAAGTGAATCACAACTATCTTCATAAATAAGAAACTTTTCAAATTGTGCCCCTGATCTCCACTGATATTTCTGTGTTTGGGGATTTTTTTTATATTACTAACTGAAAATATACAGGGAAGATATATTAGGAAGTTATTAATGACACCTAGGCAAGGACTAGTTGTTAAGTAAATCATAATTTTCCCTATTAAATTCTACTACTTATGAAACTAAAGTGATTAATTCATCAAAGAGCTCAGTTGCAAAAATCTCTACTAGTTGTTTCAGAGACATATTACCTTGATAATCAGTGCACCTAGCTTTATTGTTGTTACATATCTGGAAAGAATGGTTGTCTTAATAATTTCCAACAACCAGTGCTTATCTAAATAAGATATGCACAGTCCACAGGTCTCCAAAGTCTTGTTAAAGCAGCTGGACAAATGACAAATCTAGACCACATGTGATCCTTCAAGAACTGCCCTTCCACAATTTTCTCAAAGAGTAGAAGTAGTCCTTTCTACATTTGATTCGTTTCCTTCTTACCCTTTTTGTTGCCAGCAATGTGAACAAAGGAAACAAAACCTTTAAGAGATTGTGAGGTTTGTTTTGTTTCTTTGCTTTTAAGACTAAGTTTTAAACCTACAATATTTGTCAAGAAGAAAGTACCTCCTTTCACCACTGGCAATATCCTGAATTTTTACAGATAAAGCTAATCTTTTCAGTTCCTCATAAACATAGCTAAGAACTCTATTACAATTGCAGGCTGCGAATATCAGTGAGCACCCAGCTTCTGAAATATATATAGTCTATATATCTATCTACTACATAAATATTGTAAGACTGATAGCATTTGAATAGGTCTAGCATAAGCAAGCAATCACCAGACACCACGACAAAATGAAGATTTTGTGAAGCTCACTACAGTGAAAGATGTTGTTTGGCAGCCTGTGCAGAAAAGTCCAAATATAGTAAATCAATATTGAAATAATTTATCAATCTTCTACATTAAAACCAAAATACTGTTCTCTGCTCTGTACAGTTCTAGATTATACTTGTGTCTTTACAATGAAGCGCTTTACAGGTTTTAGTGGCACATCAAGCAGGAAAGAGTATCAGTGGTGAGCTCTCCCACCCAAAACAAGTATTTTGTAAACTTTTTTATTTGGTCCTTCCATTTGAGAAAGTATAAATACTATGTGCTATTATTGTTCTTTTTAAGATAGAGATTTTTCATTCCCCTGAGATTACCTTCAAAGGAAACTTGTTTTCCTGAGATCGCTTCTCCAGATTTACCCTCATTTTATTATAACCCAAAGAAGAAGAAAGTCTGAAACACCTGGACAGTCCCAGCACATGTCCTGGGTTGACCTTGGCTAGCTTCCAGGCACTCACCTAGCCCTCGTCAACAGGATGAGGGAGAAAATGAGGTGGAAAAGCTTAAGGGTCAAGGTAAAAACAGGGACATCACGGGCAAAACAGACTTGACTTCAGGAAGATTAATTTAATTTATTGCCAATAAAAACAGAGTAGGATACTGAGAAATAAAGACTAAAACACCTTTCCCCCCACTCCTTTTTCCCAGGCTCAGCTTCACTTCATATCCAACATCTCTACGTCACCCTTCTTCCCTCCAGCCATGCAGGGGTGATGGGCAACGGGGGGCTGTGGTCAGTCTGTAACACCTCCTCTTCTCTCCTGCTCCTTCCTTCTCACACTTTTTTCCTGCTCCAGTGTGTGTCCTTCCATGGGTTGCAGTCCTTTGGGATAACCCTTCTCAAGTGTGAATCCTCCACGGGTGCAGTGTGGATCAACCTGCTCCACTGCGGTCTCTCCATGGGCTGCAGGGGAATCTCTGCTCCAGCGCCTGGAGCGCCTCCTCCTCCCCACCTCCTTCTCTCACCTTGGTGTCACAGGGCTGTTTCTCACATTTTTTTCCTCGCTCCTCACTGTCGTGCAGCGTTTTGCCCTTTCTTAAATACGTTTTCCCTGAGGCATCATCATCCTGGCGGAGGGGCTCAGCCGTGCCCTGGGGTGGGTCGGTTGGAGCCGGCTGGAACTGGCTGTGTCCAGCACGGGGCAGCCCCGGCCTCTCCTCACAGAGGCCGCTCCGCAGCCCCCGCTGCCGGCGCCTGGGCAGGGACACCCGAACAGTTTGGTTTCCCGTTTTCAACCCATTTTCAAGTCTGGCAGCCCCAAACCCTCCTCCTTAAGCTCCCAGCAACCTACCACCACCCATTCACTACTATCTGGGAAACGATCTCCGAACTTTCAAGAGCTCCCTCTGGAGTCTTTCTTTGAATTAATACTTTTTAAGTATTATTTAAGTATTAACTGTAGCTAAATCACACCACAGTTCCATAAGTATTCAGCTTTAGGGGCAGAGTAATTTTTATTACTATTACTTCTAAGCTAGCAGAATAACGGCCTCAAGTTGGAAGAGGGTAGATTTAGATTAGATCTCAGGAAGAAATTTTTCACTCTGAGGGTGGTGAGGCACTGGAACGGGCTGCCCAGGGACGCTGTGGACGCTCAGTCACTGGAAGTGTTCAAGGCCAGGCTGGACAGGGCTTTGAGCAACTTGATCTAGTGAAAGATGTCCCTGCCCATGGCAGGGGGGGTTGGATCAGATAATCTTTGAAGGTCCTTTCCAGCCCAAACCATTCTATGATTTGCTATACACACAGCAAACATGTACACACTTAATTTAGTATTTTATGAATGTTTGCATTTCTTATTAGATGCCAGAACATTTTTCTGTTTCCAGTCTAAATGCATTGAGTTCCTGCAGATACTGTCGCTTACCATTATTCCTCATTTACATTTAGGAATATCTGTTGTGTTGTAACACTCAATGTAAAGCAATTGGAATCTCTATTTCTCCACTATTACGGGGGGTACAGTATTATCAAAAAAAAATTCCTTTTTTTCTGAAAAAAGTGGCATCCAGCTTTTCAACAGCTTTCTCTAATAACATTTGCTTATTCCTACACAAAACAATATAAACATTGTTTCATCTTAAAGATTTGCAATTTATTGTTTAGCAAAATAACTTTAGTGTGTCAATGACTATGTAGAATATGATAATATTAATGTTAATTTACTCTCAAGAGGAAAAAAACCAACATGCACTATATTTACTATAAAAACAGATGGACCGTTACTGGCTCAGTTCCCAACTTAATGACTACATCTATTTTTAAATGTTACCATTTAAATTAGATTATCCCATATTCTTCAGACTTGTTTTTTGTTTATGTTTTAGAGTTATTTTGAGAAACACTACTGTATTCTCAACATTGAGTAAGAAGGTAGAACAGAAAGGTTTTCTAGGAGCAAGCCTTGTCACCTTCTATAATAACCACCAATGGGAATACATTTTGACAACTAAGCGTATGGGAAGCACCAAACCGCTTTGCGGCAGACACCAGGACATTGAGCCCTAGTGCTGCGGATACATTGCTTCTTCTGTTGACACAGTCAACAGTATGTACAAATGCTGTTGAATTCCCAAAAGCTATTCGTTAGCCTGTGGACCCATTTCATCTAATACATTCTTGAAAAATCCTATGTTGCTCTGCGTAATTTAACTATGACTGCTGACTGGGCCAGTGGCTGCCTTTAGTACAGCTGACAGTGTACGATTGCCCACAGAGCAGGACACACATGCCTTGTCTTTTCTGTGGGCAAGCGTTAGACCACACTTTAGCTACAAGTACAGTGAAGCTACACTTTAGCTACAAGTGAGAGCAAAAATTTCCTGCCCATAGGGTCTTTCATACCAGTGTATCTGTTTATCTAGAAGAATACTACATGCACCAAATGGAAGTAAGTAAGGATGCCCACAATACAGCCTGTATCACTATAGTTCAGTTGAACACAGTGAAACTAGCATACACACATTTGCACAGACCTCAGAGACGCTCCTCCCACTCATACACTCTAAACTGATTCAAACAAAGGCTGAAGATTGCTTTGTCTTCAACAAGTGAAGACATTAGTTGAACCTTATTCGGGCTTGGAACTTTGTTTGGGTGTGACACCATGTTTGCACAGCTTCCAGCTATTGCACTTATGTTTCAAGCTACCTAACTGTAAGCAAACCTCATTCAGGAAGCCATGGTACTGTCAGGTATAGCACTGTGCTCTCACAAAGGTATTTACTGCCTTATCTTGAGTGCATTGCCTTCAGACTGCTGCTGGCAGTTTTTGAGCAAGTAAGATCACACAGATCCATTTGCAAAAGGTTGCAAAATCTGTTGCAGACACTAACTTGTGGTTCTGATTTAATGCTCACTTCTTAAATTTCTGTATTTAGAAGCCTAATTCATGGCTATTGACATTATTCAAGAAGCTTGCATGCATAATTAAGACCATAAAAATCAACAGTCACCATAATAACCTATTATTTTTTGTTTGGTTAGAAATACATTTAGAAGGGAAAAAACTCGCAACTTTAAAATGCACAGTGAATTTACAATAAGCAAAAAATACTTTGATTAATCTGAATCAAATAAGAACTTCTACTGCTTAATTGAATTCACCAGGGTTATCACCTAGCTGGGTACTTACTGAGCACCTAGTGAAATGGTACAATCTTCTAGCAAAACTTGCACAGTCAGTCAGTGCTCACCTCACAGACAGAAAAAAAAATATGATTCAGTAGTCGCACAGCTTCTACAAGTAACAAATATGTTGGCACTACATTTATAACGTATCATTAACACATTGTCAAAATCTTAAGGAAGAATTGCACATAGTTACACAACAATCCTTCCCCACAAGGACAGGTGCAGAACATGTGTAATTTTTTTCTTGTACAGGTCCTTTTCCCTGTTTTGTACCAATAGTATTAGCTTGATAAAGACTTTCTTCATTTGCTATCCCCACTAGTCTGCCTAAACCATCTCTGATATCCCTTACCTATTTGTTGTTCTGTTTCCTTGATGTTAGGTGAGAACTATGGTCAAAGGATCACCTGGATTTGTTGTTCTGGTTGATTTTTAACAAACATAGTAATAACAGTTCTGTTTGGAGAAGGAAATTTTAGATCTCTTGAATATACCACATACCAGTTCCTTTGCTTACATATGGAGGCTTGAAGAATTTCACAACGCCATACAAATTCACTATAGTTCCATCTTTAAGATGATTCAGAGGAGTATACACATATTTTGGTGCAACAGACTGGAAAGGCATGATAAAATTAGGGAACAAGAAAAAATTATTCAAACATTCACCCAAAATTTTGTCTTTTAACACCATCCACCCTCAGATATGCTTTATTTAATCTTAAAAAAAGAAAAAAAAAAAAGGTTATCTATTTCTATCTTATTCACCTTAGAAACTTTAAAGATAAATATATACACTCCCAGGCAATAAAGCACAAAAGACTTATTTCCATTTCTTTTTGTGATTGTATCTTCCTTACAATAAACTACCCAGTCATTCAAGTATGTTTTAATTTATGACATAAATAGGTAAATAAAAGCCATTATAATAACGAATGATGGAAAGTAATTTTTTACTGATTGATTTTAACGTGTCCATCCAAAGGGCACATACATAAGTAACTTTGTAATTCTTATTGACAGTGTCACTGCACAGAATTACTGTCTCGGCGGGGTCTTACCTCTCACAGCCATTGTGTAAATCTTCCTATTAAAATAGCACGCTTGTTGAGGGTTAAAGAAATCAAGGACTATCTTCTACTATTTAAGGACTACTATCCTCTCATCTATCTTCTACTATTTAAGGACTACTGTCTTCTCATCTTAAGGTTACATTATATGCTGATCAGTCTCTTTTAGAATGTAGGTTCTGCCAAACTGACTGAAAACTGTGGTTTTCAATTACTGTATCAGGGGAAAAAATTGAAACCCTTCATAAAATTAACAGGAAGTCAAGCTGTATCATCTTCAGTACTAAATCTTCAACCTTATGATAAAGAATAAAATTTCATACACCAATTTCTATGCCTTTAATATATTATTCCTGTAGAATTTTAACTTAGACACCTAAAGACTTCTTCCATAGGTTAATCAAAAGAAATCTTAAGACCAGTACATGAAGTCTGATTTTATATCAAAGGAAGATTCAGATTTCCATTTTTTTAAAGGACAAGCATATGACCTTCTTTAGAATGGAAGTTACCTTTCTAGTTCAGATTTCCTAAACCAACACGCATCCTATCTTGAGATCAAGATGGGAACTATACTGTAACTATAAAGTACTACTTTTTCATATTTTATTCTGTTTTCCAGGAATATTATTTGCAAAATTAAAAGCTAAACAAATGACTGCTGGGATGATAGTATAGAATTAAAATAAACAGGAAAGAAAAAGAATTCCGCATATTCTTATTTACATGCAGTTAGTCTCACGTGGTTTAAAAACATCCCAAACACAGACTCACCACAGATGCAGTTTCTGAAGCAGCAGTTGTTCTTGGTACAGTATAAATCTGAGGAGACAAAAAATAGCATACTCTGATTACAAAATGGAAGGCATTGCCGATACAAGTTTGGTAATGCTAAAGCAAGTGTAACACTATAAGCAAATACAAAACAGCACTATAGACACTTTTGCTATGTGAATCACCTCTGAAACTAGTAAAATTTTATCGTACAGAAAAAATAAAATACTATTTACTCCAATTACACTCCAACAAAGCTATTTTAAGTAACATATACATTTTCTAAAATAGAAACGCACTTGGCTGAACGTAAGTCAGGTCACATTAGTAGAGTCAGCATTTGAAAGTCAGAGGCCATGAATTTAAAATTGTACTTTCTAATAGTGACTTGCTTAACAGAGAACTTAAATGGGCTTAGGTTGTATACAAGTCAATGCTTAGAGCAGATATATTCTCCGTGACTTGCTACTCTCCTTCGGAGAAAAAATCAAAAACAAATTAAAAAAAAATGCTCAAGGAAAATTCACCAGAATGGGATAAATTCTATTTAAAGGTAGTTTCTAAGCTTTTCAAGCCATGCTTATAAGCCAGGCTTATCTTCACTGTAAGGTCTTTTAAAGACCTAATTGTGGCGATTTGACATAATGCCAAGACATCCCCACCCTATAGTGAAAACCGCAGGGCTTAGCTGCCATCTGGATGCAACACCACAGCCTGTCTGCTGGACACAGGGTCCCATGTCACAGCTGCACATCGCGTCAGCAGTGCAGACTCCTACCAGGGATCTGGTTTTGCTCTCCACCTTCAACTGCATTCTTGAAGCTACTTTTACTTTCATTTATTTATTTTAAATAGTTGGGTGAACAGTTATAATTGAGAAAGTGAAGCACACAAAAAATTCAGATAATTTGTATTAATTTTAAGCATTCAATGAGTGTGCCAGTAAATTAAGTGCCACAAGCTCCATTCTGTTGTCAGTGATGAGATAGATCCGTCCTCAGCACAACCTACACATTCAGTGAGCTGCACATCTTCCTTGGGATTAGATCACATGTCATGAGGTCCTGCCAATACTCAACTGCGTGCCTCATGTACTGCCTAAAATTTAGGTACATTTAGTTTAGATACATTTGCTCAGACTCAGGACAGTTTTGCTATCTATTACATTCAGTGAAACAAACTTTTTCTAATTATATATCATCGTTATCAACAGATATCAACATAAAACAGTCTGCACTATAATTTTAATTAATTTTGTTTGTCATTGAGCTACATGCCAAGCTGTAATTACTTATAGAGGTCCATTCTGGAAAAAAATATATTTTCTCAAATTTAAAATTATTGTCAGACAACAATTATACAGAAAAAAGTTCAAACCTTGACATTGGCACACAACTTATTTTAGTAAGTCTCTTTTATATGTGTTTTTGTGTTTAAGTTTTTATAATTATTTCAAAGTTTGTTTCAAAATCTGATGGATAGGCTCAAAGGAATCACCATGTAGTGTAATGCCATACTGTTCTCCAGCAAATGTGCCTTTTTCTTTTAACTGACTACAGAACAGAGTTTGCAGCGGTGTCACTGAGAGTTTAGTACAATGCTATCATCCTTCTTTTTAACAGTAGTAGACAATTACAGTCATCAAAAACGTGCCAAACTTTCTCACTGGAAGCCCATAACTATTGGGATAACTTTCATAAGAAATATTACAAATATCTCACCGAAGTGTCCAACAAACTTTTTGAAACGTTTAGTTTCATTCCACACCCAGTCCCTCTCCCCTCCAATTACAGCTTTCCAAACGTAGAATATCCTACATCTTTTGTAGTTTTTATAAATCCTATAACTTTAAAAAAAGAACAAGTATTTTCCTCAGAAAAAAGGGGTGTAAGTCTCTCTTAAAAATTAAGAATCTAGGAATCCATGTATTTCAAAGGCAAAGTGTAACGATGTGAGTTAAAGCAGTACAAACTCGCAACCCAGAGAAAACCGAAAATGATAGACCTAAGACCACTCTTGCATCCTCTACCTTGTCTGCATTACTGCATTGGGTAATGCACAAGAATGGCTTGAACAGCTCTAAAGATCCATCTAAAGCCAACTAAGGTCAAATTTCTGCACTCCACAAGCAGAAATTTACCTGGGAGGCCCAAAATAATTTGGGTCTTGCATGGACAGGGGTATTATAAAGTTTTATGCGCGCACACACACAAATGTGTTCTGATTGTTTCCTCATGGACATGCTAAAATAATTTGCAGTACTTCAGATTCTAATAGATTTTATTGTTTTTTCTACTGTAAAGCAAAATGTTAGTGTTGGTATTTGGAAAAAAAAAAAGGTAAAAAAAAAAGTCAGGTACCCACGTACATAAATGGCTGATCCAGCTTCTTCAGACACCTCCAGGTGGCAATCGTGTCTACCATCCTCCCTTGCTGTAGGTGATTTTGCCAACTTAAATCCTGCAGCTACGAAGGTGTCCTACGGGGACAGGGTGAAAAACAGATGATTACACAGGCTGTACCACCTACTCTATTTTAAGAGTATGTGATGTGAAATTTCACCCTAAAGTCTCAAGATATTCAAGAAAAAAATCCTGAACAAATTTGAAACATTGCCTTTAAGTTTCTTTATTTAGTTCTTCTACCCACGGAATTCATACTTCCAACCAATGCCAGCAAGCATTTTTTTTTTCAAATTCTGCTAAAATTTTTGCACTCTTGATGCTACTGTGACTGAGTGCTAATTTTGACAAGGGCTAGAGCGGAAGCATCACACTGAATAAAGCAAAAGAATCATTCCCCTTCGAATATACTGAAGACTGATTCCTTTCTGGATAAGCTTAACTAAACTACAAAAGGAATCACACATCGGATCAACAGTGACAAAACACTATTTTCTCAGAGCGTATTTCTTATTGAGTTACAGCTGCATTTCAGAGACTCTCCTTGTAGATATCTTCTGTTTTGGTTGGATCAACATCTTCCAGTTCTTCCTTGAGGGTCAAATAGGTAGGTCAATGAACAGGTAGGTTTCTGATAGCAAAGGAGACATTACGAACTTCTCTGGTGTCGCTCCTGAGATTCTGGCACAGGAAGCAATTGCATTTGCAACTGCATTTTCACTTTGGTATAAAGTTCCTCAGACACCACAAAGTTAACAAGAAAAGGATGATTTAAGGGCTAAATGATTTAAGTTCCTGCAGCAGCTCACGTTTTTAGTAGCAACCTTACAAAAAAAAAAAAAAGGGGGGGGGACGGGACCCCACAAGATAGAAAATACATTTAGGAGATAGAGATGATGAGAAAGGTATCTGACAAAACAAAGATAATGCTGGGAACTCTGATACAATGTAAAGTAAAGCTCCTTTATAGTCAGCTCCTTTGGTACCAAAACTGTATACCAAGGCTTTACCAGTGTGATCCATTCCAATAAACATATTAGACTCTGAACCCTATTTCTATTCAACCTTCTACCAACAGCACTTCAATAAGCTTTTACTGAACGACTTTTCTTCATGTGTTTATTTGATTACAACAAATAAAAGAGTTTTCTGATTAGAGTTGACAGTTTTTGCCAAATATTGCACTACGATGGCTCTTTTTTGCTATTTCGGCAATCTGACAATGCTACTCTAAATGATTTAAGACCCAAAACCTTAACGTTTTGTGCAAGACAGGCTGTTAGCTTAAGTGACAGCGATATATTTAGTTATTAAAGAATTTGCAGAAAAAAAATTACTGCAGAAAACATAAGTTTAATCAGACAGTTTAATACACAACAAAACTACTTAGGGCATGATGATTTTCAGGTAGTGTCATAAATGGAAATACGGTGTATATTTTGACTAAAAGATACTACATAAGTCACTTAAGTGTATGCCATACTCAGAGCTAAGTAAGTTAAAATGGGTCAAAACAATTAGACAACTCAATATTCCTTGCACCTGGAACACACCGCCCTGCTAACATACATTAAAGTTGTTTCATTCTTTCCAGATACACACACACATATACAAGCTTCAGGAAACTCAGCTATTTTGCAGAAGCCAGGTGTTAGCATGTGTCTTTCCTTTCACTGTTGCTGATGCTACTCATGGTGTCCCTTCAACGGCGGAATCATCCTTCAGCTAAAAAGCTATGTCTTGCTATACATTACTCCCATTTCAGCATTTTATCAGATTGCAGGCTGCACAAGATTCTGGGACTTGGTTGCTGAGTCAGGATTTGAGCTCTGTACAGCTGACTTGGCTTGTCTTGTTCTCCTGTGTCAGAAGGAACTTTAGAATTACACAGACTCAAGCCTTTACACGGATTGATAATAAATGGAAACTTTTTTTGTGAATAATATTAAATCACTGATGATTACTCTCATGTAATATACAATGTGTAACATGACATTCAGAAACACCTGTGAAAGGACTGTGCAATTTCAGTGAGGAAAAAAAGACAGCACTAACCTCAAAATCTAATTTTACAGGTAGAAAGAGCAGGTATATTCTCAGATTTGTCATAAATTCATGGTCAACCTTCACAGGTTGTGACTTGCAGTTTCTAAACACGCAAAAAATTTACATAAAGTTTGCACAATGCTTTGAAATTTAATGTTATGTTAGTTTTCAAAATAGATTAGTTTCCGTTTCACTTTTAGCTAGGAGTAATTATTAGAAGTTCTCTTATAATTGGCTAGGGAATCAAAGCTTTTTACATGAATTGATGGATTTTCATGTCAACAGAAGAGTATTATATTGCATATATATATATACAAACTGTAAGATTCAACCAACATTTTTAAACAGCAAAAAGAAATCCTACTATCCCTCATTCAAAACAAGTGAGAAATAAAGGAAAGACAGTATTTTCCCTGATGGTTATTCTGTTACAGAACTGAAAGACTCTCAGGAGACAAGAACATGGTTATTCACGTTTTTGGGAATAGTCTGCTTCTCCCCCCAGGCTAATTAGCTAAAGGTGGGAAGGTATGGGAAGTATAATATGGAAATTTACAAAACTGAAGTTTTAAATTGTAAGCAGCAAACAAAAAGTACTGGACCTTACTGAAGTAATTCTTTAATGGCTAAAACTTTGGATTTAAAAAAATTAAATCTATTCATAAGTGCCGAATTGCAACTATTTTAAGAATCATTGTGTTCCCTCAGATTCAAATTCTTCCGAAATTAAAATCTCATTTGAGATATGTGGAAAGTACCATGAAGGCTCAGTTCACTGGGGAAGACCAAACACTGCTTTTAGTGCACTCTGGCTGTCTAAGGGTTGTGGCCTGTGGCTTGTGGTTTCCTACTCAGCTCTTTAGTACCGATCTTTCTATCTTCTAATTGCTGTTCAGGGCCTTGTTCAAGATTTGTACTTCTATCAGGACAATAAAACTGACTTGTTCTTTAAATTTAAAATAATTCTCAGCGTATGTATTTAGCAAATTAGTTCAGGAACTTCCCATCCTGGACTCACTGTCAAAATTCTGTGGAATTGCGAAATTCGTATAAGGACTGTCACTTCTTATTTTACATATATCTGACAGTTGTAAAAGATTTTTCTGCCCTAAACAGACTGAACTGATTTTGCTTATCTTCAAGGCATGTTTCTCTCTTTAGCATGGCATATGACAAACACTAAAACAAGGTTTTGATTCACAGCAGAATACAATGTAAAATTGAATACTCTGACCTGTACACCTTACCAGCCAGTCCAAACCTCCTCCGTGTTGCTCCCTCAAGCTCACACATATCAAAGCGCTGAAAAAGGCCATGCACCAATTTCGAGATCAAATTAATACCATCATCTTTAAATGAGTTCTACTAAAAGGATCCAGGTAATTTTTATTCCTCATGGCTAAATTCATTTGAAAGAATGTTACCTGTGAAATCCTTAATTCACAATCACGAGGTGTTACAGACTTTTCCTTCACATAACCTATGCTGGTTGGATGAGACAGTAAACAGAGGAAGATACCCTATAGATTTTTTTTGCTCTCACCCAGACTTTTATTTAATAGACTACACACTACAGATAATGTATACTTCCCAAGACCTACCACCATACTATCTATCAGAGCAAGCACCTTTTGCTGGAAAATGTTTCTTAGACTCAGTGATTTCTGCAAAAAAAAGTTTTAACCTGTTCAGTTCATGACACGAGCTTGACTATTTGCTGATGGAAGTCATATGGTAAATGATGCCACAAAAAAAAAAAATCCTCAAAGTACAAGGAATCACATTGCTAAGCAACACTTCTGAAGTATTCTACAGATTCATTAAAAATACAGTAAACATTTTAAATATGCATTTAATATTATTATTTTTAAAATTATTTATTATTAATTATTTAATAAAACTAATCATGTGACTGGAAAGAAGGCAAGGTAAGAGTGACAAAGAGAGTGAAGGGTCTACAAAGATACATGCCAGTGTCTTTCATTTCTATGGGAAGTTTGCACTAGGTCACAACTACAACTTCAAATACATTTCTTCAACTATTCACTAAACACTTATAAAACTGTTATTTTTTTTAAGTCTTGCTTTTTACAGAGATGAATTACATTGTCACGTCACTCTGTCCTACACATTCTACAACTTCCAAACCTCTTTACTGACTTCAAATAAGATCTGAAAAGTGATGAAAATCTCAAAACAGTTACATCTCTGTTGCAAAACCAGAAACATTAAATTTTTTGTTGGGCAAGATAATTTTTTTTTTTGAAGAGGCAGCCAGCATGTCACCTGCTGTTTGAGGATTGTCTACATGATAAAAATAATAATTAAACACCCAGTTCCTTCTCTCTAATCTATACACACTCACCAAATCCGTATTAATTTAATCAGATTAAAAATGTTGAAAACACAGGGATTCAAAAGTTTTTAGTGTCTGAATATTTATAAGCACATAATTATATAAAAACTGTAACATAGGTCACTATACATTATATAAACACCTGAGCTGTAATTATAGGTGTAATTCTCGAGATTAGCAGTTCTGGTCCCATATATCTCATGGACTGAAGCATGTATCTTTGAAGATGATATAATTCAGGGTGTAAGCTACTATCCATAAATAGCAAGATCACTCTTGAAGGAATATAAATAAATCTTTCCATCTCAAAAAAAAGAAAAAAAAGAAATAAGAAAAAGAGCCAGGAACTAAGCAAGTCATTATTTAACTTAGGTAGAATTGCATAAAAAGAATACACGTCTCTGAACTGAAATTGAAATGTTCCATAAATTCAGAGCAACTTTGACTTTAAGTGATATTTTGATGTCACGCCCTAAGGTCTGCTATAATTTTGACCCTTTTTCAACATACAGATCACCAGAGTTCAGGTGTACTAGTCCACTTGAGTTGAAAAACCCTGACAGAGTTCTAACTAAGCCATTGCTATTTCCATCTTTGAGAAAGCCTTAACTTTTGTGCATAACAAATACTTCTAAGAATGTGAAAACAAAGCCCTACTTTCTTCAGTAAATAAATTTCCATTATTCTGATGGAGAAAGACTTTTGACCAAGGCCTGTAATGACAGAACAAGGGGCAATGGCTTTAAACTGAAAGACAGTAGGTTTAGATTTGGACATAAGGAAGAAATTCCTTATGTTGAGGGTGGTAAGACACTGGAACCAGTTACGCAGAGAAACTGTGGATGCCTCATCACTGGAAGTGTTCAAAGGGCTTTGGAGCAACCTGATGTACTGAAAGATGTCCCTGCCCATGGCAGGGTGGTTGGAACTGGATGATCTTTAAAGGTCCCTTCCAGCCCAAAACATTCTGTGATTTTATGTGAATTTATATCGCAAATGAAAAATGAAAAACGTGAGCTCATAACGTATTGCACACTAATTTTAATTAATTTATTAAATTCATTATTATTTTATTTACTATTAATTTAACTAATCTGGCTAATATTGAAACGTCAGCAAACTGACAGGCAATCTAATAAAAAATATTAAGTTGAGGTAACTGTTTTCAGCTTGTTTTCCTTCTTTAGTTGCAGTGCTGTTCCACAAACTCATCGGTTGACTTGCCAATGTCCTTTACCCTAGAGCTAATCAAACCAAGCTTGTATCTCTGATGAAGCAAGACACCAGCATCGAGCCAATAAAGAAAACTGTGTACATAGTTTTGAATTTTTCTTCTTTTTTAAAAAAAAGCTTTTAGTGTAACTGTAACTGTCTCTTAAATCAATTTAATTCTAAAACCTATCTTATCACGGAATCATAGAATACCAGGTTGGAAGGGTCCTCAAGGATCATCTGGTCCAACCTTTCTTGGCAAAAGCACGGTCTAGACAAGATGGCCCAGTACCCTGTGCAGCTAAATCTTAAAAGTGTCCAATGTTGGGGAATCCACCGCTTTCCTAGGGAGATTATTCCAATGGCTCATTGTTCTCATTGTGAAAAATTTTCCTCGTGTCCAATCGGAATCTCCCCCGCAGTAACTGGTACCCATCACCCCTTGTCTTTTCCATGTGACTCCTTCTAAAAAGGGAGTCTCCATCTTCTCTGTAGCCACCCTTTAAATACTGGAACATGGTGATAAGGTCTTCTCTAAGCCTTCTTTTCTATCAAAAGGCAATAGACATTCAAATTATGAACATAAATGGATGATTTGTCTACCATCCATATTCATGATCCTTTAGTTGCTAGGTAAACAGCACAGACAAGAAGAATTGCTTTAGTTCAATATTATTGATAGAAAAAATTTACATAAGCAAATACTGTGTTTTTTTCTCGTTCATATTTATAGATTTGAACTGACTGAACAGACTATTTCTAATTTCAGTGATAGCTATACAAAGACAAGATAAGAAGTCAGCATACATCTGGGGAAAACATTCCTAAAATAAGAAAAAATATATATAATTTACCCCATGGCGTATAACTTTTGCACAATCCTCTGCCATTTTTCCATATATTAAAATATTGATGCTGTTGATCCGTGAACATGAGCTATCCAAATCTAGAGAAAAAAAAAATAAAAGCAGAAGCGATTCCAATCACCATACCTTCTCCAAAACAAAAGAGCAATGGGAAGAGATCTATGAACTAAGTTAATCTACACAGTCTAACACTTTTCATTCCAGTTACTCTACAAACAGAAAATTCTTTCAAATACTTATACATCTGCTTTTATGTGCTAACTATAGGTGTATCAAGCAGAATATTCTTCATAAGAGGACCATTTAAAATGTGCACACGTTCTACATCAGTGTACGTTAAACAGAAATGACAAAGATTGCCACTTGGAGAATTCAGCATATAGTGTTAGAGAGGAAATATCCAGTCACATTTATTTTTTTACACTAACACAGATCATATCGTAGAACTACATAAACTGGAGATACTCTAGGACATAGACATATCAATAAATAGCCTTCCAGGAGGACTGAAGCAAAAAAATACTTTGTTATTTTAAAAGAGTTTTCTACCTTTTACTGTTTCAGAAACAACACTTATAATTTAGATGTGCAAACTTATTTATTAAGTCTGTGGACAATGTGCAGAAACTCTCAGCCCTCCTGAACAGCCACATGAAATTAGCAAGACTCAAAGAAGTTTTGCCTCCCTCTTTGGGAACACTGAAGCCAGCAGGGAAACTGACTCAGGTCCCATCAGCTTCATTCACCTCTGCTAACACCAGCCACAAGCAGTATCACCAGGCAGGATCTGCAACCCCAGCCTGCTGCTCAGCCACAGTCACAGAGTTTGTAGAATCAGGAATGCTCAGAGAGAGCAAGTGATGATTCTCTAACCAGGGCAAGGAAGGACCTGAGAAGGCAATGGAAAAAAACGGAAAGTTCCTTGAACATAACATAGATTCCTGACAAATGACATCCTCTCCTCCTTCCTGCCTGGAGGGGCTGATGAGCTTTGGACTTAAAAGGCACATAATATTTTTTTAGTATCATTTATTACATGATGAACAACTTAAGCCTTTCAATGTGTCTACTGATATTCAAATACCTGAGTAATCAGGAGAAATTCCATTTTTTAACTGCTTAGATTAAACTAGAATGAAATACAAATATTTTTCTGCTAATAAATATACTGACCTATATTAAATGTGCACTTACATAGTACAGACTCTGTATTTTATATGGTAACTATTAAGTTTTTCTTAGTTCTGCTTTATGATAAGCAGTTTAAAAATACACTATTAAAGCTGTACATATAGCTAATGCATTTCCAGGACACTACTTTAAAAGATTCTGCAACAAGAAGGGTACTGAAATATGAAGACTGTATTGTTTCCATTAACTTACCTGGCATAAATTTAAAATAATCTTTTTTTTGTAGAGAATGAATGCTTTGAGAGAGTATTTTAAATATAACATTTTACTGAACACTAAAAAAGCAAGTACTAGTGATGTAATAGCGTGATGTCAAAAAAAGTGTTAGAGAAGTTCAACAAAATAAATTTCAAATGTACACTTAAATGTAGTACCTTGAAGAACAACCTTGAAAAAGTCTGTCCCATCTTCGAGTTTTGTTAATGGGTAGGAAAGAATAACTTTTCCCTAAAAAGCAAAAAAAAAAAAAAATATTGTGAACTAAGACCATATGCCTGTAAGGTACTGAAACACTGATAAAAGCAGAAACATCTGTAAGCTAAAAAAATGATAGAACTGATGAATGCAAATTACCATCAGAATTCTTAAAAAAAAATTAACAAAAACTGCTAAAGACAGCATTGAAGAGCAATATTCTTGGGATACAACAAAGGAAATACTACATGTCAGTACTACTTAGATACTACTGACTAGATGATAAGCTTAGATTGAACAATGAAATAGTAGCTATGGAAGCACCTTTTACTATTTACAATAATAGCACAAAGGCTACAGTTTTAGCACAAAACCTGAAAGGTGCCTAAAAAGGTAGGGTGATCAAAATCTTAAGATACAGCAATTTCTCCAAAAACACTGGCAAAGGATTACAACATGAATATCAAAAGTCAAGAGATAAACGATGCATATGAAGACAAATAATCTTCTGTGGAAAATAAAAAGACTGTACAGCTGGGAGAACAGTATTACAATTTTGAAACTAATGACCTATTAATTTGTCAATTAATTATTTTCAATAATACAAATGCTCTAAAAGACACAAGGGTTCTATTAGTTATGTAAAAATTCTTTATAGTTCTTTATAGAAGTTACAATGAAGCAAACATCACAGAGCAGCAACTTCAGTGATGTTAACATCCCTTTGGAACAAATGTGTTTTATTAGAAAGATGGTATCTCATCAAAAAAGGTTTCCCTTCAACAGTAGCAAAAATTCAGTCTGTATCCTTCTCAAGGATAAAAACAACAGAAATTGGTTCAATAAAGAAAAATACAAAAGTTTGAAAACAGAGTGTGTTTAAGAGAACTACACAAAAGGCACAGGAAATAAAATGAAAGGTTTCTTGTAAAGAGACAACAGGGGCAATCTGTCCATAAATGCACAAAAGCAATATTAAGAGGATAGTCAGGTAAATCATAATGATTTTACAGTAAACACATTCAGTGGGAAGCTTGACTTAAAAGTTAGTAAACACTTCTTAAACCAAATTAGGATAAGATACACAGCAGTGAATTGTTATTGCAGAAGCTTTTCAGAGTAAAATTAGTCCTACAACATGTTAACTGAGGAGGAATGCAAATCAAATTCAAAAAGTTATTTTACTATCTGTTTTATAAAGAAATACTAAGACTCCACAAATCATCATTTTCCAACCCAAAGTATATTTTAATTTTATTACACTAAAAAAATAGCCATGTTGAATTAGATTTAACATGTACCATATTGCTTTATTGCTTTTGAGACAGTAGTAATGCTTCATTTAAGACCAAAATGAAGGTCAAAAATCTATGACCATATGTTTTTAACAGGTAAGTTCCTACTTCTCGTGGTTTGGGCCAGATTGGCCCAATCCGGTGGAATAACAGATGCTCGCTCTCTCTTGCTCCACTCCCAAAGGGAGGCAAGAAACAGAGAGAAAAAAAAGAGACTTAAGAGTTTAGAAGGAACTAAACTACTTTAATGAAATATTAATAATAAAATAATAAAAAGAGAAATAATGAAATATATACAAAACCATATCAAGCTCCCAGGATGACAATCACGTCACCAGCAGGCACTGGGGAAGTCCCAGACTGCACTCAGTGACGGATGGGAACTGGATTCTGGATCTGGATTCAGGATCGGGATCAAAGGCAGACGCAGAGACAGAGTCCTCCTCGGATGCCGGCCATTGAAGAAAAAAGAGCTGACCCTTTGATCCCTCAGCTTTTATACTGAGCATGAGGCAGATGGGATGGAATACTCTGCTCGTCAGTTTTGGGTCACCTGTCCTGTCCGCTCCTCCCCACAGGTGTGACCCCTCTACACTTTTCCACTTCCGACCCTCCAACGGAGCACATAACAAAGTTGGCTGCCCTTGGGTGTTATAGCAATAAGGATAAGCAAGAGCCTCTCTGCATACCATTCCTTGGCATCAGCTATAAACATGGGTCTTATCACTCTGAGAGCGAACAGTTTTCTGCACAACAGGCTGTTAATTTCAGCAGTTAGAAGAGGCCTAGCTTAAATTTAAAGTTACTGAACAAAATCGGTCCTGTTTTACCTCAAACCAGGACACTTCTTCTCACAGGAAAGACTAATGAGTTTTGTAAGGAGACGTAAGTATCAAATACTTATTTTAACAATCAGCATCTGCAAAATAATTTTCTGAGATTTGTCTATGAATACTTACAAAAAGGTTTGCCACTTGTTTTCAAAAATTACAGCTTTGTTTAAAATTTCAAGTATTATATATAATTGTTTTTGCTGAGATTGTCTTGAACTGTACTCATAGGTAAATAAGTTACTACAGAACTTTTCTTGTAATAAAGTCTTTGCAATGAAACAAAGTCACCTCAGGAAGACTCTGTATTTACATATATATTTTTTTCTTACTAAAGAAATTTCAATCCGCACAAGCATGCTATTTAAAAGCAGAATACATTGATGAGATAGGGACTGCTTCCTGACCATTTTTACTTTTTATTTTTTCTTCTACATCCCTGTAACTTCCAATGACTTTTCAAATTCTGGGACCACATCCTTCGCTATAATAGCCTGTTCCCACCACTTTTATTTGTATCCCAAACACCTACGCTCTCGTTGTCTTCCTCAGCAGAAATACCACCCACTGCTTTCTCAACATGCCTGAAACTCTTGGGCTCCAAACTTCAACAAAACCTACCTAAGCAAAACCTGCTCAAATTCACTCTTCCCCCACAAATGCTGCACTGCTTATTGAGCCCATAGACAAATTTCTTCCAAAACCCTCCCCATTTCACATGCCACTAGACTCACTCTCAAACTGACTATGTGCAGTTCCTCTAGTGAATCTGTCTCCTTCCTTGCCACAGCCTCATTCCTCAGTCCGGTCCAACAGCTGATTTGGCAACTGATTTTCAGGTTTGGTTCAGCTTTGCCACAGCAAAATCCAGAGGATGATGAATTAATGGGAGAAGGCATCAGATTCAGTTAATGGACATCATGACTGAGGACGTATGGACATTGCTTGTCATGTGTTCTCACATATTTAAATTAAAATCTGTACTGTTCAGAGGGATGCCAGAAAGCAAAAAAGTTTCTGAAGAGTGAAAGGACTGAGGCACACAAGCCAGACAGAAGCATTCTCGATGGTTTTTGTTGCCTTTTCCCAGAACACACTTCACAAAAATCCTCCTCTCCCCTTCCTCCATCCTCAAAGGACCTGATCCCTATTTTGGCAGGTCTAGAGTGACAGTGTGGTGTGCCACCACTAAGATAACCTAACATCAATGCATTCTAAGGTTTGCTTCAAGCTCAACCTGTAGAACTGGATTTTCCTACATATTTAATGGTGCATTAGCACCAGTTTTATCAGCTCTCCAGTTGCACAGTTTTTATGCCAAGCTGTTTTAGTCACCTAATAATCCATGTCAGCAGCAGCGTGAAGTTCTCTTAAAATAAGGCAGAAGTCCAAGAAAGAGATTCTATACACTTTCTCTTTCAGCAATCAGCTGCATGTATGCTTTAAATCATAGTCTGGTAATAATTGTTCTGCTTTTCTAATGGAAACATTTATTTTATTTATAATCTGTTTTTGTCTGCTTCAACATTTCCATTGTGAACAAGAATCCCTGTTCTTCCATGTCAGGGGTGCTTGCAGACTTTGCCCTTAAAAGCAGGAAAGCCTATATGCCCTGCAGGTGAATGGGGACAGAAAACTACACCCTGAGGAATAAAAATCCTGTTTACTAGCAGCGCTGGTTATTGATGTTTCCATTTGTTCCTTTACAAGACCTAAGGGAGGCTGGATCATTCTCAATCAAATCACCTTCTATCACACTCTACTGCTGCCTGCTTCCAAAAAGGGCAGTTTTGCTCCTTTGTTTTACCTAATTGCACTACTCCTGGCATTTCTTTGACACCATAATGAACCAGTCCAGAGAGCGAAAGCAGCAGAAAACTTTCCTCTCTCCATCAATACGGATAGTCTTCTGCCAGTTTATTTCTCATGAATGGACTCAATCACAGGGTCGGATAAACACTAGAGCTGGAACTGGGAATATACAGCTGCAGAAGCAAAAATGGTTTTTAGATACAGAACATCATTACACCAGTTCAGCTCATATTGTTAAAAATTTTTGGGCCATTTTTTAAGAATTCAAGCCACCTAAGGTCTTCAACAGAATTAGCTTGCTTGCTCCACACACACACCCCACCCCCCCAGCTTTTTTGGTAACAGACTAAAGGCAAGCCTGGGATGATGTTGATTTCCTGTCACTTAAGCGTCAGGGATTATTAAAAGGATTTTCAGAACAATTCACAAAAAAAGTTTAACAAGTTAAAAAAAAAAACCTAGAGAATTGACACTGCATTTTACAGAATACACTTGTCTTACGGATATAAAAAAATATTTCTACATTTCACTAGTATACTAGGATTGTACTTCCAATCTGAAATATATTTGGGTCTCCTGTGAAATATAAATGCACACTTAGTAATGATAAAAAAACCTAATTGTATCTTGATGCACATACTCGCTAGAGTCCTCTTTTCATAAAACTGGACATTGCATTGCTTCATACAAGAAAGGAAAACTGCTTTAGAAGTCATTACTCTGAAATCTGGTCTTTAACAGGATGGTGGTGCTTACTACTATTTTTTTAAAAACAAAATACCACTTAACTTCCCTCAATCCCTCTATTTTCAGCACAACCTTCAGCATATTAATATGTTTTTAAATGGGTCCACAATTTAGAAACTAAGAGAACCTCTTATAAAATTTAAGTCTGACAATACCAATAGGAAGGGGCAGAACTGTGAATCAATGAAGTCAGAAGCAACACACAACAAAGTTCAAGAGGGTCATAATTTTGCATTGCTTAAAGATATGCAACAGATGCATACAAAGACACACAGCTGCAGCAAGTCAGCAACTGAGTTGGAATATGGAGCTCCCTTACTAGGGGCTATTTCAAAGTAAGCCAAAATTCTTTTATTAGAAAGTTACCTGAAAATATTTGTTGGTATAATTAAAGCCTTCTTGCAAATGTTTCAAATCCTCCTTCTGCAAATGGCTTGGTAGCGGAGTCTCAGATTTTCCTTTAATGATCTTCAGCAATTGAACAGGCATAGTTGCTTTATCTAAACAAAAATGATAGACACCTGAAGCTACTCATCTTGTTCAAATAAAGAGTTACTAGAAGTTGCAATTTACTCAGAAGGGGAGTATTTATCTATTTCATAATAAGAAAGTTTAATTACATAAGACTAAAAAACTTCAGAGGGATTGGCCTCATCTCTTAGCACCATTATTTGTAGGAAGAAAGTAACATTTCTTTGGCAATAGACAGCTAGCCAAATTACTTTATTTTGCAAACATTCCAAAACACTGCAAATGGCAATAAAATATAACTTTATATATGAATGCAAAGGGTAATGTAAACAATGTGAATATTTCATGTACAGCAATGCACATTAAAAACCAAGCAGGGACTTTGAATGATTCCTTCTCCAGCATAGGTCACGGATAAACAGTCTCTACATTCAGCCGTTTCCCTATAAGACAATTTGACTGCATCAAACTAAAACATCTGTCACTTTAACTTAAAATGAACAACAAATGCTTATGTACAGATTAAAAAATTTTGATCAATGTATCAAGTAAAGGAAAAATAATACAGAAAATAAAATAGGCTTCTACAAATGCTAAACACTGGAAAAAAGCGAAAAAATTTATTACTTGTCTACTGTTTGTTCTCATTGTGCTAAAAGTCAATGAAATAAATTCTTGGTGACATCACTGTTATAATAATGTGAATGAGGGAGAGTAAGATTAGCCTATTATAGTGAAATTACACATATGAGAAATATAACAAAGTGATCTAGCAATAAGTAGTTATTGCTGTATTTTCTCATTACATGGTCATCTTGTTCTTCTTGGGGTATCTTTGGGTATTTGCTGTACAATTTTTATTTAAAGCTGGTATCTACAGAAAAGTCAGTGTTATCAGTCTTCTGTTTTCAGTAAGTTTTAATAAGCTATGCAAAAAATGCTTTCTACTTTCTGAAAACCTAGCTGGCAGTATTATAGCCACAGTCCTAATTTCAGGCAGAGTTTTAGCAAGCCTTATATGGCAGTGAAGAACAACAACAAAAAAGTAATTCTTATACTTTAGGATGCACACAAAAACTTGATTTTCTACTAAACTTAAAATACATTATCATTTCAGTTAGGAAGTTATTTTTCAGTGCTAGACAGACTGAAATCTTATAAAACATTCACTTACAATTAAATGGAAATGGGAAGCCATTGGCAAATGGAAACACCACTGGATCATAAATTACAAACACAAGTTAATGCACATAGGTGTAGACACTCAGCAATATTACAGACATTCTTTAAAAAAATACCAGGTTCTTCAGAAAAATCAAAATTCTACCTTGTCACTCCATGTGACAGTAAGGCCCAAACCACAACACTCCAGTATCCAAAGATACTCCACTTACTGCTCATGACTATTTCTCTAGTTCTGAATGACTCCATCCATCCTCCTTCCCCATTTTCCCAGAAACTCCCCAGCACTGTTACTCTCGACTAACAGATAATATGAGGAATTCACAGTCACTAATGAGAATTCTATAAAATAAAATACTTTTGTTCAAGTGTACCTCAGCCAAAATAACTATAAGTAGGATGAGTGGATTTTGTTTGCCTCCTAGCTTCCAATTTACATACTTCTCTCTTGTCACAAAATCACAGGGGTTGGAAGGGACCTCTGGAGATCATCTAGTCCAACCCCCCGGCCAGAGAAGGGTCACCTAAAACACACTGCACAGGATGGCGTCCAGGTGGGTTTGGAATGCCTGCAGAAAAGGAGACTCCACCATCACTCTGGGCAGCCTCTTCCAGTGCTCTGCCACCCTCAAAGGAAAGAAGTGCCTCCTCATGTTCAGATGGAACTTCCTATAGTCAAGTTTGTGCCCATTACTTCTTGTCCTATCCCTGGGCACCACTGAAAAAAGACTAGTGCCATCCTTCCGGCACCCTCCCTTTAAGTATTTATAAGCATTGATGAGATCTCCCTCTCAGTCTTCTCTTCTCCAGACTAAAAAGACCCAAGTCCCTCAGCCCTTCCTCATAAGAAAGACGTTCCAGTCCCCTAATCATCTTTGTAGCCCTTTGCTGCACCCTCTCCAGCAGTTCCCTGGTCTTCTTGAACTGGGGAGCCCAGAACTGGACACAATACTCCAGGTGCGACCTCACCAGGGCAGAGTAGAGAGGGAAGATAACCTCCCGTGACCTGCTTGCCACACACCTCTTTATGCACCTCAGGACGTCATTAACCTTCTTGGCCACAAGGGCACATTGCTGGCTCATGGTCATCCTGTTGTCCACCAGGACTCACAGGTCCCTTTCCACAGAGCTGCTTTCCAGCAGGTCAGTCCCTAACCTGTACTGGTGCATGGGGTTATTCCTCCCCAAGTGCAGTACCCTACAATTGCCCTTGTCAAACTTCATTAGGTTTCTCTTTGCCTAACTGTCCAGCCTGTCCACATCATGCTGAATGGCAGCACATCCTTCCGGTGGGTCAGCCACCCCTCCCAGTTTTGTGTCATCAGCAAACCTGCCGAGGGTACACTCTGTCCCTTCATCTAGGTCATTGATGAATATGTTGAACAGGACTGGACCGAGGACTGACCCCTGGGGAGCACCACTTGTCACAGACCTCCAACTAGACTCTGTACCACTAATCACAACCCTCTGAGCTCTATCTGCCAGCCAGTTTTCAATCCACCTCACTGTCCATTCATCCAACGCACACTTCCTAAGCTTACCTACGAGGATGGTGTGGGAGACAGTGTTGAAAGCCTTGCTGAAGTCAAGGTAGACAACATCCACTGCCCTCCTCTCATCTATCCATCCAGTCACACCATCGTAGGCTATCAGATTAGTCACACATGACTTCCCATTGGTGAATCTATGTTGGCTATTTCTGATAACCTTCTTTTCCTCCAGATGCTTGGAGATGACGCCCAGAACGAGCTGTTCCATCATCTTTCCAGGGATGGAGGTGAGGCTGACTGGCTTGTAATTTCCCGGGTCTTCCTTCTTGCCCATTTTGAAGACTGGAGTAACATTGGCTTTCCTCCAGTCCTCACACACCTCGCCTGTTCTCCCAGGACCTTTCAAAGATGATGGAGAGCCGCCCAGCAATGACTTCTGCGAGCTCCCTCAGAACTCGCGGGTGCATCCCATCAGGACCCATGGACTCGTGGATGTCCAGTTTACTTAACTGATCTCTAACTTGATCCTCCTCAACCAAGAGAAAGTCCTCCTTCCTCCAGACTTTCTCTGTTACCTGCAAAGTCTGGGACTCCTGAGGGCTGACCTGAGCAGCAAAGACTGAAGTAAAGAAGGCATTCAGTAACTCCTCTGCATTATCTGTCACCCTCTGTCATCATCTGTTGCTTGTCCCAGACTGCAGTTTTCACTTTGTCATATACAGAAGTGAAAAGTTGTCCATAATATACATTAAACATGCAAATCTTAGAAGACTAGTTAACCTTTCACTCGCAATATCAGCTTCTTTTCTTAACATTTAAGGCTTAAAAAGGCAGTAATAGCAAAACAACCTCTGGTTTCTTAAGCTATTATATCTAGGCAATAAAGTGTGCATTTAAACGCAAAACACATTCTAGTGAGTCTGAAATATACTGTGTCTCAAGTAAGAAAAATATTAATGCCTGACTTGAAGGTCTTATTTCAAACTGTAGCTTAGACTTTGAAAACCAATCCTCATCTACTCCAAAATACTAAGCAGCCTCAAGAACTCAGGAGACTCAGTAACAGGAGAGTAACAAGGCCACACTGCCATGCATCTTCCCCGCTTACAATATATATTCCCCTACTTTACAACCTAAGTCAACAAGCAAGTTGCTTCTCTGTAACTTCCTCCCCAGTGTGCATGAAATAAGAAGGCCTTATAACATTCAGAAGTCACAGAGGCTCAAGGAGGCACCGTTACTCAAAACGCCATACAGTTTGAACAAGACATAGCTTACCAAATACTGATGAATAAATTTAAGAACTTGACTACTACGAAGAGATGCCTCAAAAAGTTTATTACCAGGGATGCAAGCAGAAATTATACAGGGACAGGTAACTGGACAAGAATTAGTTACAAGTTACCAAACTTCACCTCAGTAATGATCTGTGTACAACGTTAACGTGTCCCAACTGCAAAGTGGAACATGTTAGCTTACACCTCAAACAAATAAATGACAAATTTAAGCCTAATTACTTAAACTTTTGAGTCTTTTGCCTTGGAGAATTTTACTCTTCTGAAAGGAACCCAGAAGACAAAACCAATGAAGATCAACTACCTGGACTGGGCAGCAGGGCAGGGAGCTTCAACACATAAAATGGTAACAAAATCTCACTCTTTTACTGGGGTAAAACTGAAGCATTATCAAATATCAGTTATGGGATACAAACCAGTAGATACTAAATTCTTACAAGGGTTCACAAATCTCTAATTGGAATCTCAATACCCTTCTCCTTCATAACACCCGATGGCCAAAGAGCTAGAAAGATGTAACATCCACAAAATTCACCAATAATGGTGTTGACCAATTCTGGTTTCAATGCTGGTGCTTTTTGGGGGGGGCGGGGGGGGGTGGGGTGGTCAGAGCACGTTAATCAAGAGTCAACACGCATGACACATTTTTCAGTCCTGCCATAACCTTACCAGTGAGCTGTAGGAAGCACTGGACAAGAATTCTACCTTCTCACCATCTGCCATAGTGGTGGCTTGACCCTGGCCAGCCCACAGGCACCCACAGAGCCACTCACTCCTGTCCCCGCAGTGGGACAGGGGAGAGAATAGGAATAGTAAAAGCGAAAAAATTCATGGGCCGAGATAGACAGTTTAATAAATGCAGGAAAGAAGGGGGGGGGGGGAACACCCCCCAGAAAAAACAGAAGCAGCGATGCAAAGGCCACTCACCACATCCCACAAGCAGACCAACGCCCTGACAGTCTCTGACCAATGGCTCCCTTGGAAGACCTAATAAAAAAAACCCAGTTTCTATTTTTCAGCATGACTCTGTTTGGTGTGCAATGTCCTTCTGGCCAATTCATGTCAGCTGTCCCAGCTATGTCACCTCCAAACTTACTGTCTAACCTTAGCCTACTCACTACAGGAAGCAGAGGGAGAAAGAGAGAAAGTCTTGGTGCTGTGCAACCACTGTTCAGCCACAGCTGAATTACTGGTGTTATCAACATTGGTTTAGTCACAAATCCAAAACACAGCACCATGCATGCTGCTACGAAGACAGTTAACTCCATCCCAGACAGTCTGAGTATATATCTCTAAAACATATCCAACAGAATACAGTGACACCCCATGGAAAGGATGTGTACTGGAGCAGTTTGTGAAGAACTGCAGCCCGTGGGAAGAACCCACATTGGAGAAGTTCATGAAGGACTGTCTCTCGTTGGTGGCACCCCACGCTGGAGCACCAGAAGAGCACATGGAAGAAGGAGTGGCAGAGATGAAGCGTTATGAACTGACCACAACCCTCACTCTACATCCCACTGTGCTGCTCAGGGGAGGAGGTAGAGAAGTCAGGAGTGAAGCTGAGCCCAAAAGGGAGGGGTGGGAGAAAGGTGGCTTTAGATTTGTCCTTATTTCTCATTATCCTACTCTGATTCAATCAGCAATAAATTAAATTAATTTCCCCAAGTCTGAGTCTCTTTTGCTCATGATGGTAACTGATGAGTGATCTCCCTGTCCCTATCTCAACCCATGAGCTTTTTGTTGTATTTTCCCTCCCTGTCCTGTTAAGGAAGGGGAGCGATAGAGCAGCTTGGTGGGCACCTAGGGGCCAGCCAAGGGCAACCCACCACAGCACAGAGCTGGGAGGTACAACAGACAGATTTCAATTTCTGCTTGAGCTGAAGGAGAGGCAAAAGCCTGGTGCAGCGATGCAGATGCTTTTCTGTCTCTGTTGACTGCTTTAACTAGTAAAGTGTTAGGAGTTACGATTTCTAGAAAATATCACTAACTGATGCTAAAAATTATGCCTTTATCTGTATGTTTTCAATAGGAACCAGGACAGCATTGTCACTAGCTTACTAGGATTTCAAGCCTCTAGTGAAAAGAGCAACAAGAAGTCTAACAAAGCTTTTAAGTTCAAAGTATCTACTTCACACTATATTGTAGCAGGCTGAGAAGCTGACCTATTCCACCTAGAAACGGTGAACTTCAAAGTTAATCAGCAATATTGATCTCATCCAGCAATACTATAATGAGCTAGGGAGATGTACAACATAATGGATTAACACTTTTTTTTTTTTTTACTATTTCTCTCTGTACAGTACTTGAGCAATTAAATAGACTTTGCTGTTTGTTCCTCCCCCAAAGATGTCTGACAGCAAGATGCATTTTGTTACAATTCAAACATCATTGTTAAAACAAAACAAAGAAAGGAACTGAGGTTTAAAAAAACCCCATCTCTCTCTGATGATTACCCTCAAATTCTTCAGCTCCGTTGCTTTCATTTAAAAAGAGCCTTTGCCATTTATTTCAATGGGACAAATATTCTACATGTGCCTTCAAGTTTACAAAGGAAAATTTCTAAAAGGGAGCTGTATGTAAGCTGATGCAGTGGGACCTGCCACATTATTTACTTACTGTATATTCCTAGAATTTAGGACATTTATGTAAATAACATTCAACTAGAAAACAAGTTGTAGGGGTTTTTTTCAGATCCTAAACTTCTGTACATATAAAACTAAGGTAACGTATTTTAACTGCTAACCACTAACGCTCCCAGATTCTTGTTCTCTGCAATTAAAAAAACCAAAGACATGAGTCTCCAGCTCCAAGAGCTATAAAAGTAAATTTTCAAAAACAGATACAGCACTGTCTTCCCAAATCTACACGAAGATATCTTTAGTGTCGCCATTTCATGCCTACAGCTCTCCCAAATAGCAACTAAGTGAAAGTAAGTCTGGCAAGTATCTTTGTTGTTCTAAAACACTAATTGCATAACATTGACAAGAATCATTCCAATTTGAGTCTGCTGCTCAAGAAGTCTGTAAGTGGCATAAACAGAGCTACTCAAAGACGGGTGGTTAAAAAAAAAAAAAAAAAAGCAGCTGCAAGAAAGGCAGACAGCATCATAGGACACTCCTGGAACAGGAGAGAGCACAACATGCACACACAGAATAGAAGGAAGGAGGCAGTGAACTACAAACACGTTTTGCCTTCCAATAGCTGAAAGTGACAAAAATACGAAGGGAGCACGACCAAAAAAACTTAAAAGTTTTAACAAGCAAAGAATTATATGAAAGGATGCACACCATACAAGAACCCACAAGTAACACCCTAGAAGATGAAGCAATATATATCACTTGCTTAAGCGAGTGAAATATTACACTATGGATAGCTACGGGCTGAACTTTTTTGTGCTGCTCTGTCCTAGCCTTGATTTTCTACCTACTAATTTTCTAGACCTTACATTTCTGACAGTGGAACAATGTACTTCAACTCACTAGATCTCTTAATTGCATATGGAATATTAACATGTATTCCAAAAGTATAAAAACCATCTTAAATCACAGTGTACGAGAAAACAATTGCCTAGGAGAAAAGGCTTTAAGCAAGGGTTAACCTTCAATAGAAATAAGCAGTAATTTTAGATATTTTTTTTTTTTTCTGGAATGAGTACATCAGAATACTGCAGTCACAGAATGCCTCTCTCACCACAAATATTAGTGAGTGCAACATTTGGGCTAATTGTGTAAAAGTTAATGCAATAATTAAGTAGGTAATGCGTCACTTTAAATGTGCACACATACGTAGATACAGCCATACCCTATATAGTTTCTTCAAAATTTTCTCATAAAAATGAACATTTACACCATTGAACAAAGCAGACTGTGCAGAACTACCATAAACTCAACCTGCAATCAGTCACAAGAGAATTCTTTTGTTGTACATCAGTCTTAACGAAATCAAGAGGACCATTCATGAAGAACAAAACTTGGAATTTTTATAACAGCCTAATCTTATAACTTTTGATTTCTTTGAGGATTCTTAAGAGGAGAAAACACCATGTCAGCTAACTAAAACAGACGGAAAAAACAAGTCAGCAGTGTGACACACTTTATTCCCTTAGTTGCAAGGCTTCAGCTTGCTGCTGCTGCTGCTGCAGATCTTCAGGCACTTATCCTCTGGAAATAAGTCCTAGGCCATTCCTACTCTTAATAACATGGCTAGTACTTACTTTCACTAGAGTACATCTAGAATTCTCAAAAGAAACCCCAACCCAAACCCAACCCAAAATCTCCTTTATTAATTTCAGATTAAAATTTACTGATCTGATACTGTGCAAAAAAGGCCACAATAAAATGTTACCTGAGGAAAACAGATTCTTACACTACCATTTATCTCAATAATATTTCAGCTCCAGAAAGCAGCCACCCGTTGCAAAACAGACCTCAGGAAAACAGGCCTAGAAAGCAGAACTTTTCAGGATGCCAACTGCAATCCCTTCAAAGAGTCAATCCAGCAATTGCAACGACTTCTTTAAAACCAAGAGCTTAGGTGTATTAGCACAGGCGTATTAAAAGCAAAAATTTATTTTCAGTAGTCAGTGTCTACGAAGGGAAGGGAAGTTCTAATCCATAAAACACTGCGCTTGTCAACGCGGGGACACAGCACAGACCGCGTGCAGGGTAACTGGGAGGTGAGGTAACTGCAGGTCTCGCAGTGGGAAGCAAAGCCTCGCAAAGGACCCCGGCGACACAAGGCAACGGCACGGGCTCTGCCCCGCCGGGGCGGCGGCCCAGCGGCCAGGTCGAGGCGGCGGGGTCTCCGGGCTACCCGACCCCTCTTCCACAGCCCGACCGCCCGCCTGCCCGCTCCCCTCAGCCCAGCGGAGGTGGCAGAGCACCCCACCACGCCTTGCTGCTGCACAGCAGCCGCGCCGCGCCGCCGGGGCGGCGGAGGGCGGCCCGCAGGCCCGCCAGTACCTGTCTCCGAGCGCGGGGCGAAGAGCCCCCGCCGCGGCTGCCGCCAACCCCACTTCCGCCCGCACCGCGCAGCCTGCCGCCCACCGAGCATGCCCGGGCGGCCTGCGCATGCGGACCGGCGGCGGCAGCCGCCCCGCCCGCCCGCACGGCCGTTGGCCCGCCAGGGGGCGGTGCGAGCATGCGCTGTGCGGAGGCGGGAAGGCGCTGCCCTCAGCGGCTGGGCGGGCACAGGCCGGGCAGGAGGCGGAGAGAGGTGGGAGCGGGCGGTGCGGGCAGGGCTGGAGGAGGGGACGGTGGCAGCGGAGGGAACGCCGGGAGGGAGCTAGGTGTCTCGTCGGTCGAGGGCTGCTGGCCCGGCCTTGTACTCCGCGGTGGGGCGGTGAGGCCTAGGAGCACCCGTGTCGGTGCCGGCCCTGAGGGCGGCCTCCTGCCGGCCTTCCCCCATCTCCGCTCGGGCTGCCGGCGGGTTGGGGAAGGTCCGAGGCAGCGCCGCCTCCCAGCCCTCATGGAAGGGGGTGCCCAGTGCCGGCAGGGAGCGGTCCGATGTTGGGTGGCCAGTGTAAGGTGGATGCCGCGACGTGGTTCAGGCGCACTTAAAAGCTGTCACCTGCAGCGTGTTAAAAAGTACGGGGAAAAGCCCCCGCTGCTTGCTGGTGGTGGTGGTTAAATGGCAGGAGGCATCAGGCCAGGCTTTGAAAGGAGTATTCGTTGGTGTCAGAGACACAGGGTCCCTCAGGCTTGCTGATGTTTGGACACTGCAAGTTGACACATGCCAAGATCTTATTTGCATTGCTTGCCAATTCAAAATTGCAGCATACATGGCTCAACATTGTAGCAGCAAGGCTTCTTCCTTCAAAGATTTCAGCTTTCTCTCTCCAGTACCTTAGAGATATGTCTTCTGGCAGCCTGTGCACGCTCTCTCTCCTTTCTCATCTTTGCCACCCTGGATATCTGTGACAGCTTTCCTTTTCTGGTTTCTCATCACTTAGTAACTTTAAAAAAATCCCACTGGAAATCATTTTTTCCTTTCTTTACCTTTAAATCTTTTCCTTCACAACCCTCCTTCTATTTTGGAACTGTTATAGTTAAGTCTCTGAAGTGTTTTAGTTACACTTTGAATTCGAATTCAGTTCAAAAATTGGAGCTTAAATCCACCTGTGTTCAGGAAGCCTTTGGAGGGGGATTCACTGACATTTATGTTTTGTAGTAATTTTCATTGTTAACAACCTTTTCTGGAACAGGTTTCTTTTCTTGGATCATCACTGTTTACAATAAATTTTAATGCTGTACCTTCCATCGGGCATTAATGTAGCATGCTTATTTATAAGCAAAAACATGACTAAGACCTTGCTATACAGGCACGATAAAAATAGCCCACAGTCAGAGCTAAGATACAGCTGGGAATTTGAGCATACCCGGTTACCTGGAGGACTAATGACCTGGCTGTCTGAAGAGCCAGCTAGAGCAGAGTAGATAGGCTGAGAAGATTAGCGTCACTTGCCCATGTCCTTTGTTTCCATCAAAAGGTTTGGAGAAATCAACCATATTTTCAGACTATTAAGTTCTACCAAGTGAGCATTTCTGTTGAAATACTGTAAGTCCTCTCTTATGACCTGTATTTTTAAATCTACACTTTGAAAACAACAGTTTTGATCACAATTAAAAATTTATTAGCAAAAACAGTTGATAAAGTGGTGAATGATACAATCAGGAATGAAATATTTTTAGGGCCTCTCATCAGTGAGCCAAAAAACACTCTGGAAGATGTGAAAAGAGTGCAAAGTGAGGGAATTCTGCTTTAACCCGCTGATGGGTTTCTCTGTTCTGTTTCTTTTTTTCATGTCTGTAAAAGATCTGCTTAGCAATTATAATTGCGTTGAAGTGAAATCATGGAAAACTTATACATTATAGATGCATTAAATTAAAATCATTTGGAAGCAGCAAGTTGCACTCCTGAGTAATTTAAATGGTTACTTGATCTTCTCATCTTACTTCTCTCATCGTTTGCTGCTTCTCTTCCCAGCTACCTTTTCTAAATTTACTATTAAATTCTTGTATAAAGTCAATTCAAACCTAGAGAATTTGTGTTTTGTATGTGCTGTGCTGTATATAATCAAAAGAGAAAAATTAAGAAGAAGCTGTATATAAGCAGAATTTTGATAAAACAAAGTACATCCCAGTTTTATGTGTCAACAGAACAGTTGTTGGGTCTGTCATAAATTTAGCCTGAAATCTGGTTTTCTTTAATTTCTAATACTGTTTTTTTAATGATAGTCATCTTCCTCTTTAGTTATTCATTCATTTTTCTTCAAGAAATTATCCAGTTTCTGCCAGTAGGATATTACAGTCAATATGAGAAATTAGATGAACAATATATTGAATTCCATTCCATCAGAAGGTGATTTTTAATGTTCCAGTAAGTATGTACTGTATCTTCTGATGCTACTTGCAGTAATCTTGACATGTGATGCAATTTACACATATCTGTGGTGGTGTAACCCCAGCCGGCAGTTTGGACCATGCAGCCACTTGCTCACTTCTCCCCCTCCCCAGTGGGATGGGGAGAAGAATCGGAAAAATAAGGAAAACTCGTGGGCTGAGATAAAGGCAGTTTAATAGGTAAAGCAAAAGCAGCGCACACAAGCAAAGCATAACAAGGAATTCATTCGCTACTTCCCGTAGGCAGGCTGGTGTTCAGCCTTCTCCAGGAAAGCAGCGCTCCATCACCTGTAATGGTTACTTGGAAAGACAAATGCTATCACTCCAAATGTCCTCCTTTCCTCCTTTTTCCCCCAGCTTTAAATACTGAGCATGATGTCATATGGCATGGCATATCCCTTTGGTCAGTTGGGGTCAGCTGTCCCGGATGTGTCTCCTCCCAGCTTTTTGTGCACCCCCAGCCTACTCACTGGTGGGGCAGCGTGAGGAGCGGAAAAGGCCTTGACTGCTTAGCAATCACACCAAAACCACCAGTGTGCTACCAACACCATTCTCATCCGAAATCCAAAACACAACACTGCACCAGCTGCTAGAAAGGAAGTCAACTCTATCCCAGCTGAAACCATGTCAGTATCATAGTAGAAAATAATACCTCTGCAGGGGGAATGGGGGAACACCACAAACCCCCCCCAAACCAGAATTCTGATCTTGTCATTGGTGTGCTGCGTGACTTTCAATAAATCACCTATAAAGCTTTCACTACTAAATGAAAGTTCATAAATAAATAAAAACATGGTAGCCTTATTTCTTGAACTTGTGTTTTGAAATGGGAGGTTGCAAAGAGGGTCCACAGGTAATTGATGCCTGTGCTAGCCAGTTTAGGAATTCTTGAAAGCCCTAAATGCAACTGAAATTCTGATCTCACTAAAATAATGAAAACTTTCCATTCACTTCAGCAAGACCAAAACTTCCCCGTGCATCAAAAATATATGTAACATAAGACATTGAACAAAATCTTTCAGAAAAAGGAGCCTTATACATTAAATCAATACCTAGTCACAGGAGCTCCTGAGGACTGTTCTCTTAATGAGGCAGGAAACTAAATAGGTGTTTGGAAAACTAGCCTCAAGCTCATGTATTTTTCAAATTTATGGAGCCATTTGAAAATACACATTTTCAAATGTGTTCCAAAAAACACGCATTGCAATGGCAGTCATGTCTGTAAGTAATACTGAAAACTCTCTCTTCGACCTTATTTTCCTCCAGTATCTTAGTAAACAGTAGCAAGACAATCGTCCTGCAGGAATACAGGCTTTCTCCATTAGCAGCGGTCTTCGTATAATGTTTTCTAAGTTCAGCATGAGACATTTCATAGGCTGCTGATACAATGTTAAATGTGAAGTATACACTGAGATTCTAAGTAATGCAGCTCTCAAAAAGAATCAGCTTTCATTTCATTTGAGAGCTATTGTAAAACTATTTCCAAATACCTCCACAGCTGAAGGCAGCCCTTTTCTACTCCTTTAACTTTGCTTTGGTGACAGCACTTGATTTTTTAGTGGACTTTTATGGATACAGGCCAAATTCAGACAGTTGTGGGGCAGAGATCATTTGCGGTACATCTGAAATGATGTGTTGCTTGTTAGAGTTGATAGGCTAACAGAAGTTTAAAATCCAGATTTATTAAAATTGCTGAAATGATTACAGTATAAATGTTTAATAATTTCTAGATGATTTCCAAGAATGCATTTTGACTAATTGCATCTTTATAAACATAGTTCATGTGCAATGAATCAATAAGAAATCATATGATTATAGCATGCTTCTCACTACAAAGTGCTGTGCCTAAATGATTTTATTTCTGTAAAGGAGAGTCACATCCATGGGTTTTTGTAAACGCTGCTGGCAAACCTGAAATGCAGAGGCCAGAATTAGAGTATTTTGAAATAAATATATATGAAGTACTAAAATAAGTAATTCTTCGTTATTTGTATTATATTAGTGTTCTGTGTAATTGAAGCTCACTTACATAGATATAGCTTATGTGGATGTAAAAATAAATAGAACATACATTTAATAGGTATTTAATGGGTACATTATGATAATTTAAGAAGCAAGATTTGCAGAGGAGGATAAACCTTTTATTAGACCAAAGTGTATAGGTTATAGATTGTACAAGTTACATGATAGCAGTGGAACACTTTCACAGACTATTGCTGGTATTTCAGTAGCTCACTCACAGAGCAGATTCATGACTGGCTCCCTGACCAGAAGAAGCCAGCTTTAAATAACTCACTAATGGAGCAGTGGGTGAAGAAAGACTCCTGGGCAGGAAACAATTTTCTCCTATGTTTAGGGGTTAAGGAAAAGAAATGGGAGAGGATCCAGGGAGAAGCAAGAGACTGAATGTAGGCAGAGGTGTGAAGAAAGTCTCCACTACTGTGATTATGGAGACATCTCTCCTTGTGGCAATTCTGTGATTCAGCAACTGTAAAATATGTCTGAAAATCCCCTAGTTTTCTTGTAAAAGAAAGTGATCTATGATACATGGAGTGTCTCACAAAGTAATAGTTCTTGTGCCTACCGGCTACTTCAAAACTTACGGTGGTTTTGAGCATTAATAAGACAGATGTTAGTAGAATATAAAGAATTACTACAACCAGTGTAAATTTTGGAACCAGACCTAAATCTGTTTGAAGTCAATGTTAGTCTTTCCATTGGTTTCATCGAATCATCACAGATACTGTAGGTTAGATTTTGTTTGCCAGTATTAAGTCTGCTTTTTTGTTTAAAATGAGACATTTTTCTTTTCTAAATTTAACACACTCATTAAATATGCTTGCTCTGTGGTTGTGTTCTTAGCTAATTTGCTTAGCAATAGGATTTTATTTTCTAACAAGGCAGTTACCCAAAAGCCTTCTGCAGAAATGAACAATAATGGATATTTGTTATGTCTTTGCATAGTAGTTTTTCTATATTTTAAATTAAATACTCTGTAGCCCTAAGAATGTTGAAATATTGTTCTTTATTCTAAAACCTCAACTGTCTGACTAGCTATAGAAGTTTGTGCTTCCTGCACTGATGCTTATAAGCTTATACTGGCTAAGAAGGCTACTGCAAAAATAAATCTAATTTATATAATTTCCCAAGCAGTTGATGTGTTAGTGTGACACATATCCTGGGAGTAAGATAATGAAAAGAAACCCCAACAATTCAGAAGCACTGGTTCTTTTCTTTTGTTGCAAACACAGGAAGAAAAACAGGAATATCTTAAGATATTTCTGCAAGAAAAGTACAACATTCAGAGGTACAATGTAAGTAAGAACAAAAAGGCATCAATGAAGTGTTTAATCTTTTAAGTGCTTGTACTTAGTGTCAGAGCATTTGTTTGTATGTCCATTCATTGCAGTGAGTGTGCTTCAATTGTAGACAACCGTGGACAGAAACCTAGGCATATATTTTCAAGGAAGTCATTAAAAGAGCTTATTAAACGTGCAATTGTGTGAGCACAAATAAATAGAACTATTTCTATAAGAGATATTTAAGTATTACTTGTAAGATAGCAAAATGCTTCTTACTCTGTTATTTTCATTAACTGAAGCAATTGCTTCTCTATGATATACACTAAAACCTGAGAATTTTTTTTATTTTTAATAGAATTCTTTATGAACCAGTTTATTTGGAAAATTCAAGTTCCTCAGTTTCAGGAATGAAAGTCTAACTATAGTTATTATCACAGGCATAATTGTCCTCCCTGTGGAAATCTATAGATGCCATCATGAACTGTAATCCTTTTGTGTTTAACAATGCGATGGCAAACAAAAAAGTCAGTCTCCACCCTGCTAGGTTTACAGTTGAAATACACTGAGACAATTAGAACTGGAGTTAATTTATAATGTGGTGAGATACTTACTTTGAAACCAAAAAATACAACAGGAAGCAAGAGGAGACTTGGGAAGAGATGTTACTGGGAAGCCTATTCCTCTTAAGTTACTTAGCTTTCACTAGGGTGATGATGGTGCCAGTTTGCTAGACACCATTGCATTCTCCAGCCTGGAGAAAACTTCAATAAAAAAAAGAATTGTAATTAAAGAAAACCCAGACTTTTTTGGTATATTTCAAATACCCTAAAAGCACAAAAAGTATTTGTTCTTTTTTCTTGAAAAATCTTTAGCTCTTTGGGCTCAATTCTGATAATTCTATCTTAAAGGACTGTAGTGGGTTTATTCAAAATATATATATCTTTATTTTTCTCCTGCTTTTTTGCATTTAATTCTCACTTTGGCTTTGCATCAATGTATTTTTTAAAATTATGTATTTCTTTTGTCTTTCAGTAAGATGAAAGTAGAAGGAAAATTAAATGAAAATCAAAACTAAGTAAATAAAGGAAGGGAAAGACTTGTGGCTTAAATGGAATGACTTTATTACTAGTCATGTTCACCTCCTATCCGAGATATCCCAAATGTTTTCTAAGAGATCCTTAATTCATGTTTTAGCTCAAAGGGCCTGAAGTGGTTTTGGGTACCCTGAAGCTAAAGCATTGGGCATCCAGTGCTCTTAACCTCTTTAGCTTCAGTGTTCTGTGAAAAACTGAGCAGAAGTTGTTCTACCATGAATGACAGACCACCTTGTTTTAAAACTTTTAGAACTTTGAAGGTGTTTGTCTTTAATCTTCCAAACATTTTCATCTGTTTATTTTCTTAGGCTGGATGATTATTTTTTGAAGCTTCTGTATTACAGAAAAACAGAAACAGCATTTTCCAGAACATGGTAAACAAACATTTTTTTTACATTTGGAAACAGCCAAAATATTCAAAATGAGGCAAGATATGCCATTTGTTTTTTTGACCATGACTGAAATGAAAAAGTGTCCCTCAGCAACTGAATAGGAGGGAAGTGCAGGAAAAACTTCTGACCTCTGTGATAATATCTGATATAACAGCTTAGTGATGATTTTGCACTCATCTTTACTTCTAGAGTTTGCTTTACTCAAGAGTGCTTGTGATTTCATCCATTACTGGCCACATTTTTTTGATTGTACCTGTGTGGTACTTGATGTCTTACATTCTTGTGGACTTCAATGGGACTTAAAACCACATGGAATTTTGTGGAAATAAGGATTCTTCAGCTGTGTTAAGACCTTATTTAATAGACTACCGAGCTCTTGAGAGGTACTGCATGTGCTCCATTTCCATAAAAGTGTCAGAACAGATATTCAGGACCTCCAGAATTATGAAAATATGCTGGCAACCTTGGCAATGGAGTTTTTGCCTTGGTCTCTAAAATATAGCACACCTGGGAAGCATGGTAATCTGAAGAAAGACTCTTAAATAATATCAGATACTGAAGACGTTGATTCTTTGTTGTACTACAAAAACATGTTGTCAAATTGAAGGAAATAATTTTAAAAAATAATATGCAGTCAACAGGGACAAGCAAAAGATACTGCACTTAAGCAAAAATTGTCAACTGCATAAATACGTGAGGGTAAACAACGGGCTGAGTGGCAGTTCTTTAGAGAAAAAAGGAACGAATCTCAAGCAGATTATGAGTCAGCCATGTCATACTGTTCTGATAAAGAACAAATGGCATAAATAATCTGTAAGATACATGAAATAACCTTTCTGTTCAAGAGCTTTCATAAGCTGAAGTAATGTGTTCAGTTTCTGTCATAAAAATTCAAGAAAAACATAGCTCGATTGGAGAGGTTCTGAAGGACATTAGCAAGACTGGTGAAAGGCTTAGGAAACATGACCTCCAAAGATGAATGGAAAGACCTCAGGTTATTTAGCCTAAAGTCAAGAGTATGTTTTTCTCATGTGGAGTCACGTGGTATATAAAAAATAGAAAAAAAGAAGAGATAATTGTTTCTGTGTGTCCACGGTACGTAGGAGAACAAGTAATAAGCTTAAATTCCAAAATGAATTATTCATGTTAGACAATAGGACAGACTTTCTGACCCAAAAAAAAAAAATCGTTGAGGCATGGAATAGTTTTCCTGAAATCTGCATTACTGAATGGATTTTTTTGGACCAGGTTAATAAAATATTTAGTTTAACTAGCTGATCTGTCACAGAGTAGATGAATGGATAAGACACATTCTGAAGGTCATTTCAACTCTATTCTATAAGATTTGGTATGAAAATTTTACTTATGTTAAATTTATTCGCTGCTTAAAGCGCTATTTTTCTCAGTTAAACAACATTATTCTAAGCTGTTTACATGAACCCAAAGAAATCACTAGCCAAGGATGGAAGTTCTGTTCATATGCAGACTGTGAAATGAATATTTACAATTTGTTGCTTTTTTGTGGCTTATTATATGTTCATTGTATTTGATGGGATGTAGTTAATATGTGTTTAAAAGCTATCATTTAGTTTTATTTTACACAATCTTGCATGATTGTTCATCGCCACATTTTCATGCCGCATTAGGTCTTTGTTCTTTTTTGTATATTGACAGTGTTGTTCTGGTTTGTGGTTTGTGTGTTTTAATGTTATTGGTTTAATTGCCATCTTTTAGATAACAAAAAAATCTAAGAAGAATTGCTAAGTAGTTTCAAAAATGAATTTTAAAATTTATATGATAATTTAATTAGTAGCAAAAAGGAATAAACATTGTAAACAGTGTTTTCTGATATATCATAATTACATGTGCGTCCAACTGAATTGACTAAAACTAAGTGCTCAACCAAGCATCTAATTATTTTGAAAAATTGCAGTTGGATGCTACGTTTGCACTGAATGTGGACAAGGGATCCTGATACTGATTTCCGCATCTTTAAGAAAGCAGTCAAGCATGAAGGAGCATAATAGTACACCAAATTTGGAGCTTGCAACTTGCTAATATGAACAGTCTTTTCTTAGAGGGGTGGTGGTGTGTGCAGTCAGGACATAGCGGTTTCTGTTTGTTGCTCCTTTCTTTGCTCTTTTCTTCTGCTCTGGCGTGGGTCTTCCACGGGCTGTGTCCCTTTGGGAATGTCTGCCCTGCCATGGAGCACCTCCTGCCCCTCTGACCTTGGTGTTCTCTTGCTGTTTCCCTCTGATTCCCTCCTCCTATCTCTGTTACCTCAGTCTCTCCATGTTCCCTCCTCCTTCCTCCTCTCCCTGGAGTTTTCTGCCCTTCTTAAATACATTTTCACAGAGGCAACACCAACTTCACTGATGGTCTCAGCTTTGGCCTGCAATGGGTCCGGAGCCATCTGGAACTGACTGTGTTCAGCACAGGACAGCCCCTGACATTCTTCCACAGAGGCCATCCCTGCAACTCCCCACTACCAAAACCTTGCCACACCAACACAGAAACTTTTATTATCCACGTTGCTTTTTCAGACAGAAAATCTATATTCCATCATCACTCTTTAAGAACTGAATAGAATCATCAGAAATCTTAAGTTCTGCATGCTCTCATCAGCTTTCATCATTCCTTTCTTCTTAGCCTGCCTCACGGCTTTTTGTTTAAACAAATAATATATAAAATGTGTATTTTATAGCTATTAGACTGACTTACGTGATATTCAACAGATATTGCTATGCATTGACAAAGATAATTTATCATTTGTATTGACATCCAGGTCTACATGTCTCTCAGGATGGGCAAATTTTATTCTTATTTATTAGGTTTATTACTGTAGCAAGTAGGAGCTTTATCAGGAACTAACACCACATTGTCCTGAAGAGAACAAGAGCAGCTGACAGTAAGTGCTTTAAACCAGTAGAAGACAAGAGAAGGCCAGTGAGGTAATAAGGTCAGCCTGATGAGAGGCAGTTTTAGCACAGCAGCAAATTAAGCATTGCCAAGGTCAGCAGTCCAATTTCTTAGCGAGTCATCTGTCCATTTTCCTGTTGGTCTCCATGTGTGAGAAAAAGTCAAGAGAGAAAAAAAGCCAGAAGGCATGAACTGTTCTGGACAAGATTTAAAAAAAAAAAAAGGATCATAATGAACAGTGTAGGTCATTACCTTCATTGGAGAAATATCCAATAACCGTTCCAGAGGATTCAAATATCCCGCAGCTAGTGTATTTGGCTAAACGACGGTAGAAATCACAAACAGAGATAATTAAAAAAAAAAAAGGCAAAAAAGGACTGCAGTAGTGATTAAAGATAATTACTTTGTACATCTCTCAAACTCTGGAGATGCCATCACTACCTATTAACTCTGCCTTTCTTCTCATCTGCCCTTCTTCATAGTAGTTTCATGAAACTCTTGGGATCCGAAGAAGAAAACAAGGAGATGAAGGTTTCTGTACTCTGTGGGTCAGTGCCTCTGGCCTCTGTGGAGAGGGCTTTCTACAGTTTCCTTAGGAAAGTGGTGCTGCAGTTTGGCACATCTCACAATTGGGAAGATAGAGATGACGATCATGAAGTTCATAGGCAAGATAATAGTAAGACATTGATTAATTGGTAGTCTGTTTAATACCATGATCTCACTCTAAACTTAATAATCACTGAAACATAGAGTGATTTCCTACATGATGTGCCTGCAAAACAAAATATCACACACTGTTCAGAATATTAAAAATCTTCCTTTCTTGTATAGATGTCAGGAATCAGATTGTTCTGGAAATGTTTATCAGGTGGAAATTTTATCAGTCACGCCTCAAATCATAACATATGACAGAGCATAGCTTCCACTGATATCAACAGGTGTTGCATGTAACCATCTGCGAATTGATGTGGACTCTATATAGAGTGACATTCCAGAAATTAATGGATATTTATGGAAAGTCATGAACAATCCTTATATGAATTATTTAACTGTCATAGGTGTATCTACATAAAAAAACAGAGAAAGGTGATATGAAGAATGGAAATGGAAAACAAGATAGAAAAGGAACAGGACAAGAAAAAAGAAGGCTATAAAAACAATAAAAGATACATTTAACAGTTTACAATCTGTCCAGAAATCTATAACTTGCTGTAAATCCATACCATCTCCCTTAGGGCATAAACTAGGGTGATTAAGAGCTCCAAGAAAGGGGATAATAACAGTTAGGTCTTAGGTTTATTGATAACTAAGGAGAAGTATTCCTACAGCAGACTTTAAAATTTTATAAGGCTCTTGTAAAAGCCAAAGGATGTCAGCTATTGGTAGGTCTTGTGAAACATCAGAGCTCATCAGGTGGGGCTATGAGTTTAACATTGTGCTTTTCCTTTAAATCAATGAAGTAATAATTATACTCTTTTTAAATACTGCTGAAAATAGTTCACAATTTCCTACAAAAAGGGAAAATGTCTGCAGAAAGTACAAATCAGTAACTGCCATTGGCTGTTCTAACTATAAGAACAGGAAAACAGTCTGGAAAAAATAAAAACTGATCTGAAAGAATAGAAAACATAATCATCTGTTGGCTGTTCCAGGTGAAAAATAAAAATTAACTGGGCCTATTGGCTGCTCGAAGTGGTGTTGTCCTATGCCTTCTTACATCTCTGTGATATAAAAATGAGTTAATTTTTACCCAAAATGGAGTCTCTCTCTGCGAACTTCCCATGCTGCACATTCGTTTCCTTCCCTAAATAGATTGAATTTTCCACACAAACTTTCTGCAAGATCTTGGACTCTCACTCGGGATGCCTGGCTGATTCCAGACTCTGTGACATGGATCACTGTTGCAGTGAGACTCCGTCTGTCATTCTGTTGGTCCCCCTCTAGGCCCACACTTCTGGGGTCGGTTCAATTTGTCCTTCTACTTCTGGGATGGTTGGTTCCCCCTCTGGGGTGGTTTGCCCCTTCTGAAATCTGTCTGATTTGCTTGATGCAAGTATTATATATCCATATAAGTAATCTTCCATAAGTATATGAACGTGAATGTTATATTGTTGATAAGTTTACTTCACTAATGATGTTTCTAGTAACCAGTAATAATATATACCTGCTTGGTTGTTGCTATTATTGGCTGTTGCTACTATATTGATTGTTGCTGTACAATTAATTGTTGCTGTACTATTGATTGCTGCTATTAGTGATTATAAATTGGTGCCATACCATTGATTGATACTGTCTTACCAATTGCCAATAATAATTTGTAATAGCTCAATATCTATATATATTTTTTCTTTATTAATCATAGGTATACTGCCTAGTGGTGATTTTTATGGTACTTGTGGTAATCTGTAATAAAGTAGAGAAATTTAGAGGACAAAGCCTCCATGTCCATGTCTGTTATGGAATCCTAAGAACCCACAGTCACAGTCTCTACACACCTGCAGACTGGGTTTCCCTTTAGGTTGTGACAGGTGACTGGCTTGGAGGATGAGGGAGAACAGTTTATCTCAACTTAGTAAGGCTATTGACTCTGTTTCTTATAACAGCTTGTCTCTGAGGACAAGCTAATTAAGTACAGGCTAGATAAGTGGATTGTGGAGCAGACTAAAGACTGGCTAAAGAGCTGGGCTCAAAGGGTTGCAGTCATCAGGACAAAGTCCTGCTGGAGGACAGTTGCGAGTGGTGTGCGCCAGGAGTTTATACTGGGTCCAGTACATCTTCGTTAATGGCCTGGACAATGGGGCAGAGTGCACCCTCAGCAAGTTTGAATATGATGCAAAAGTGGGAGGAGCGGATGATGGTTGTGCTACCTACCTGTGATCAACTGTGATCTCTGAAGGAGTCTGTGGACAACCCTGTCTCTCACCACTGGCTGTGAAAGGAGGAGCTTGCAGAGTTTAGGCTCTTGTGCCTGAAGTTAAACTTTGTGAATGTGCACCTTTTAAGCAGCCAGCTTGCAGAGCCCTAGCACATAAAATCAATCTGACAAGAAGGATGTTTTCTATCATACGACAACTGGTTCTCCAGAAGTGGCATACAGAGCTGAAATGACGTGAGTTTCCTCACCGTTGTCACTGTTTCACTCTTGAGTAGTGCTACCCGGTGCTTGTCCAACCAATGTCCTGACAGCTTGTCAAAAGGCTCCTTGGAAATAGCTTTCACATGATTTACTGCATCGAACCATGTGTCTTTACATTCCAGTTCAGGCTTGACAAATTTGTCAGTTTCTCCAATCTTTTCACCGTTCATAAAGTCAACATTTCCGTGAAGCAGCCAATTCTAAGAGACCTGCAAGGAAACCCCTGGTGATTGCTTCAGGTGTGACTAATTTAGAAATAGTGTGAGATATTTTTAAATCTCAACAAAACAAAGGAGCTTGGAAGGTAGCAGGAGGGCTTCATTAAAAATCATCTAACAACATCTCAGAATTTGCCGTGCAGCACAGATTTATTTCAGAAAAATCTCACTGGTGTAGGAAAACTCAGTGCTTCCCTTGAGGAAGTATTTTGTCCATATTTATATGTTCTTGGAGTGTGTGTTATAAAAATGATGAGGATACAACCTTAAAGCACTTGGACGAGCAAAAAAACCCACTTATTTTGCTGGCTGGATAAACAACTCGAGTCCTGCATTCCTCAAATGTTGTTATCCTTTTGAGGTTGTGTTTGCAAAGAAGTTTTCCAGTTAATAGTTTTTGCTATTTTTATTTCCCTATTGCAGAGAAGAACAGGGTATTAAGCTGTTACCATACCTATGGCAGTAAAACAAGAAAAGGTAGGTTAGATCTTAATAGTTCTCTCTCCTACTTCCTTTTCACACATATGATTTGTGTTATTTTAGTGAAATTGATTTTTGTGATGGTTTAACAGATGCCACAAGTTAAAAGAAGCACAACTATTTAAATTACTAGGGGAAAAAAGAGTGAAAATAAAAATGCAGACTTATAAAACAATTCTGAGTGGGTGGAGTTCTAAGCTGGAATTAAGTTACATTCACATCATTGTACTTCATCAAATGATATAGCCAATTCACGGTAGCATTGCATGATGTGATGTAGAAATTTTGAGGCATTCAATTTTTTTACTCTTTTCTGTACTTATTTAATCTCTTGTATGAAGTAGAGAGATTAGTCCAGGTTTTTGAAAACAGCATTGGCTTTTTCTGAATAACAATAGCAGGCTCTGAACAAAGACAAAGCAGATTTGTTGCTTAGCAGAGCGACATATATGGCGTTGCTTCAGAGGACACGAAGTGGTCTTTCAGCGCTGGCCAAAGCAGCAGGGCTCTTTCAGTTGTTGGCAGAAGTATGAGCTCGAGATTACTTGAATGTGTGGGCAGAGATGTGTAATTGATATTCACAAAATCACAAAAGTCCTCGGAGGATTTATGGCACAAACAGGACTGGAAATGTGACTTTCAATCTTTTATACAATTGCTTCTGCCTCACACTCTCAGCACTAAGCAGCGTGCTTGGCTCTGCTGTGGCAGTTATATGTCAGAGCGCCCAGGGTAATAACAAAACCCTTTTGTTCTTGCTACATGCATGCAAACATTACTTGAGGTAGTTTGATTTGTGCTACCATACCTGACATTTTCTCTGTCAGCAGACAGAACTACCAAATTTGACAAATCGAACCACTCTTGCACACAACACTTTTCTGGAAATAAATTTGACTGTTTCACCTAGCAGGTTTGTAAATTCCCAAAAGCTGATGTTCTGTCCTTGAGGTGAAAAATGCTTCAAAATACGAGCATGGGTTTTGTACTTTCTTTGGGTCCAAGACATTTGTTCGAGCCTGCAATTTGTGAAGCACTTTGTTCACAAAGCCTTCAAAAATTTCTTGTGCTTTGAGACAATGTTCACTCTGTTAACTGTCTGAAAAAAGCTACAGAAGGTGATCATGGCTGGTTCTGGCCAACAGGAGCCATACTGTTCTCCTCTCTATTTTCTGTTACCAGGGAGTGTTTGGTATTCTCCTGTAATAAGATTCTTCAGCTTGAGGTCATGATCTGTACACTCAAAATACCTTCCAGAGGCTGGGCATGATAGAACAGGTCAGCTGCAAGTAGCCACTGCAGCTACGTACTTCAAGGCAGTTTGGATTTGGTCGGAGCTGCATGGGAACTGTTTTATTTGTCTAGTCCAGCTGTGCTCCTTGCATACGTTTTCTTTTCCTAACTTAACACCAACAGAATTTATCCAGACAGGAGGAATTCCCTGTTGCTGTATGTTATCGTAGCTTATACTTATTGTGGAGCCTGTTAATAGCTACTAGTCATCATCTCCATACACTCTAGCCTCGTCCATGTAAGGTGCTGTTTTACCGAACAGTGGAAAGGTCAGCTGGACCAGCTTGAGAATGATCTGTAATCATGACACAGTGAGTCAGAGGATTTTCTGGAGGAATGGCAGAGCTATAAATGATGTCAGAAAATATGTGACAAAAGGAAGGTGCACTTCAGTCATCTTGTGTCTCGCTTCCATGCTGTGTTCTGCAGGCTGTTTCACTGCAAATGCAGCGGGTTCCCTTGCCAGGAGACTGTTAGCTGTAACTTGGGGCAGAAGAGCAATGTGTGAGATCAATAGTGAATAAGTAAATGTAGCATTAGATTAACCCTATGTAAGGACATGATATAAAATTGAATCAGTATGAACCTGTCTCTAGAGAGTAGACATAGTGCTTGAGACTGTAGTCTGTAGGAAGCCAGAGGAGCTGTTGTCACATTATATGGCTGTTATAGCATTTATTTTTCATACGTTTATTTTATGCATATCTAAAATTTTTTATATATATATTTCATGAAAATACTGGACACAAACTACTAGCTCTTTATGCAATGTGTAGTGTTGTTTCTGAGTGTTGGAACACAACTCTGCCTACACTAGTAAGCTTTTAGCTTTTTGGCTAGTGTTTTTGGCATGATTTTTTCATGAGCCACAAGTAACTTACCCAAAGAATTCCAGGGCATGATGCTGGAGTTGGAAAGTTCCAGTGAGGGCTGCCAATAGTTTGCATGCAACCACCCAATTTCCCAGGATAACAGCGATTACTAGCATAGAAACAGGCTTTTCTGTGCCAGCTGGTTTCAAGACCCAGGAATAGTCTCAGTAAATGTAATTTACTGGCATAATTCTTAGGAGTCTCATCTTTCTTTTCCCTTCATTTTTACTTGATCTCCATAAAACTCCCTCTGATCTCTTACAACTAAGAGTTACTGAGACTGCATTCAGAAAAAGCAAGTTGGTTCTTTCGTACTTAGGAAACTGGCTGAAAGGTCGATTAAGAAAATAACTTAAGGTTTCTTTTATTGCTTCAAGTTACTGTAAGTGTTATATCTCAGATGTTCAAACTTTTCTCTGCAACTACCTAGGTCTAGGAATTTACTATTTTTGCCCCTCATGAGCCACCATACGCTGAAGCTTTGGAAAAAAATTGTCAGCTGTAAATGCAATATGAAACAAAACATCATAAAATGCAATAAGTGCATAAAATTAACTGCAGAAGTGCTTAAAGGCATACAGTAATCCAGGTACTACATTATTTTAAACTCTCTGTTGTCATAGATGCATACATTTGATATTACTGACGTAACTAATCCTTGTGAAATCAGTAGGACATCTCACAATGGCTGATATTAAGGACAAACATTGGTAATTGCAACAGCATCACATATAGCTAAAATAAAACATTTTTTTTTTAAATTCCATAGTCAGATGGAGCAGTCTTAGTAAAAAATTCAGCAATTTTCATGACCACAAGATAAAAAAATCCCCCAAGGGTCAGCTCTCTTAAAAGGAAGTAGTGACTTTAGCTTATCTCTTCCAGTGAAAGTTCATATAAAAAAGAAAAAAACTACCCCCTCAGAATTTTACCTCAGGTTTTTAAAATCTAATTTATGGGATCTCATGCTGTAAAATTGTGATTTCCCTCAAGGGAAAACATCAGGATTTTATTAAGGAGCAGAGGTAAGTTATTACAAGTCCTTCTGGCTAGCCTAGTGGTTTTTTCTTTTTGCTATACCAGATTTCCTGACAGAAAAGTAATTGGCAGGTGTTCAGAGAGGTATGGATCCAGCTCACAACATTCAAAGTTAAAGCTGGCAATTGAAATAGAAGAACGTACCCATTCTCTGTGGGATGTTTACTTTTTAAAAATTCTGTATAACTCTTTTAAATAATACTCACACAGTAAGCTAAGACCAATGAGTAACTGTTTGAGCCCAAACAGCTTCCCTTGAGTTCTGGCAAATTATGCTCAAAGCCAGATTTCTGTTTCGATGATCCTGATAAGCCAGGAGCCTGTTCAGCTTTTCTTATGTATAAGAGTAGCTTGAGGTTATCCAAATTTACACAGCAAAACCACTATTCCAGCATTCAAACTGTTTTGCCTGTACTAAGGCCACTCTAGTGACCTTCTTTCACTGTTGGTAGTACTGTTGTAGCCACAGTAGTTGTCCTGGTTTGAGTGACACAGGACTAATTTCTTTTCTAATGCTTGGGAAAACTGTACTTTTAGAAGACTTTAGTGTCTGAATTTGTGAAAATATTTACTTTATGGCCAGCTATGGTGTGTGGGTGTCAAGGTCTCAGGGTTTTCAAGCTTGCCAGGTGCAGGGATGAGGAGGAGCGAGACCCGGGCACTTGACCCAAGCTGGCCAACAGGATTATTTCAGACCATGAACGTCACATTCAATATAAATTAGAAAGTTTGCTGCAAAGCTCTATCTCTCTTGATGGTGGTGATCCAGAGAACTTCTTGTGCTGGTGCCAGATTCCTGAGGCTTTCCCTTCCTCCTGAAGCCGTAGTGCTCACAGTGTCCGGCATTTACTGTCCACTGCTGGGAGTGCACAACTGCCTACTGATATAGTTGGTTGAGTATAATCCTTATATATTTTATATTGGTATCGGGCTCACTATTGGTTCTTGAGAGCTATTACTCTTAATTATCTGGTCTTATTCTATTGAATCTGTTTATATTTCAACCCCTGGGTTTCCTTGTTTTCTTCCTGATTCTCCTTCCTGGGTGGGGAGGGGTCATCAGGTGGTAGAATAATTGTCTGAACAGCAATAAACTGTTGTGGGTTTCTCAAACCATAACAGTAGTATAAAGATAAATTAAGTGTAAGATAAATAGAGAATGGCAATAGTCAACTAGTTGAAAAAACTGGCAGAGCTGGAGGAAACAGGATTCTTCTAAATGTTATTCCATTATTGGGCAAGTGTTAGCATGTCTCTGCCACAGTCTGGAGAAAAGTTGGGGGAAGCGAAAGAGAATGAAGGAAAACTGATAAACAGAAAAATCTCACTACGCAGCTTGAACTATCTTGAATTTTTGTCAGGTGGAGGTTTCGTCTACCACAATTATTTGCAACACTTCAGTGCTGTATGGACGTCAAGTGAAGCTGTTAATTCTGATCAGACCATTTATTCAACTTGGTTGATAAACACCTTTGAGAGAGGCTCAGTGATATTTCTGAGAAAACTGTGGTGATCTGATGGTCCATCCCTGCCCTGCAGGATGGGATCTTGTTTATATATCAGTTGTGTAATGGTCTTTCCTCTTCCATTCACGGATTTAGTGAAGAATAAGAATTGATCAATTTTTGTTGATAAAATAAATAACTTGATATTGCCAGTTATAAAGTTAGCCATTTATTTTTAAAATCTGTCAGGAACATTTGATTATAAGACCTATCTAGTGCTGACAATTGCACATCCTGACCGCAGGGTATTCAAAGAAATAGCTGAGAGTAGCCTTAGAAAAAAAACAGTGACGGCAAAACCACCAATTACTTCAAACGCCAAGCTTAGTAATTTATTCATTGTTTTATAGAACAGAAAACAGGGGGCTAGAAGCAGAGAGCAAGAAATTCTCTTTAAATCTATACTTCTAGGGTTTTATTAATTTTAAATTTAACTAACACGGGTGAAACAGGCAGGATGGGCGATGCTGATGCATCGGGAGGGAAATGTGAAATATATGGTTTGTGTACTTTCTACCTTCCCAGAAACTGGTTGGCATTATAATCCAAGCACTATTTTTTACGATACCAGGATCAATACTGAAAATGGGAGAAGTAATAAGCAGCTTTAATTCTTCCCATAAAGTCAGTACACCATCTACCAAATAATAAATAGGCTCAACCATTGCTCTGTTTTCTGGAATGCTACTTATCCACAAGGACCTATTTAATTATTTCTTTGGTTTTATGGGTCTGTCTACAGTCATTTACTTTTCCTTCACAGTCGGTTACCCAAGGTAATTCTAACTCTAATGAGACTGGGATGTTTTGCTACAGAAGTAGGAGGACAGCTTAGAGGCCCTGCTGAGAGCATTTTCCTCTTGCTAACAGTGAAAACCTCTTCTGCTGAGGCTCCTGAATCCCTTTGTGAAATAGGCTTAGTGCCCTGAAAAGCTTCACCTGCGACACCCTCACCCCCTCTGTCCATGGCCAGGAGCCCCATTTCACATCAGGCTGGGCCCCTAGTCTTTGCCTCATCTGCCTCTCTCCAGCCCTGTCCACTGAGCTGTTGATTAGTTTTTGTGGATTGATATGAGACATGACTCATTACCTCAGCTTTGCCTGGACTGTTGGTGGGACCCATTGTGATGGGCATCCATGCTGCGCTCACCCTGCTCAGATACTGTGGGTCTGTACCCTGCTGGTGAGGACACTGTGGTGCCTGTGCCATGGTTAACCTCAGCTATGGTTTGCCATCCCGGTGGAGCAGCCTGCCTCTTGCTGCTACCCAGCAATAGTTGTGGCAAGGAATGGGGCTTAGTCTTGAGGACTTCTGTCAGTTCAGTGGCTATTCCAGACTTCCGAAGCTAAATTCAACAGGTTGCATGGCCTACAACACCCTGGATGATCTGCTCATACCCCCAGAGCACCTGGGGTCCCAGTGCACAGTTCAGCCACGTCATGAGGGCTGAGGGATCTGAGATAGAACACTTCCCAAATCCTACTTCACTCATTTCATTTTAAGATGAAAACCCTGCTGAATTCTGTTCCAATGGACTGTTATTCCTGTGGTTTATCATTACAAAATTACATCTTAACCACCAAATGCCTCAAAAAAGGCATCTGTATCAAGTTAGCGTCCACTAATATCCATGATAAATACCTGTGGTTTCAATGGGAACATAAGCTAAAGTTTTGTGTCCTTTTGAAGACTTCATCTGTAGTAGCAGCCATGTAATCTGTTAGTTTAAGTGATCAACCAGATGATAGTGGTAGTGCAGAAGGGGCTGAAACAGCGTTTTCTGAATGATCTGCCCTGGATGTGAAGAAGAACCTTGATTTGGATGGGATAAGTGCAAGGGTGAATGTGTATGTGTACCCTTTAACCAGACTACGTGCAACAATTTCTGTAGCATGATGAACAAAAAAAATTGCTCAGCGTAACAGTTAAGCATGAAGTCCTAGAATCATAGAATCATGGAGCCATAGAATTATAAAATCATAGAATGGTTAGAGTTGGAAAGGACCTTAAAGATCATCTAGTTCCAACCCCCCTGCCCTGGACAGGGACGTCTACCACTAGACCAGGTCATCCTTGAACAGACCTATTTTTTAAAAATAAAATAAAATAGGCAAAGGTAATGGAAGGAGCAAGCAGACTTTAAGGTAGGTGTCATATTGCATTTATTTGTTGAAAGGTGAGAACAAATATGTAAATTTTGCACATTGTCCTTTTGCTTTGATTATATTTTTGTGTTTCAGCCCTTTCTGTTTAAATATTTCGACATCCCTTCTAGCTCAGCATCATCCCTGTTTGCTGTTAGCTTAAATACCCTCCTTTGAGGCAATAAACTGAAAAGTTCTAAAGTGAATCAATGATCCTAGCCAGGCTGTATGGGGAATGATTAATCATAACTAATAATTATACTTGGAGAGAAGTAGCTCTCCTCAGACTAGGGGCTGGAAATGTTGCATGGTACTAACATTGTTCGATTGTTGCTTTGTTTCTTAATTACCTCTGAAAAAATAGGCAAATCTTTCTTGTTGTCAGGAAGCTCTCTCATCATAAGCATATTGCACATAGGGGCCCACTTCACACAAAGCATGAGAATACAAAATTAGCTTTTTAAACTCCATTCTTTAAGCATTTTATTATAGCCTCTGCCTATTACACCTTAAAATATTGCAGCTCCTGTTTAGAAATGTAGTAGTAATAAGTCAGAAGAAAATATGTAAAAACTTCCATCATCTGGCTTATGAGGGCTAACTAAAGCTTTAAATGTTATTTAAACATATATTTTTATGACTTTGTTTGATTTTTATTGTTATACTTTAGAACGTTGCCAATAATGCTGTCAGCCATTTTTATATGAGTAAATGACATATATTTGGGTTTTTTCTTTCCTTTATTTTGTTCCTGATTCTTTTCTGTGGGTTTCAGCAATCAGCCTAAAATTTTCAGTCCACAGTTTCAGAGGGATCATGTTAAAAGAAGGCTGTGTTAGATTATTGGTTTTTTTGTTGAAAGAAATAGAAACTGTGACTGAACCCTATAGCATTGACTGAAAGCATCTTGAAAAATCAAATCACTGCAGTCCATTCCTTTCTTCTTTGGTTGTTGGAAAGAATAAACAAAAAGGATGCACAAGAATTTCACAGTCTGACGAGGCAAAAGGGAGAATGTCTCAGCCTTGCCCTAATCCAATTAAAAAGTTTCAGTTGTTTCCTAAAATTGTTGTTTCAGTTTCCTATTTCTGTTGTTCCTTAAATATCCTTCCCAACCTGTCTCATCCCAGCCCTATGGGGCTGAGGATAGCTAGCTAGAATGATTAGATTGTTTAAATTTTTATTGTTGTGTGTCAGCATAGTTTTTCCTTTAGTAATGTCAGAAGTTACTTTCTGTAATTAAAAGAATTACTTAGACGAGGAGAAAATTTTGAAGATGACCATAATTTAAAATGGTTTTTATTAACCTGTTATAATTGCCCAGTTTGGGTACTTGAGTACAGCATAACATCAACAGACTGGAGAGAATCCAGTGGAGGGCCATTAAGGTATTTATGGGCCTGGATATATATATATATAGGTATATAACATAGGAAGAGGGGCTGCAAAGCTGAATTTGTTTAGGCTAAGGGGCCTTCCCCTACTGAAATAGGCTTAGAGAAGATGGAGGTAGACTCTACTTCGAGGCGCACAAAAAAGCCTTCATGGTGAGAGCAGTTAAGCACAGGAACAGGTTGCACAGAGAGGCTGCAGAAACTCAACCAAGGCAAGTCATTGAGCAACCTGCTCCAAACCTGGAAGTTAGCTCTGTGCCAGGGAGCAGCACGAGCAGGCTGCTCTGCAAGGGTTGCTGTCTGATCATCATGAGGTTGAGAAAGCCCAGGCTGACCTGGAATTGAATCTGGCAAGGAATATGAAGGACAAAAAGAAAGGATTATGCAAGTACAATTCCACAGAACCCAAATGAGAAGAGGAGAGCAGATCTGGTGATGGTAATCAGGTTCATTGTCTGATCACCAGAGAAATCTGTAGTGACAAAACATGTTTGAGGTCAAGCCAGAAAGTCAAGCCAAGAAGGCTGGGATCAACAAGATACAAGGCCGTGCACAACGTGCATACATTATAGCTCAAGGAAGGATGAAAAGCAAGGGCCTGAGGTTAAATACAGCTTGTGAGCCCACACGTGTGGAGTGCATGGTTAGAAAAGCCAGGTGAGGCCTCTCATTGCTCTTTTTCACAACTCAGTTGTCTTCACAGAACTCTGAACCAGGGTTTCACATCTGTGCTATATCATAGCTGACTTTGACATGGGCAGCTGATCCTTGGGCAAAGAGGTTACAGACAATGACAGTTACAGAGTGGTCAGGGCAATTAGAGCCTTCTAGTGCACATGTGTACCTGCTTGCAGGAGGTCATTGGACTAGATGACGTTCAAAGGTCCTTTCCAACCTGAATTACGTTATGATTCCATGGCTGATAAGTCAAATCCTGTTTCTTCTTCTTCAAATAGGTTACTTATTTGTGTTAAAGTACATTCACAGTCTGTCCTTGTTGATGACTGTTTAATTGCTGGAGGATCAGAAGATGAAAAACAGTGCACCATCTCTGAGTGGTAAATTCTCCTCAATTCTGGGCAGCGGAATCTGGGGTCTACCAGATTTGCTTCATATACATGAAAGGCCTGAGGCTGTGTAATCCATTTGCTACTATCTTCAATGCAAGATCAATTAGAACTAAAGCATTTCTGACAGTGGCTTGTTTGCCACTTACTTAAAAACTTCTAGTGACAAAGACATCTGAGCTTACACTGGCAGTACTTCATCGTCTTTATTGTTAGGAAGTGTTTCCTTACTGTCTACCCTAAATGTGTCTTGCTGCATCTGAAGCCCATTATTCCTACCTGCTGTAGAAATGGAAAACAAATTACTTTGTTTCTATTCTTAACAGTGTTTTATGTATTTAAGGACTGCAAATATGAGCATTCCTTTTTTTTTTTTCGTTATTTTTAATCTAAGCAACACTATGTCTTTTAGACTTCTTGCACATGTGGCATGTTTCTAGATATTCTCATTATTCTCCTTTCATCTCTTTGTCTGGTCTGCATCTCTTTTTAAAGCGCAGTGCTCAAACCAGAACATCACACTATGGCTGAATTCTTTTCACGACTGAACGAACTGGAAGGCTTAATTCACATATTTTGGAAGTTATGCTTCTGTTTACTTCAAAAAGAGGTGCTGGAAATTGACAGTGAAGTAGCAGAAGCTTTTAAACAATACATTCATACTAATGGAATTGTAGAAAATCAGTCACTCAGCATGAACCAGTGTTCATGTGGTGAAAGTGTGTGCTTCCTAAAATAGGTATGTATTCTGTTTCTTGCTTTCTCACACACATAGATGTGCACATACCACTCATTTCTGTTGTATTTGGAGTTACAATTCATCTCATTCTCTTTAGGTACATTTACAGTGTGGATATCCACAGCAGGTATCCCATTACCATCAAAGAAAACACAAGAATTATTCATCTGATTTATTTGAAAATACTTTCTCTAACATGATATGTACCACAATCTAGACTTCCCATTTTTTCACCACTGATTATAAAATGAGTCTAAATTACTAGATTATGTAGACACAGTGAAGGAATTTACACATGGTCAGATGCTTCCCATCTCCTATGCTTCTGATTATTTCCAGTATACCAGTAACTAACAATAATACTTGTCCATAAAGGTCAGGGTAATCGATAAGCTTCTTTTCCATAAAGGCAGTATTTCTTTGACTCACAGGCCATTAAGTAGTCATGCTGCAATGCTGTTACTGGATGCTGTTTATTCTGGATAGCTTATGTAAGCTAGTATTATTGCTGCTGTCCCAGGCCTCTTTCTCACATCTACAATTGAAAAGATTTTTACATGTACTGATGACTAGTGTCCTATTGACACTGTAATGTATTTCATGTATCCAAAAAGACATAGGTCAAATTCTTTTTACATCCATATATTGGACAACACCATTCAGTCCTAAGACTTCTCCATAAAATGTAAATAAGCAGTCCTAAGAAGATGAAACAGTGTTCTGCTTTAAATCCTTTCCCCCGGTGTTAGAAATGTCTGGACAATTAGTGAAACATGGATTTGAGCTTAGATTAGTTATTTCATGCTTCTCTATTGGACAAAAAGGTATGTTTCGAAACGATAGACAGTCTTTCTGTTCACATTTCTATCTTTATCATTGCAATTCCAAAATGAAGAGCCTTTCAATCGATAGCTTGCATCCTCTCCTCCTCAGTATAGCTGTTGCTGGTTAGCCAGCTTGCTGCCTTTCTCAGTAGTTTTGTCAATACTTTTCCTACCAAGTCTGTTAACAACCAACTGACTCTAAACAGCACAAAGTCAGAGGGGTTAATGTTCTCTCTTGCATTCAGTAACAACATGTACCGTACCATCTAGTACAACTGAAAGGCATAGAAACTGAACTATAAAGCATGGGCTGTCAATAAAATACTATCGCCTTGTACTTACTAGTTTGTAAGAGCCCAAGTTTTTGAAAAATCACTCTGCATGGAGGGTTTTTTTTTTCCAAACATAATATCATTTCTATCTTTTTAATTTAGTTCTCTTCAGTAACTACTGTATTTTATCATTTAACTCAGAAATTGGATGCCTTAGGGCTTGACTTTATCATGCACTAATAAAATGAAGAGAAACAGACCTTTTAAAATAATTGCCAAAATAGACTCTGTCAGCAAGCATTAGACTCAGCTGTGGCACTGGCTTGAAAAGGTTATTTTGCTTTAGAATACATTAAACATTTATTAGCTTCACCTCAGGTAAACATGCGGTTGTTTACATATCTGCAAATTTGTATAGACACACTTGTAAATGAATTTAGAAAGGAGCACCGCATTCATAAACGTATACCTTCCTTATCTATGGTTTGAAAAGCAAAAAATCAAAATGTTCCATTAGCAATTGGCCAGGAGTAGAAGGCTAGGATATTTGGGGAGCAGGACCCATTTCCTTAATCTATTTTTGTCTTTTCTAATAAAATGTGCTACTACTCCTTTGATGTGTTTTGTCTTCTGTCCGCCTCAAACTCTTCCTCTCCACAAGCAGTGCGGACTGGCTTAGGGGAACAGTACATGAAAGTAAAATGAATTCTGCCTTTCTTCATACTTATCGGTAAGAGAAGATGACCTGAACCCATAAGAAATGTCTCTGCTGTGATCAAAAGAGATTTGTGAAACTGAAGGTCTCAACAAACTCTGTTTTTAAAATCTTGCTGAGGCCAAGTAATGGTCAGAGGGTTTTCTTTGGCACCTGGGATGGCTTTTTGGTGGCGTGTTGACATGTTACTGGAACATGCAACACAGTTACTAAGAAAGCTTATCCCCCAGGACTCATCACTTAATTTGGTGTCAACATTTTGAACTTCAGAGTTCCTCAGATTCCTTATGCAGTCCAGTCTGGGGAAACCAGCGCCTAGCTCCTCACCAGAGTCCCCAGCTTAACCAATGGACAGAGAGCCTGAGAGCAAATGCACAAAAAAGTGAATGAGAAAGAAATGAATGCTGTAATACAGTATAAGAAATCTGGGTTCCAGCCTGAGTTCTTGGGACTATTTCAATCTTCTGCATAATGTAAATGAATAAATAGTCATAGGATTTGAGACAGCATCAGTATTTAAAGTTGATTCTGGACCTTGAAATAAATTCCTCCATACTATTTTCCAGTGCTTGACTCAGTTTTATCTGCTGTATCACTTCTCCCTGTAACATTATTTACTTAGTGTTTCCTCAGCACTTTTATTTCTAGCTATCTTTAATAATAGATATCTTTCAGAAACTATGTTTTATTATTCTTGCCTGTCTGCTGCTTGTAAAATGTAAGTTTTTTATGTCCTATGGCAGTAATTCAGATTCTTCTGTTTTGTTCCTTGCAACAGTGCACAAGCTTTCTGAGCTTTTTACTGCCCTCACCAAAATTTCCAAGTAGATTAGGTTTCATTCTATCAATGATTGTTTTCCTAGCACCTTTTTCCTATAAATCTCACTATTTTCCTCCTCTTACAGTCCTTCTCTTTCCTGTGCCTTTGATTGCCTCATTTTCCTTTTCCTTTGTACTGAAATCAGGCATGGATGCTACATGATTTTTTGCAACTTTCTTCAGTAACTTAGCGATTGAACGTTTGTCTGATCTGTGTATTTTCCCAGCTACTTACATAGATTTCATCAGTTGAGAGAATTAATCCTTAAATAAATTCTCCCAGCGCTAAGACAACCCCAGCTTTTCGCATGATTGGACCACCTTTTCATTCGCATTATCCTGTCCTTACTTCTCTAGAAAAAACCTCTTTGGCTTGCACTTCTGTAAGCCTCTTCTGCAGATCCGTGTAGCTCTCTGTACACCCTGCCCGTGCGACACTGGCAGTCAGTCACTGCAGTGTAAAGGACAGTCAGGACACCTGCTGTAGTTACCTCTCTCTTCATCTACAACACATATCCTTGGTTGTGACAAGCAACAGGTAATTTTAGAAACGTTACAGTGACAGGCTGATCAATTATTTCTAAATATGAAATTTCACTCACATAGATATGCTCTTGCCAAGTGTCAGTGTTCTTCCTGATCTTCTCCTATCCAGATTTCTTTCTGTCTACAGATCTCCAACACTAAATCCTTTTGGTCCGTGTACGTTATCGAATGATTTTTTTTACCTTTTTTTCTTTACCTTTTCCATATATTAGTGCAACTGTCATTTAGGATTGACAAACTGACCATCAGCTGTGGTGAAATGCAAGAGGTTTCACACACATTCCCAGCTTTCAAGACACAGCCCCTGTCCCGCTAAGTCCAGGTTCTTGTTCTCACTGGCAGTCACTTCATTTAAGTACTTTAGTATATTTAAGGAATGTACAAATTAATATGAAAAATAATTTAAAATATTAATAATATTTTACATCCACATCTGCTTTTGTATCTTCTAAGTATTGTGTTATTCTTTAAGTAAAAAAATCTGAAAGGTAGCTAAAGCTTACAGGAATTTCTTGAAACCAAACAGAAAAGCTATTTTTTAATACATTTCTCTGTTTTAACATTAAGGCACATAGTGAAAATGTCTCAGTGTTCCCCAGAGGTCATAGCTTTACCTTTTCTTTATGTTCTGTTACAGTGATCCATTTCTCTGCTGCAAAAGACTGGAGCACATCCCATTATAGATGTACCTGATCTAATACAGTGACAAAACCCTTTCAGATTCAGATACTCATCATGTCTATGGACTAAAACTTACGCAGCATGTAAACACTGTGAAAAAACACACTTCTCTCCTTTTAATTGTAAGCTGTATTAAACTCATTGACGCCTGCATCACAGGGATATAAATAAACAATACAGCTTTGTAGAAAATACTACTGCCATAACATTATAATAAGCAGAGTATCTGCTAAAGCAGTTAAAAATGGTGGCATTGTTCTAATTGCAGGAAACTTTAGCCATTAAAAAGACTTAGCAAATGTGCTCAGCCTCCTCTGTCCTATGTAGAGAGGGACTGCCATTGGGGTGTCTGTTCGTATTTGTTAACACGTAGGTGTGCCATATCCATCAAAACCGTGTTAAGACCTCTCATTCCTCGGCAGGTATAAGTTGAAGTTGATGCCACTTTGTTCCTGCCAGTTGTATCCCTTTTAAAACTGTTGTGAATATGACCTATGATAGGATTTCGAGTCAAACTCTGCAGGACTTTAGTTTGTTGAAGTGATTTACCCTATGCACACATAATTTGAGCAAATTAATGTTTTTGAAAGTATACTTTGAAGAAAACCTATTAATATAGGCATTCGTGCTGTGCTCATTGGTGTGTTATGTCTGCTCCTTGCATAACGAGCAGGAAATAAAAGAAAAAGGAGAGAACTGATCGCAGAAGCTGCTTCTTTCAGCTTCGTTTGCATGCACACCATTGTCTTGTCTTTATGCCATCTCGTTTGCTCCCACTATCCCAAGTCAACAGAAAGCCATTTATTGTGTGTGATTTTTCTATGAAGGGGAAGTATATATGAAATACGGTGCATGCCAGTTCTGCACTATATAGTATTATACCCCTTTGACATGCCTCAGACAAACTAAATGGAAACTGCACTTCTGTAGCTCAGGGCAGATACAGTTTCAGGAGGTAGGAGGCACCTCTTGACAACACGAGGCTTGAAATATGAATGCTCATTCTTTTGAAAGTCTTCAGCCTTCTGGAATTAACACACTAAGTATTTTAGTAGGTACATCAGATTAAAAGAGTAAGAAAAGATTTTCAGCCCTTGGTGTAGTCTCTCACAGCAGTAAGCCTTTTACGCATAGTGAGCAAGTAGGCACAGAGGGGACAATAACGCTCTAACCAGTGGGTTTTATAGTTCCAAAACGTTAAAGAACACCCTCTTTTTGCTAAATCTCATCCCCAGCATTTCAAAGCCTCAGTTCTTGGTCCTCTCCTTCCTCAGTGTTGCCATAGCCGTGACTCTGTGACTCACTAAAAACCAAATTGGGGATTTCCAGACGTGTGATCATGAATCAATACGGGTTGATCTTAACTTTTTGCTGTAACAACTCTAAATACTATGCAGATCAGGCACAGAAAGCAATACCTAACATACACTGCCCAGCGAGTAACAAGGAAACGTAACAGAAAAAGAAATTATTCATAGTATGTGTCATCATCTTTGCAGAACTGTGTTGACTGGTGCATTCATGCCAATAACATGACAAACATTTCACATTTCGTAGCTAAGAAGCAGGTTTGTGACGTGGCTGTCACGTACAAAAAAGTACTGTATCTGCTGCCTTCCTTTTTGGCAGCAAATCTTATAGTGACAGTGCAAATGATTTGACAGAGGGACTGGCATAAAAATAGCATCGTGATCTCTCTTGGATGGTTTTGGAAAACACTGTTTGAGATAATTCCAAAAAATCTTTTGGCTTACAAATTGCATCTTTAATCTTCTGGTATAAATGTAAATATGTCTCAGATAGTGTTAGTTCCATTTAAGAGGATATTCTGTATAAAACCAGGTTAAAGAAAATGTAAGAAGCTTGTTCTGTGTTTGGCAGTAAGAACAAAGTACCTTGAACGACCGTTACACACTGCTTGCCTACAGAAATGCATGACACATTAAAAAAGATATGTCTGGATTTTCTTAACAGCTAGAAATTACTGTATGTTACTTGGAGAATTTAGTTGCAGAATGAACTAAGTTTCTTTAATAGACAGTCAATAGATTAGTATTCTACTCTGTACTTCTACAAGTACTAAAGTGAACTAAAGGGAAAACTAAGAGTTTAATTTTGCCTGGCTTACATTTCTGAAAGCAAGTATTTTACACTTTGTCCGTAATGACTGTACAAAAGGAGATACAAGAAGGTAATTAAGGCCCACCTTTAACAATAAAATATGCCCCTTTAACAATATGCTGCCCTCCTTCAAGAATTCAGGTGTTCTGCAGTAGAATTCCTCACTGTATAGGCTACATTTTAAGAATCCAGAGCAGTAATTTTTTATAAATTTGCTATAGCCACAAAGCAATGGCTATTGTTGATGGAGGACTGCACACTTCCAAAATGGTTGCTTGCATCGAAGTAGGTGGCTTGATATTTCCTTGACAACTAGTGAAAACATCAATTAAAAACATGTTATTTGTTGATAACACAGATTTGTGCATGTGAATGTTGTGGATAACCATTTTCTATTAGCCTGGAAGATGGTATGAAGCTAACTTCATTGACACTTTAATAGGATATGTCTCACCTAACTTTATTTATATGAAAATTACATGTTTAGCCTAAGGTGGTTGTCTAGACGGCTCTTTAGTCAGTGGAGATATTTTCAGAGTGTGGGTCATTATAGCTAGAAATAGATTTCTAGTACAGAATGGAATTAATTTCTCTCTGGATGTGCTTATTCCTCTCCACAGGTTAGAGAACCATGACAATCCCAGACTTGGGCACGTGGTTAAGTGAAATAAATCCTACCACTAAATGAACAAAACTCACATTTGGTTAAACTAAAGGAGAGGATGAAATTTTAATTTAATTAACTGGCCTTCCAGAATTACTTTGACTATATATTGTCCTGAGATATTTGTTCATAACAATCCCTTATTTAAATTATTTCATGAATATGTATTTAATGACCACTGAAAATGAAATTCTGCCCTGTGTTGAACGGAAAGTAGGATCCGCAACTGCTGTAAATTGAAACTGCTTAATGGCGGAAAAGAGATGTAGAACTTCTGCACTAGCACATGCTGAGCAGCGTGTTCCCACTTAGAGTCAGGTGATGAAATCCATCCCATTAACTTCAAAGCAGGTAACTTTTTAGCCATGGAGACCATTCCATTATCCCCATTTTCCGCCACAGAAGAAAAAGTCCCATCAAACTATACCCTAAATGATGTCAAATTATACTCAGTTCTTCCCCAGTGAGAAGCAGAAGCTGAAAGAGCAGCAATGCTTTGAAACAGACAAGAACAGAGACAAAATCTTGGCTAATGACACACCACTTTGTTTCAGGTCTCTTGATCCTTTCTCTCCATCGTATCCAGAAGGAGATAAAGAAGGAAGACTGAAGGATCCCATTTTCTCTCCCTGATTCCTGAGCCTGCTCTGTACCAGACTTTGCGTAGCACAGTTTAACCTTGGGCCTGAAGTGATCTGTGCTAGTTGATAATAGGCGTTAAGACATTGTTAACCAGTCAGAAGTTGCATTAGCATTGTAGCCTTCCAAAATCTCTCCACATAAAGCAGGCAGCCTTCAGAAAAATGAGGTAATAATGGCTATATAGTCATATATCTGCATGATACTGAGAAAATAGATGGAATAGAACAGAGAATATGGTCTTTTATATCCACATCTGTTGCAATTTCCCTTAAACTGAAACACTTTAAAATGCATTTATAATACACACTAGCTCCTGTATGGGTGCTTTTATTCAAAATAACAACATGGAGTAGGAATGGCCGATCACATTGTGATATACCATAGAACATTAGGAGTTGTTACCTCATTCAGATAATAAGGGATATTTTTTTATCCCCTTACAAATGTTACATTCAGTCATGCAGTTGCCTTTTCCTCTAACTGAAAATAAATTGACCTTGTCGGATGGAGGAAAGGATAAAATAAAGAGACAGCAAACAAGGCATTTACCCTCGGTTAGGACCTCAAATCCAAAGGAAGAGCACTCAGTGGCCCCTGGCTCCTTGTTGTCCCACAGAGAAACTCTGCAAGTAATTTTTATGTTGTCCTCCAATTCTGTATTTTGATTTTATGATGAAAATTAAATAACATCATTTAGAGAACTCTTTCTACAAAAATTTACTAAGCCTAGATTTGGCACCCAGGGTTTAGTGGTTGCACTACCAGTCATGAAGCTGAACCACTTGGAGGCACTGATCCATCTGCATGTGTAGAATCAGCTCTGCAGGACTGCTCTAATTCTATCTGGGTTTTCTTTTGTTTTGGGGGGTTTTTTTTGTGTGTGTGTGTGGGGGGTTTATCTCCGCAGACTATATTTTACAGACTCTTTTACCTCTGCCTGATGTGTCAAAATCCAGACCATATGTACTAATTGGTGTGATTACGACATTAAAAATCAAATTTCTGACTCCTCAGTTGCAGTGGGGTCAGCTCAGCAATCTCTAGTGGGTGAAGGATACTTAAAAGGTTTGAGTATAGTGTCATATTTATTCTATCAGTGTCACAGTCTTTCCTCATAATTAAATCTGTTGGGTATTCCTTTGTAAAAAACATGCTTTACTTACAGTTAATTTTTAAACATTTGTGGAACAAAAAGTAGCATTGGTTGATTTCCTTTGACTGGCAGAAGAGAAGCTTTAAAAGTAAAAACGTAGTGCTAATACCACCCCTTTCCTCCCCTTCCTGATCTTTTAAATGGGATTTCTTGATCCTCATTACAACACTGCCCCACAGGGATGTTGATGTTTGCACATAATAATGAGTTGCAAGCAGTACTGTAGATAAATCTTGGAATAGAAAGAAAATGGGCTGTAAATGAAAAAGAGAAAACTCTACTAGAAATGCAAGAATCTGCTGTTTTAAACCAATGTATTTAAACAGATAGTCTTGGGCTGAAAATTACTGGAAAGAAAATGTAGAGACACAAACGTATACATAGATACCCCACAAATGAGATTTTTACTAAAGAGAGTACTTTCATATTTATTTCTTTATGTTTGAAATGATACCAAAAATGAATGAACAGAGGAAAGAACTTCAAGAGAGATCAGAGCTCAGAGCAGCATTGCTGGAACTGATCCAGACCCTGGCCTTCAACTTTCTTCTTTTGACCCACTTTCTTTTATACAACAACTATACAATAATTTTGTTCCTACTTCAGCTTTCAATGTAAGACTGGGAACTATTTGTAAAACCAGACTGAAGTCAGTGAAATAATGAGAGAAACGTTTGAAAACCTTCAACATCAGAACATAACAGATAACAGGGAGAGCTCAGGCTGGCTTCTTGTAGGACTCTTGTCATGGACTTCAATAGGCACTGGAGCTGGCCTAACTTGACTGAAGATGAGAGCGTTTTCTTAAACATTTTCAGAAAAACATTAAGTATATATCTACTGAAGAGAGATGCTCTGCTCAGTGACTACATTGTGTCCTGCTGCATGGTGGAATTTTGTGGCAACGTGCTTACTCTGATTTCAAAGTCAGTGGAGTTATTTTGAGGGTTCCTTCTGGGTAGCAGAGCAGCATTTGACCCCTTACCGTCATTCTTCTTCTGGCTGTCAGCTCTCCCAGCAGCACGCCACGCGGGTTGCAAATGAAGTCTGGCTAATAACTGTCCTAGCGAGTTAATCAGTGGATGGCAGTGTGGAAATGTGTTTTCCTCTGTCTTGTTTCATGTTCCAGTGGGGAAAAAAAAAGAAAAAATAAAAAAGGCATGTACTGTTTGTATTACTGAAATGACAGCCATGGAATGGAATTGTGTAATGATTCTGTTCTTTTCTTCTAGTTATTAGAATTGAAATATATATGTCTCTCTATATATACAGACATATATTACATACTGAGGAGAGTCAGAAAGGACTTAGAGAAAGGTCAGTGTAATTCAATTCCAGTAGGTTAAGCTTAAGAAAAAAAACAGAAGTGAACAAACATATACATACACACGCACTGCTGAATGTCATCCTCTTCTGTGCAGAGCTGTGTGGTTGCACTATATAATCTGACCTCCGTATTGCTCCTTCCCCCAGGAAATCCGCCCTTGATAGGGCACACACAGACAGAAATATACAGAAAGATGATCAGCTTAATCTTTTATTCTGTTTACACAAATCCACATGATTTCTGTGTTAGCTGTGTTAACCCCTTACCAACAGATTATACAAAAAGACAAAGAAAAAAATCAGGAAAGGTGGTGAGGAGTTGGGGAGGGTTCTGTGAATGTGCCACCGGCACTCTATGGCTGTCCATCCTGGCACACGTGCACTGGGCTCTGCATCACTGCATTCAGGCCCAGCACATGACCACTTATCTAAACTTCTTTTGGAAAAGAGGCCATTTTTGGGAAATGGCCCTTGGTAGGTAACGAGCTAGACAGGTTTACTGAAGTAATTTTGCCAAATGAAAGCAATCCCTTGTCCTCAATATCCTGATTTATCTGGTAAAGTGAGTTCAGCAAAGAAATTCTATCTATCAGTTGTAGAAGAGCATATTGTATGATGTATACTAGCTGGACCAAAATACTGTAGCATGGATTTGATGTCTATCAGAGAAATAGCAAAGAGAAGTACCTAGCAGGGTTAGAAAGGGATTAGGATTACTGAAGTAAAAGGAACTGCACTTTTGTAGAATAAAGTGTAACTTAAATCATGATTGTGTTTGCAGATAGCATCTATTATAGTACAAAGATGACATAATGCTCAGAAACATGCCCACTTGCCTACCTTCGTTATTAATTTCCCATTGCTGGCTTGTTTCTTTGTAGGTTTTTTTTTTTTCTTCAAATCAGTTTAGAAGTAGTTAGCGTGCTGTAGTCCTAACAGTGGTGACATCAGAGAGACCTAGCCAACCATAATAGTTAAGGGTTTACTTTATAGTTGTCCAACACTTGCTGCATCTTTCTTCTACCAGTTCAGTACTCTTAAGCAGAACAAATAAATTTTTCTCAGTGAAGCTGGTTTTCCTTGGAAGAAGATAATTTGATAGCAGTAGAGCTTTTGTAAAAATTTCTTTTTTTAATGTATCTGTCTGATGTTATATTTTAATCTGATATATCATTTCTGTTTACAGCATTCATATTAATGTTTTAGGAAGTACTTCTTTTGATTTGAGAGACTGAGATTCCCAGCTCAGCACAATTCAGTACTTCATTTCTAAGTCGTGTTCCCCCCCAGTCCCCTGGCTTGTTTCGAGCAAAATGGAAGGAATCTCTGGAAACCAATACCAGCTGGGTAGGAAAGCCACTGAGACATAAAAGCTAATTGCAAAATGACCTGAACATGTCAATAGAGCAAAAATCGTATGAAATGCACTGCCAAAAATTATAAACAAGTTAATTCTAGGGCAAAAAAGTAGGAAGCACACCATTTGTCAGGGCCCATCCCTGTCCCCAGGGAGGTGCCCGATGCCTGGGGCTGGGGCTGCTGCTTGATGGCCCCCTGGTTTGCCCTGCTCCTGGCTGGGGGCAGACAAGGCAGGACCCCACAGACAGAGCCCATCCCACTGCCAAACAGACCCTGGCTGCCCTGGGAGCTCCAAGTGAGAATACAACCGCACGTTATAAACTCCACTAGATTCTGGGGTTTTTTTTAATAAACCAAAAAGCTCATGCATCGTTATGATGCACCAGAACAATGTGAAGGAGCTTGACGTGCCACTGGGCATATAAGTTGACAAACTGCAGGCAGGTCTGATGCTGAAGAGTGGGGGCATGAGATGAGACAGTCAGAAAATACAATGAGATTCAAAACAAATAACCCAGTCCAAGAATAAGCATAGGGGAAATAACAACATTTTATAGTCTAAGAAAGAGAAGGCTCAGGAGGAACATGATCACAGTCTATAAACACCACCAAGGTAACAATAAAAATGAATGAAGGGAATTACACTGTCTCAGAAGATGGTATCACAAGAAGTGATGGCCTGAAGCTAGGAAAGAAAATGCTTAAGTTAGACATTAAGAAAAAGTCTTCAATTGGGCAGTGTGGGAAATCACTGGGGGTGGCAGTCAAGTGACCAACACCATGGGGTGTATATGAGAAAAAAAAAGTTACTTTTCATGTTTCTGATAAAGAAGTGCAGCAGAAAGTGGGGTGACAGACCAGAAAACAAATTCAGTTTTTTGTAACTTAATTTGTGAGATTATGATTTTGAATATATATGGCTCTGTATACTTAAAAGAACTAGACATGGGCCTTGATTTTGAAAAAGAAATATCCTTTTTTTATTTGCTATTGATTGAAGTCCACTTTCATTTAGGACAAAGAACCTGATTTTATTTTTTTAAAATACTTTTAGGGGAAAATATCTTTATATTAAGACTTCTGGCTTTAAATTTTTGGAGATAAGTAGCCAATTTCTTTAATAAGACATAGACTATAAGATTAAATAGGAACAAATGACAGATGTGCTAATAAATGCCTGCATTCTGTTTCTGCTGATGTGAGACATTAAAATACGGATCATAATCATCTAGAGTAAACCACAGGATTGCAAGTTATGGGAACAAACATTTTTTAATAAAGAAAAGTTGATGACTGTTTATGATTCTGGACATGCATGAAATAAAACTCCTGTTGGTGAATCTGGAAAGGCATAAAGTGAAATTGTGTATGCTTCTCAGAGACAGCAGCTGAGGACTCGATAGATTAGAAAAAAGAGACTGGAAAAATCTTTTACAGAGCAGCTCAAGGTTCCCGCAATGTGGTAGTGTTACAATGCCGATATTGCCAAAATCACATCTCAGGGTCTTAGCTTCTTTCCATGCAGGGGGTTCCAGGGATACACAGCATTATTTTCTTTTGATGACAGTGCACCTCATTCTGACAGTCCCCAGCAAGTATGATTTTCTTTTGCTCTTTCCTTCCACTCTTTCTGCAGCAGCCAGTAGGAATCCTGGATATCGTTTGTAACCATTTCTGTGGGGTTAGAGTAGTGCTAAAGCTTTGGAGCCAAAATCTAATCTTGGATTTCTTTGTACTTCACTTGAGGTAATTTGGGATTCTCTTTTTGGAGTCTCAGCTGCAGAGATGTTTCAGCATGCAAAATAAAAAAAAATTAATAGAAATGTCTGTCCCCAGTTTGTCAAGAGGCAAAGAGGCAAACTACAGTGTCTCTAAGTGCTTCTACAGTCCACATGTAGACCTCATACAGCATACATGTTTTCTGTCAAAGACCTGTTTTGATCTTGGTAAGAAACTGGGATCATGAGGAGCTGAATTTGTGCTCTAAAGATGACTGAATGCTCTGTGTGGAAGATAATGGTTCCGGAGTGTTAGGATGTGTTCTAAGTTGGCCTGATATATTTTACTATGGAGAAAATGTACTACAGGACTTTTAAATTGAAGATATTATTAGAAGCACTGTATTATGATTCTTGGGATGGCTGAAGGGCTTTTTTTTAAACCAATGATCTCAGAGAGCTTTTCAAGCAGTAATTAGGTATCACAAATCCATGGAGATATAGGTAAATAGGATTTATTCACCCACCACAGGAATACAACCGTATTCACACTGGCATACAGCAGCTAAGAAGAGACAGTAGAGTGACATGCAATTTTGCTCTGAATTAATATCAAGTAGCAGTCACCAGGGGGACTAGACAGTATGAAAACTGAAATCAAACTACTGTGAAATGAATAATGGCATCTGTGTTTGAAACATTTAGGTAGACAGACTATAAGCACCAGTAGATTCCAGCTAACTGCAAATCAGTTAAACCCCTTTCCTATTCCAGTTGAAATACATTACACTTTCCTCTCCCAGTTCCCTTTTTATCTCATGTGCTTGGTTTTTAATTTTGGGAATAAATAACAGACATTGAATACAACCAGTATTTCTCCAATATTCAGCCTTTCTGGAATTCTGTCATTTAATAGTGACTGATTAACTTGTGACATTTTAAAGGATCACCGTACAATCTGGTAAGCATGCAATATCAAACAATAAAACTAGCAGAAGGGCTCAGAGCAGAGGCTGCTTAAAAACTACTCCTGAGACCAATAAAAATGATTAGTGCCCTACAAGGGAATTTTAAATGCATGAAAGAAGATCAATGCAAGATTTCGTGCACCAATGAATGAAGACTGGAAAGATTTTATAGGAAGAGAAGTTTGACAATGACTGGATGAAAATGTTAGACATGAGTAGGCTGGGATATTAATGAATCATGTGAGAAGGACGGGGAACACCAAAGACACTTGGAAGGGAAATCTGTACACTATCTATCAGTGCACCTGTGGGTGAGAAGTCTATAGAAAATACTTTAGGGGCAGAACTTAGTCCTTTTACTTTTTCCTGTGTTATAAACATTGAAAATTGCAAGCCAAATTCAGACACTGGCAGGTTGGTGGCAGTAGAAGCCAGTCTGTGCATCCCAGAAGGCAAAAAGATACTACAAAGGAGGGCACTGCGTGTACTGTCCGGAAAAAACTGGCCCAGAGCTGTCTGAGGATATTTCATACCACTAGGGAGGCCAGCCTAGCAAAGGATCAGAGATGCCCATGTTCAACACATCTGCCAAACAGCCCCTGCTTCTCAGGGCTAGAACTGAAAGCTAGTATCTGGCCAGAATTGCTGGAAGAAGGGCACTGGAGCTCGCTTCTCCCAAAGTGTAAATCCTGTATTAGTAGTTTGTATGGTGAGTAGGTTTTTGTAATGTCTTCACTAGGAAAAACTGCCTTGTCTTGTTTTTATAGAGAGACAGACCATGTTTCAGTAAATAGTTTGATTCCCCTCTTTGACTATGTCTTAAGACCTGCCTTATTCTTGCAGACTCTGGAGAGGAGGCTCTGGGCATACTAGAAGGATTTGAAACAAGTGTACTCATACTTGCACAAATTTCAGTGTAAATATATTTTGCATTATTATTTCCAAGAATATAACTTTACTCAAAGTAAAAAACTAAAACACTGGTACAGATAATAAAAGGAACTTAAAGGAAGAAAAAGTTGCTAGATATTACTTCCCATTAAGTAAAAGACAAATATTTTTGCTACCTTTACTCCATTTTCTTTATTATTGTTGTACTGAAAGGGCTTTATCTGAGAAGCAGTTGCTTGTATTGGGTTCATTTGTCAGGAGGATATTGGTGTAAAATAGCCTTCTCAAATGTGCAGTGGTAATCTAAGGAGGAAAAAAATGAAAGAACTGAACCAAGGTAACCATTATGAAGCTGGCAGATCTAAGCCTACTCTGAACTCACAAAGCTAATAAAAACTTTATTTAAAGTTAGTGTAGGCTAACATACAGAAGACAATAGTGGTCTTTTTGACTGAGTAGCAAGGCAGTGGAACAGGTTGCCCAGGGAAGTTGTGTATACCCCATCCCTGGAAGTGTTCAAGGCCAGGTTGGATGAGGCTTTGAGCAACCATGTCTAGTGGAGGTGTCCTTGCCCATGGCAGGAGGGTTGGAACTAGATGATCTTTAAGGTCTCTTCTGACCTAAACCATTCTGTGATTCTATTATTCTATGATAATAATAGCCATGATGCATTTTTTTCTTATCAGTGTGGAATTTGGATAATGAGGTAAAGTCTCTGTGCTTAAAGAACAATTAAGTCTGGCCTTGCTATCGCTTGTGCAGGCCAGGGGAGTGGAGGCTCACCTGCCCAGCACAGGATGCAGATAAGGAGAGAGCCCTGTGGAGGCAGGACAGCCCTGCTTTTCATCAGTGAAGACAAGATAACAGGAACTTGTGTGGTTCTTTGTTTCTTCAAAAGGCTATCGTGCCCAATGACTGACCTCTGCCTCATTACCTGTGAAATGCATGTTAAAGTTGACACCCCTGCATATGCTAATGAAGATTATAGAGATCATGCTAAACATATATGACTATAGCACTCGTCTCTCCACCCAAATCATACTATACGTCACCTAGGGGAGGGAAACCTTGTAATTTTGGGGATAAAAAGACAGAGAAAACAACTGTTAAACTGGGAGAAAAGAATCTTAATACCTGACGGACCAGTCGACGGTCTGCGTTCTCTTCCTCCACCCCAGGCAGGGACGCCTTCTGGGTAAGCGCTGCACCTTTCACCCTCTGGTGGATGTTACCCCTGGGTTGTATTATTATTATCATTATTTTTGCTAGCAATATTAACCTTAATTAATAGCACTATTGTAGTCGGTGAATTTATCAACGGCAATCTCAAATCTGTTCTGTCGCTCTCAATAAAATAACCTATTTTGATTTTTGTGAATCCGACTCAGGGAAAGTCCTTTGCTGGGACTCTGATAGACAAATCAGTGAAAGTCCTGGGACTCTGACAGACAAATATTGAAACTGCACTCCTTTTAACGCAACAATCAAGCACTGCAGAAGACTGTGCTACTTTTAATGGATTATTGTAGTTGAAAGTTTGGTGGTGAAGAAAAAATGAAATCTTGTATGGTTCCCTAAATTTAGAGTTAGTACAACATGAAAGTATATTATAACTTTTTCCTTAGGTCTTCAATGAAATATGCAAGCTGCAATAGTTTCACTGCAAGATTAACAGTTTCAGTTATGGATTTTTTTTCTTTAATGAAATCTTTTTCCAACAAATTCAATGACTAACCTGGCTTAGCTCAAATATTTGCCATGTAGCATGTTCTACTTACTGCAAATTTACTTTTTCTTGGGTTTGAGGGAGCTGCAAAATGTGTTAAAAATTTATATAAGTTCATTTTAAGTTCACCTGTAGACAAATCTTGTGGCCGTTCTCTACTGGTACAGAGTAGTGTTAATTAGGCTTCCGATATCTCCTCATGGTACCTAGGTGTCTTGTCCTGCTCAGCTGTTTTCAGCATATATTACAGTGCACAGAAGTGTGTGCGTTCTGATACGAGCCAGTAGACTCCTGGTGCTTGATAGTGGCTTTCTCTGCTGTGGCCATCATAGTCACAAACCAGAAATAGTGCATGCAGAGGTGTCCAGACAAAAATAGTATTGATACACTGTACACAAAGTTTTACCTTTTCTGACCTGCATTGTGATTGATATTTCTGGTGAAAATATAAACTACAAATGAAATCAACCTGCTCGGTTGATGTGGGGCGAGCAGTGGACATTGTCTACCGGGATTTCCCCAAGGCCTTTGATACAGTTCCTCACAGCGTTCTTCTAGAGAAACTGATGTCTTACACTCTAGGCAAGTGGTCTGTGCAGTGGGTGGGAGCTGGCTGACAGGCTGCTCCCAGAGGGTGGTGGTTAACAGCTCCTTTTCAAACCGGCAACCTGTCACAAGTGGGATCCCCCAGGGATCGATACTGGGCCCAGTGCTGCGTAATATCTTCATAAGTGATCTGAATGATGGGATCAAGTATACCCTGATGAAGTTTGCTGATCATACCAAACTGAGCAGGAAAATGGACACTTCAGAAGGGAGAACCATCCTGCAGGAAGACCTGGATATGCTGGAAGAGTGGCCTAACAAGAAGTTTATGAAGTTCAACAAGGACAAGTGAAAGGTCTTGCACCTAAGAAAACATAATCCAGGAATGCAGCACAGGCTGGGATCTACCCGGCTGGGGAACAGCTCTTTGAAAAGGGACCTGGGGGTCCTGGTGGACAACAAGCTCAGTATGAGCAAACAATGTGCTGCTGCGACAAAGAAAGCCAACAGGATGCTGGATTGCATCAACAAGGGCACCACCAGCAGAGATAAAGAAGTCATTATCCCACTCCACTCAGCACTTGTCAGGCCAAACCTGGAATACCATGTTCAGTTTTGGTCCATGCTATGCAGAAAAGATGTGGACAGGCTGGAGAGGGTCCAGAGGAGGGCCATCAAGATGATCAAAGGACTGGGAAGTCTGCCATATGAGGAAAGGCTGAGAGAACTGGGTTTGTTCAGCCTTGAGAAAAGAAGGCTTAGGAGGCACCTTATCACCATGTTCCGGTATTTAAAGGGTGACTACAAAGAAGATGGAGACTCCCTTTTTACAAGGAGTCATGTGGAAATGACAGGGGGTAATGGGTACCAGTTACTTCTGGGGAGATTCTGATTAGACATAAGATGAAAATTTTTCACAATGAGAACAATCAGCGGTTGGAATAATCTCCCCAGGGAAGTGGTGGATTCCCCATAGTTGGACACTTTTAAGATTCAGCTGGACATGTCATCTTGTCTAGACTGTGCTTTTGCCGAGAAGGGTTGGACCAGATGATCCTTGAGGTCTCTTCCAACCTGGCATTCTATGATTCTGTGAAATCAGTGCCTGAGGTTTTGCAAACGCAGCAACACTATATAAAATAGTAACATGGGGATAGTACCTCCTTGTCTGACTAAAATACTGTAGTTTCTTACTAATCAAAATATAAAGTAAAGTTTTGCATGGAGACAGAGTGAGTAGAGGAAGTAAGTCCTGTTCTACTCCCTGCTGCATAGCTTTGCTAATACAACAGTAGCAGAACTTAACTTTACATTGCTAGCCAAAGTTAGCGCAGCATCTTTATCTAAATTAACTCATATTCTAGTACTGTATATTACTCATCACATTTAAAAAGGAGATCCGTAAAAAAAAGCCGGAGGCTTCCTTTTGGTAGTTACAATGCCTGGCGACAAGGTCAACCCTAACTTCCTAGACTGCTGTTAGAGAAAATTAATGTAAGGAATGTCCTAGCATTTTACAGTGTTCCTGAGTCTAATATTACATGGGACCTTAGAAGGTAGTGCAGGGCTCCACATCACACTTTATTTCCCTCAGAAGCCCACGTAATGCTCCCATATAGCTGGGGCTCAGTAGTTTGCTGTGAGTGGTTATGATTATTCTCCTCTTTTGATCTTTTTTTCTTTCTTATTCTGTTAACCTTCTGCACTTTTGAGTGATAAGTACGGATGTGCATGGCACAAACCCCAGCTTAGTCCCATACAGAGAGAGATGAGTAGTTACCTATGAGTAAAAATAGATTAGATTGCCACAAGCAAAGCAGAAAATGCCTGTGTGGTTTTAAGGGTAACCTTGTTGTCAGCAGTAGAGAAGGAGAGTAAATAGAAGACATCGATCCTTGAGAGAAGCTTGGGATCCCTGTAGTTATATTTTGCTTTTCCTGCAAACCTCTGGTCTCAACACCAAGAGCTGATTATGTACTTGCCTCTTGGGCCATGATCCATCATCTCTGAGGTGAGGGTAACAACTATGTTCCTACTGGGAGATGTCCGGATTTGGAAAGCAACTCCCTCTGTCCCTATGGGCTTGAAATCTTACATGCAGCAGAAGTCAGTAGGTGGGCAGCAGTACCATCCTTCCCTGTGCCTGCTGTGTGCAGACATCAATAGGAGGCAGTGTAGCTGCAATTTTGCCATTATAAGTAAGTAATATCTTTTTTCCTTGAAATTCTTTGGTATTCAAAGCACTACAAAGATCTGTCAAAGCTGCGCAAGACAGCTGCAGGTCTGTCTTCTGCTGAGCAAATTTTACAAATCCAGGGTAAAGTTACTCTTTTTAATTAAATGCCAGTGCTTAGTTTTCTGACTGTAACTCTAATACGTACATTTATTTACTTATTTATTGTATTCTGATTTCTTTGAAGGATGTGTCATTGCCAAAAACAAATCTGTGGGCTGGCCCTGAGTTCCTGCTAGCCAGAGAGCACAAAATGGTACTACAGCTGGCCAGCTTGTTGATGGGGTGCAATTTATCTTCTTCAGTTTTGTTTCTTTATTTTCTGGCATGGGATTCCTCTGTGTGAATGTTTTTTTGTCTCCTTGCCAAATCTGTGGCCAGTTACAATTACACATTTACTGACAAATTAATATTTTCTCGTGGCATCAGCCTTATGTTTATTTTGTTCAGATATGCAACATTTTATTTGCAGCATCTGTGTATTTCCAATCAGTTTATCTTCAGTATACAGCCCCTCTCTCAGAGGGATAGGAAGAGAATGGAAAGCTAAAATGAGTTAAATTATATTATACATGTATATTTTAATATGCATAATGAACAGGAGGGTTAATCCTTTATAAAGGTTTCTTGTTTAATAAAAATGATAACTCTCTCCCTCTCATTTCCCCTTTCTGACTGATCTTTGTTAGGTATTTTCAAACGGTTTGAATCCCCTAAGAATGCAAAGAAAAGAACATTAAAGCAATGTAGTCTCACTATTCCATTTTAATTATTTTTGTCCCTAATTTTCTTCTCTTTCTTATTTTCTAGGTTCTAGTGGTTTCTTTTGCAGGTCCTAGGTGGGAAGTTACATCAAAGATACTATTATTTCATCACCTTCAATATATAATTGCTTGATACACTGTGAAGTAAGTCCCTGAAGCTTCTATGATTAATTTGTCCTTATTATGCTGCTTCAGTAATACAAATGAAATAAATAATATGGAAAAGAGATGCTGAATTTCAGTAGGTAGCCCTATTATATTGTTTCTGAAGCATGCAGGAGACTATGTGTGATTCGAGACATACATAGAGGTGTTGCTCTTTAATGACTATGCAGGACAACAGTTTATTTCTCTTTTTGGATGGGATGATTTTTCTCAGAATAGGTTTTATATATTGTAAATTTGTCTGAGGGGCTTCTATCTACTGCACAAATTATTCCCTTTGCAGTTTTCTTTTTTTTTTTTACCATTTTCTTGTCCTCTTTCAGCTTTGCTCCTGAATGTTGAGAGGTCTAAACATCCTCTTGGCAGCACCTCAGAAAAGGAGGTGGGACATGGCAACAGAAGACTTCAGAGAAGTAGTGTGAAACACAGCCAAACCAGCCACTCTCTAGGATTTCATACTGATTTAATCAAAGATACACAAGTCAGAAGTTATCTATTACTGTAGGAAGCTGTAGTACTGCAGCTCTACAAAATATGATAGCTTCTTAAACTCTCAGTTTTTAAGCCTTCATGCCACGGTTTTTTCCATCTGCAGCGGGCAATCACATACCTGCTTTTAAGACTCTAAGTAGCCAGAGTTACTACCGAGTGACACAGAAGAATCTGGGAAAGTCTGTTATGTGTAAATCTTTAAAAACTGATCCTGTTTGCTCTATAGCAAACTGAGCCTGTGTATTCTATAGGGAAACTCACTGTACGTTGGGTACAGCAGGCTTGTGAAAGTACCTGTAGAGTCACTGAAGGATTGTATGCCACTTTATGTGTACTATTTTCATTTATTATTCCTTGTTGATCGTATCTGAAGGATTCTTAATCCCAGCTGCTTAATACCCATGCGTGGATTGGGCTGACTGCTCCCAGGTTCTGGCTGGGACACAGCACTGGAGCAGAGCTTTACCTTCACAAGATTGCCACAGGAGAGGTCTCCACTACCCTGGAACAGCATCAGCTCTGCCCTGACACCTTAACAGCTCCATAAAGAGGAATCAGTAGCAGTAATGGATTAAACAACTATATTATGGGAAAATGAGAAGGATAGATGTTTCCTCAGTCATTTTCAAATTTAGAAGCAAAGATGATTTAAGACACAGCACAATATTTTACAGAGATAATTTGTGTGAAAAATGGATGTATTTAATAGATTGAGAGCTTGCTGTTCCCTCTCTCTCTTAAAATATTTTTATATATAGTTAAAAACACATCTAATAAAATGTGATTTATGACAAAATTTTGTATCTTTATCTCTTTCTTCTTTATGTTGTAACAACATCATTTTCCCTGAAACTAGGTTCCTCACGTATTTGGCATTTTTAAGGTATGCTCTAAGATGTCATCTTTCCTGATTACAAGAATGCTGTTAGAGTATGCAGGGACGAAACAAAGAAAGCCAAGGCCTCCTTGGAATTAAATCTGGCAAGGGATGCCAAGGGCAACAGGAAGGGTTTCTTCAAGTACATCAGAGGCAAAAGGAAAAGTAGAGAAAATGTGGGCCCGCTGTGGAGTGAGACAGGGGCCATGGTGACAGATGATGCAGAGAAGGCAGAATTACTGAATGCTGCCTTTGCTTCATTCGTTACTGCTCAGGCCAGCCCTCAGGAGTCCCAGACTTTGCAGGCAACAGAGAAAGTCTGGAGGAAGGAGGACTTCCCCTTGGTTGAGGAGGATCAAGTTAGAGATCAGTTAAGTAAACTGGACATCCACGAGTCCATAGGCCCTGATGGGATGCACCGGTGAGTTCTGAGGGAGCTGGCTGAAGTCATTGCTGGGCTGCTCTCCATCATTTTGAAACGTCCTGGGAGAACAGGGGAGGTGCCTGAGGACTGGATGAAAGCCAATGTCACTCCAGTTTTCCAAAAGGGCAGACAGAAAGACCTGGGAAACTACAGGCCAGTCAGCCTCACCTCCATCCCTGGAAAGATGATGGAACAGCTCGTTCTGGGCGTCATCTCCAAGCATCTGGAGGAAAAGAAGGTTATCAGAAGTAGCCAACATGGATTCCCCAAGAGGAAGTCATGTCTGACTAATCTGATAGCCTTCTACGTGACTGGACAAATAGATGAGGGGAAGACAGTGGATGTTGCCTACCTTGACTTCAGCAAGGCTTTTGACACTGTCTCCCACACCATCCTCATAGGCAAGCTTAGGAAGTGTGGGTTGGATGAATGGACAGGGAGATGGATTGAGAACTGGCTGGCAGGTAGAGCTCAGAGAGTTGTGATTAGTGGCACAGAGTCTAGTTGGAGGTCTGTGACAAGTGGTGCTCCGCAGGGGTCAGTACTGGGTCCAGTCCTGTTCAACATATTCATCAATGACCTGGATGAAGGGATAGAGTGTACCCTCAGCAAGTTTGCTGATGACATAAAACTGGGAGGGGTGGCTGACACACCGGAAGGCTGTGCTGCCATTCAGTGTGACCTGGACAGGCTGGAGAGTTGGGCAGAGAGAAACCTCATGAAGTTCAACAAGGGCAAGTGTAGGGTACTACACCTGGGGAGGTTAGGGGCTGACCTGCTGGAAAGCAGCTCTGTGGAAAGGGACCTGTGAGTCCTGGTGGACAACAGGATGACCATGATCTAGCAATGTGCCCTTGTGGCCAAGAAGACCAATGGCATCCTGGGGTGCATCGAGAGGTGTGTGGCAAGCAGATGGTGGGAGGTTATCCTCCCCTTCTACTCTGCCCCGGTGAGGCTGCAACTGGAGCACTGTGTTCATTTCTGGGCTCTGCAGTTCAAGGACAGGGAAGTGCTGGAGAGGGTACAGCAGAGGGCTACAAAGATGATTAGGGGACTGGAACATCTTTCTTATGAGGAAAGGTTGAGGGACTTGGGTCTTTTTAGTCTGGAGAAGAGAAGGCTGAGGGGGGAATCTCATCAATGCTTACAAATACTTAAAGGGAAGGTGCCGGGAGGATGGCACTAGTCTTTTTTCAGTGGTGCCCAGGGATAGGACAAGAGGTAACGGGCACAAACCTGAACGTGGGAAGTTCCATCTGAACATGAAGAGAAACTTCTTTCCTTTGAGGGTGGCAGAACACTGGAAGAGGCTGCCCAGAGAGGTGGTGGAGTCTCTGACTCTGGAGACATTCCAAACGCACCTGGACACCATCCTGTGCAACCAGGTGTAGGTGACCCTGCTCTGGCAGGGGGATTGGACTAGGTGATCTCCAGAGGTCCCTTCCAATCTATGTGATTCTGTAATTCTGATTTTTCAGCCATGTGAACACCTAAACTCTCCCACTCTTCTGACTGTATATACAACCATATGAATGAATTTTCATGGGAGATTTTTTTATTGTGATCCAGTATTCAAATTCCAATTAGTATAAAGCAGCCCACTCCACACCCAGGTGGCTCCATAGTACTAGACACCATTCAAGCCATATTGCAAGAGAGAATGCCTATGTCCGGGATAACGTAAACAGGCTGGAGGACAGCAGACAGAAACCCTACAGCAAGTGAACTTCAAGTAAGGAATGATGGCCAGATTTCAGAAGGTCTATGAAATATTCTAGTTATTCAATCGTGCTGAGCTCTCTGATGCGCTTCCTGAAGACTTGGTTTTCCACTGAAGTGGTGATATGTTCTAACACTGTTTTTTTAGCAGAACTCTCTTTAGAGCTGGAAGTTATGTTATCACCGTTTTTCAGCGGGAGAAACTGAAGTAGGGAAAATTAAATACATGCCTGTGATCACCCAACAGAGACAAGACTGGAATCTAGTTTTCCTGAATGTGATCTTTCTTACATGCTGTAGTTTTCTGGGCCTAAGTTTTTATTAGAACAATATGTCTTTTCTTCATTACACCAGTATTTTCCAGATGATTACATATTGCACTGATATTCAGTTTTCAGACCTTCATAACCTCCTGAAACCAAAACAAATTTCTTTTGGAAAAGAACACGGCCAATATCTGACAGGGATGCCCCTCCATAATATCTGTGTTCTTTAAACACACTTGTTTTGCCTGAAAGACTTTAAATACAGAAAAGAATGTGTACATTTTTCTCTCCATCTTCAATGTACACAGGAATAAACAAGTCACTTTTACTCAAATTCATTTTCATGAAGCTTACCGAAGGTGAAAAGAGAAAAGGTTTTTTAGTACGAAGAGTGAAAAGAACAGATAACTAGCTACTAAAGAATGCTACAATGAATAATTTGCAACTTTAATAGTGTTTGTTACTTTTTTGTTCTATGCAGTAGGCACAGTATATCTGGAAATGGACTTAAGCTGAGCCCCAGATGGAGATAACTGATCAGAATAAATGGGGACTTCTGAAGGCAGCCGCAATCCCAAACCAAATTGAGGTCAGAATTTCATCGCTTCTGATTTCTCCAGTATTCTCAGTAAAACCCGGGAGGATGAGAGCTCCTTCAGTCTTCAGAGACCCTTTCATTAATTTTATATATGTAGTCAGGAAAGCTCTGTACAGATAATAATAGTGACAAGGATGTACTGTGATTAGTGATAATTCAAAAGAGTCTGTATTTTTAGGCAATCTACTGTGATCAGTCCCTTCAGGTTTGAGTAATAGCATGTCACATTTTACATGCACGTCCTGGGTCAAGCCATGAGCAGATGACCTCTGCAGAAAGAGCACGGGGGCTTCAGATGTCGCAGTTCTTTGGATGGACTTGTTACAAACAGTGTAAAAGGAGAGTACTTCTCAGCAGTAGCAATGAGTGCACTTCTTACTAAATCTAATGCAGTTTCGGCAAGACTACTTTAAATAACCTTCATTACCAGCATGTGGGTCTGCAAATATAATCATGCAGAAGTTAGAAATGGTGAGATATTTTAACCGCAGCACTGACTGAAAGACTTTACTGCTTGGATTTTTAAAAATCTTCCTCTGAATTCCAACCTAGTTTTGTTTATGGCCAGTTTATCTGCAATAAAGTAATATGTCTAAATATGATTTTAGAGGTGTCACTGGGAAGTGGCTGATTTTTTAAAGTAAATCTACTAAGCTCAGCCTCAGAGACAAATTAATATAAAGTTAAGAAAAACATAAACAAGAAAATCTGATGGATTATACACATTACGTTTTTTCCCTGTCTGTTTTTGTAATATTACTGCAGGGCAAATATTCAATAATTATTTCACTGAAACACACTTTTCATACTATTTGTCAGAATGTGCAATTAATAACTAATGATGAAATGGCCATAAAACAAAGGGCGTTGGTTATTTTTGCATTTCTCTGCAAGAGGAAATATTCCAGCTATTCCATTTCAAGCTTTAAAATATTTAACCTTTCATTTGGAAGTCGTTACACAGGCTTAGTGTTTCAGAGGTCTCTGAAGAACTGATTCCTCAGTCAGATCTCTCTCCATTTTCAGGTGATCTCTTTTCACACAAGGCTGATTAAAAAATTGGAAGTTGGTATTTTAGTCACCATTTCAGTTATTCTTTATGCGAAGACTTTTCAGTATAGCAAACCTTCAACCTGGTAATGCAACGGGATCTTACTATTCTGTTTATAAATATGCTAAAGAGGGGCAATGAGTCTCCTAAGTTGCTTTCTCCTCAGATGTAACACCAAACAGATGTGCCATCATTGGCAGAACATAGGAGAAGAGTCTGGGGATTCAGCTTGCTTTTCCTCCAACACTCCCCCTTAGAAAAAGCAAAACAAGGGAGGCTAAGCCCCTTAGTCATAAAATCAAGGGTGAGGCGAGTGCGAAAAAATGATAAAGAGCAGGACGCCATCTTCCTTCTTTGGCATTGACTATCTTTTTTGAAATATTGAGCTACTGGGAAGGCAGGCAGACAAAATGTGGAAGGATGTACTTCTCATGTTTATCCTGCTCTTCCCAAAAAGCTGAACTAAATTTTCAGTGCTTTTTTTGCCTTTTTTTTTTTTATTTTTAAAGACCACAATGAGGAGCCTGACCTGAGACAAAGTGAGGTAGCATGTTGCCTTTCTGTAATTATGTTGCTGGCAGCATATACATTTACTTCCCTTCTTCAGGATTGTTCTAATATGTCGCCCTTTTATTTTAATCCGATAACCACTAAGATTCCTAATAAAGTGTTAGAAATCAAGGTTAAAAAGCAAGAAATTACTCCAAAATAAAAATGTCACAAAGTCTCTGTGGAATGCAGCTGCAGACATTAGTTACTTGGGATCAATTTTTCATTAAATTCTGCAAATGATTTTAAGCCTTTCTTCTACACCTATGAAGGATCTGTTCTTTATCAGCTGCCAGAAGATGGAGCTCTTTTAATAAACCATGATGCTGGCACTTGAAAAAATGCAGAAAAATTTACATAGAAAAGCTTTAGAAAAACATTAAGAACGATTTCCATTTGTTTTTTGCTAAGGCTTAGTAAACACATTTTAAAGCAGGTAAAGATTATAGTCTGCTGCTGTAAGTCTGAAAAACAGCTTCGTATATTAACTGTATTTTCAGATTTTGTTAGTTTTGATCTTATATTTTAAGCCCTCTTCTTCCTCCATCTTCTAAATTTTCCAGACATTCCTGAATAGGCCAGAACTTGCCCTTTAGTTAGGATATATGGAATTGCAAGAGTGCAAAGTAAATAAAAAATTGACTCGAAATCCTTTTTCTGTGCTGCCGGTTTCGGTGGAGTAAGGCTGGAGTGGAAGGCGGGGTAGCTGGGCTCTGCAGAGCAGCATGGCTGTCAGACCCAACGCGTTTCACTGACGTCTCTGACAACTGCTAAGCAGGTGGGCTTCACTTCTCCTGACATTAGCCACCTCAGTCAGGCGACGGTGGAAAGTGAGATAAATGTGCCTGTGAAGGTATGCCTTTGTCTCTCCTGCTGTATTGACCATGGAGGAAAGATGGATAGTGAGGTTAGACTAGACATCTAACTTTAAGACAGGTAAAGTTAGGCAGAATGAATCCAGAAATCTTATTATCAGCGTTTGTGAAGAAAAGATTGAATCTTTATGCACAGCATTGATTTACACTTCTTTAGTATAAGCAGCGACCACAACAGAGTAAGAGCATGAAGTTCAAGTTTTAGGGAGACAGCTATGTAGCTTGGAAACAGTTTGAAAAAAATTGTTGTTATTTTATATCCAATGCCTTATCTTAGTTTTCCACTTAAAATGGAAATAACCTTTCCATGAGTGTCAAGCCTAGATGGAGGAATCATAAAATACAGATTATGTTACTTTATATCATTCATCACAGAGACAGTGAATGAATAATACACTGAAGAATTCTCACAATGACACAGCGCTTGAAGAAATTTAGACCTCTAAAGGTTGCTTGGTATGACAGGATTGTCTTTTTCATCTATTTTAAGAAAACTTCTTTTGTCTGTATGAAAATTAATCAGCTTGTGTGATCAGCCTGTCAATAGCTCTCACTGAATTTGTCAATCAGCCTGAATTGCATTGAAAGTCACTTTAGGCCTGAATTTCAAAATTGAAAGTGTATGTGTGTTTGCATGTGTGTGTGTGTGTTTACCACTCTTCTCCTGATGCAGAGAAATGTTTACTTTTAATGGAAATTAATAAAATAATAAATGCTTTTGCATTCTAGCCTGGTATCGGTCACGATACAGCAATTCTACTCTGTGGATTATTCACTTTGCATAACTTTTAGCAGTGGCAAACTTTTGTCCTACAACCTCTCCTCTTTGTATTGTGCTTCTGTGGATGTACTTAAAAGCTTTTCACAGCTGTATTATACATTAGGGGTAGAGGCTGGAGATTCACATACACTACTTGGGCACCTTTGCTCCCTCTGAAGCCACTGAACAGAGAAAAATATCTCCTGACATTAAAAGTTGGGCATGTTCAGAGAGGATGTCAGAGCACTGAATGAAGAGCTTAACTACTGTTTGCTCTGTATTGATTTTATGGGAGGTTATGCACCTCAATTCAAGCCAAAAGTTCTCATAACTACCCTGCACCCACGTGTATTTTCCGAGTGCACCCTCTGTCACACACCCTGAAACTGTGCTGTGATTATGGGTTTCAGCTTTGCTCCCATAGCTACTGTTTTCTGATATCATAAAAATTAAGTCTGCGCTTGCATTCCAAAATTTGAAATGAATTTAGAAAGAAGTTGAAAAAGACATCATTTTAATTTTCTTTCTTTTTAAGATTATTTTTACAGTCAGTTTCCAAAAATTCCATTAGGTTTGGATCTTTTTGTAGGTTTCTCTGAGTAGCAATGAAAGAATCACATCTACCGCAAAGGAGAATACTTGACAGTAAATGGGCCTAATGGACACATGCCAGAGGATTCAGCAGGAATGCAGGTGCTGTCCATCCATAAATGATGGTGCATAATGATGACAGAGAGAGTGCGTATATTATTATTTGAGGCTTTTATTACTTATGGCTTTCATATTTGTGCTGACACATCCTCTTGCAGTGTCTTAATGTTATATCAATCTTCTTGCAATTGCACAACCATATAATTTATTCTGCTGGATAGTTAAGTTTTCGTGTAATTTTCTGAAGAGCCATCTCAGAGGAGGTTAAAGTTACAATTTGTATTTTAAGCCCTAACGCAAGCACCTTACCATTTTCCCTACTTACTTTCTTCCCTTTGCCCAAACTAGAAAGATCTTGCAGGGTGATTAACAGGTAGAGGGATTTTTGGCCTGGTTTCCAGTATTGAGCCTTGTAATTACAAGGGTTGTAGCATTCTTCGCACACATCACTCTTACTTTGTGAATGCTGCTATTAGCTCTCATAAAAATAAACCCCACCCTTGACTCATTGTAACTGTTAAGTTTCACTAGTTTGTTCTTCATTTCCTTTGCTTATTTGAAGAAGCATTATGAAATTGAAGGGCAGTCAAATCCAGAGGGAATTTAAAAGCAGCTTTTGGTACTGGACGTATCAGTGATACTTTTGGGTGGAAACTGATGCTTTTTCATCAATTTATTTTAGAACTAGGTTTTCTTTCTTACTGGCTATGTGAAAGGCCATGTGTAAAAGAAATAAAGACAACATGCTATAAAATAAACAAATTCAAGCAGCAAGGCTAGGAGGAGAATAGAGAAACAACTCATTGTTTTTCTAAGGTCTTGTTTACATACACCAATTGTACAACTGTGACTGTAGTGGCAGAAGTGCAACCTGTCTGCTAAGTGTGCACTGAATGCACTGTAAAAGGCAGCAAGAGGAGGAATTCTTTTACAGGAATGCTTTTCTTCTGATATAGCTGTTCAAAAAGCAGGAGTTGTGCCAATTTTGGTGATGTAATTATTTCCATTTTTAAGCAAAGTTTTATCCGCAACCAAAATAGTTACAACAGTAGCAAATCCGCAGGTTAATTGGACTAGTATTTTTCTGTCACAACATTGTCCAGTATTAGTTTTAAAATTACCAGTGAAATTTTTCAGGATGAGAGTATTTAAGTTGGTGGTGATCTTTAAGGTTTTGCTGAAAATATAAGCAAAACCAAAATGGATAGTATTGTTGCAGAGTTTGATGGATCCCACGACAGAAGTAGTTATAGAAAAAATATTTCTTCTGCTACTAAGCAAGGAAATCTGTTAGATTGTGGAATATTAATTTCTCTCAAATGTTTATACCTCTGACACACTCTGGAAGGTAGTTCTATCTTGGTAGACCTCCTTTTAGTCTTTTGGAGGAAGGCTTCAGACCAAGAACACTAGTGGAATAGCTAATTATTGACACAAAAACTAGTAGCAAAGGAAGTACCTAGCTAGACAGGTATATAGATGGCAAACAAGATGGCTAATATTTTTGTTTAGTACATCTTGGACAATGACAGAATGAATGTAGGGAGATAGCAACCCTTGTGGGAAGGGATTGTACATCGTCATTAATTGTGTATCCTTTTACTGTAGTTCAAGGCATTTATAGTGTGTGCATCTTCTGCTAACTTGTAGAAGGGATATGCATTGTGTTGCTTTGTAATTTGCGGTAGCCTACAAAAGGCCAGAGCTAGGCTGCTATAAGCCTAGAAGGGTAACCTAAAAAAGACTTCAAATGTTTGGGAATTATCTTACATTCTTATTACAAGATTGCAAGGTGTTCCAGGTGCAGGCTCTTTGATACTCACAATTTTATGTGCTCTAAATTAGTATCCTAAGCATGCAATATACTTATCTTATTTTTTTCCTAAAAAAAATGACTTCCAAAAGATTTGAGGAGTCAGAACTGGATTTTCAAGGTTCATTTGTCACTATGAGCAGAGATTAGAGCTCAGAGAAGAGTGACTCATGATGTCTGTGCTCATAGCAGCAAGACTGACAGTTTGCAAGTAAAGAAAGACGCACGTCTCTTTTCCTCTGGCAAGTCAGCAGAGAAAAGGCCATTTTATGCAGACAGACTAGAGCTGTATTTTGGAACAGGTTGCAACTGTTTTGCCAGTATCGGTGGGCACTAATAGAGTCTGTACACCCAAAACAACACTTTCACCAACGTAAAGGCATTTTGCACTGATGGCTGTCCTGAGTGCACTTTTTCCTAACTTTGGGCCTGATATAGAGCCTACTTAGGGCAACACAAAAGCTTACTGACTTTGGTGATTGGATCTGCTAAAAAGATGAATGGCTAGGTTTTTGCAACAAAGTGGCTTTTTGGGCCCTTAGTAACAGATCTATAGATGGGTATTGACACTGCTCATTTAACCTCCTCTTTTCAAAGAACTTGTCTTTAAATTGCCCAATTTCCAATAATCCACCTCTAACAGACCTCAGACTCACATTGTGAGGTGCCTTCAGATTTAGTTGCTTAACTTTGAAGTGGAAAACTGCAGCAATCTAGAAAAGAATTGTTAAAAAATATTCTGGTTGGTTTCAGCACAAGACTGAGTCCATTATGCTCCTGCAGAAGAGGGAAATATATTTCCTTTATCTTGTTTTTCCCCCTTTTATTACATTACTATAGACAAACAGACATTGTATTTTTCCAAATTTTAGGATTTCTCCAAAATATGTATTTTTTCCAAATCTTGTATTAGGCCGTGAACTACTACAGAAAAAAACCCACAACAAAACCCAACCCAAAACTTTTCTATTTCTAAGACTGTGGGGCTGTTCAGTGCAATATCATTAAGCCCAAACTTCACTGGGTTAACCATGGACTTTAGTTGGTTAGATTGAGATCATATTTAGGCCCAAGTAACATGACTCTTCCTTTCCAGTTCAGTACACTCTTTTTTTGCTTTTTTTCCCCAGTGTTTCATATGATTGGGACCTCAACTAATGAAGATACAGGTCCCAGAGAGAAGCTGGATATTCCAGCAGATTCAAACAATTCAGGAGATAACCTTAATTTTACAGTGTAATTCTACATTGATTAATTGCATTGATTTTCCTGAATCTGATCGGGGACCATGGAAAATCTTTCTTTTGTGGAACATGTGCGGGGGACTAATACTGCAGCACTGGAACAAGCCTACTTTATTCCTACACATAGAGTGGAGGATATTCTTTCTTTTTGGGGACTACATAGTAAAAGGGTAGTGACGCATTCAAGGAGGCAGAATTGCTTTGAAAACCAGAGTTTTATACAGCTGCAAGCCACAGAAGAAAGTGGTGCTTGAATACTGTGGCTGATGCAGAATTTTTAGAACACAAGGGCATTTATAATTTAGCAGTGACAGCAGTAACGGCAGGAGAAAGACATTCACTTCAAAGGAAGAAGGAACAGAGGGAAGGAGGTTTAAAAACAAACCAGGGAGCTCTTTCTGGCAACAGTGCCTTACAGGATTCAAATGCAGAAGGCCAGACTCTCCTATTGATTGCTGACTGATCTGTATTTTTCCTACTGTCAAAGTTAGCATATACTCAGCTTTTAAATCTAAGATCTGCCTTTAACTTTCAAAGAGTAAAGGCTTGGATGATTCCTGTCAAAGAATTGCTTTTCAAGGAAAAAAAAAAAAAGTAACACACACACAGAACAAAGCCTTAATGCATTAATACCTTTTCTTGTCTCTAAAGGTGTAGAACAGACAATTTAACTACCCAGAATCTCCTTTTATCTACATGGCAGTCACCTCCCTGTAAACATCTGACTCCTCATGGTCTGAACATGCTCTAAGATAGCTTCCCCATAGCTGCTTTGAGCTGCGATTCGGGGGATGCAGAAGGATCTCTGGTGTAAAGAATCACCACCATGGGAGGAGGTTTAACGATCAGTCAGCAGTCTCAAATGAACAAGCCTGCCTGTTGAGGAAAAACAGAAAACATCACTATTCTGTCATTCTAACACAAGGTTGGACTCCTTATGGGCCAAGGAATCATAGCATCTGCCAGGACTCCCACAGTCATCCCTTCTTGCTTGCTTAAAAACTGCATTGGTCCTTAGGTGTTCCCCATCAGCTAGAGGAACCTTCAGGAAATGTATTCTGCATGTTTATTACATCCTATTGGTTATTAATGAGACAAAAAAAGAAAGAAAAGAAAGAGTTTTTCTACTTCCATTGCAGAATTTAACTCTCCTTGCTGGGATGGGAATAATACCAGAAATATTTAAATCACTGTAGGATATGCTGAATATGTTACATATTCATCTTGAACTCATCCATGAGATAGCAATTAAAGATGAGATTCTACCCTGAATTCTCTTACAGTCTTCTTCCATAAGGATCAGTTTGCTGGACCAGAGCCAGTAGGTTTCTAGACTAATCACTGCATATACTTTGGACAGTCCTGTTTATTTTGAAGACGGTACTTCCAGAAATAAAGAAATGACCCTACAGATATGATTTGTAAAAAACCCGTTATCCTCAACTGGAATTCCCATCCATTTTAGCATATGCCTTTTATATGACATTGAGAATCTGGAAAAATGATGCCCTGCCTTGCTAAAATAAGATCTTTTATGAAAGGTATCAAAATGAAGTGAGGTGATGCTGGGAAACAAAATTTCAACCAAGAGTAAGTGTCCAAGTTTACTTTTTTTCCAGCTATTAATTAAATTTAAGCACTTACATTGAAAGACCCCTGCCAACCTTACTGAACATAGTAATAATGAAGTAATTTTTGTCTTGAGAAGGCTGTTGTTTTCAACAGCTGTGTATTCACATTAGCATTGCCATTCTCTCTTACAAAACAAAACCACATGCAGCTGTATGTCTGGCACTTTACATGGTTAATATATAACATTTTGTGGTAAGTACTTATATTATAAAGTACAGTTATTATGTAGTAGCTATTAAAAGGCAGTGTACACTGGGCTATAAGTTATAAAAGTATGAGAGAGTCATTATTTTGACTTTCTAATTATAGGGAATTATTGCCATACCTCAGATGTCTATTAATAAAAATTCTGTATTATAATTGTATAAATATAAACTTTGAAAACTTATATTGGTGATGGGAAGGACAGTTCCAGAAGCAAAATCTTAAGCTTGCTTGGGTTATTGTGTGCAAGTTTGAAACGGTTGTACTAGTTTATTACAAAGGAACTTGATCATTTAAATATGATCTTTTAAAAAACACAACATAGAAAAATGAAAATTTCCAGATTTCTAAAAGAAATTTCCTGTGACATTTAAGCATGATGAAAACATAAGTTATAGTTGGTTGGGGTTTTTTTGTTTTGTTTTATTTTTTGGCTATAAGACTGTATTCAGCCTAAAAGATCTATTAAGTGGCTTTTTTAAAAAGAACACTATAAAAATGCATCAATAGACTGAATTTCCTTATTTTTCTCATAAAAATCCCCAGGTTTTGATCAGTGCTAGTACTGCACAATGAACTAGAAATTCATAATAGGACTTTCAAAATTACTCATTGGTCTAACCTGTAATTGCTAAGGTCGCTGAATGTTTCGTGATGGTCTAATGCAAGCAGTTGGCCAATGAAGAGATTTCTAAACCACTGTAGCATCGTGCAGCAACATTGGCCAGGGGACCTCCATCACGCTGAAACTAGGTTTGGTTATCCGTGTTTGTCTTCTGATTTGCTGACCACATTTTCTTATTCTATGGTGCTTAGACACAACTCCTTCATTTGACCCAAAAAGACTGTGAGATTGCGAAGACCCACCAAAATTGTTGCTAGTTAATGCAACTTAGTTTTGATGCAGCTAAGATTTGACGAAAAGGGAAAATTTTCAGCGCATGTATGAAAGACACAGAAAGCATCAACACTAGTGGGACTTCCAGGGCTGTTTAATCCTTAAGGGAGAAGCCAGTTCTAGAAAAAAGATGCATAAATGTTGAGATATTCAAGTCATTTAGTTTATTGCATTCATTCAGTTTCCTTTTAACTGTTAATTAGAAAGTCCATGCAAAAGACTATTTACTTTAAAAGTCTTCACAGAAGCTGCAGGATTGATGAGAATTGTATCCTGTATACATGATCAGAAGACTTTATTTTCTGATTGTAATTTTCACTACACTATATTTAAACATGGCAAGTTACAATTCATTTTAGTATAAAAGCAATAGCAGGTAAGATAACTTTTTGTATCCCAAAAAACCCTACATCATTCCTAGGGACTAATTACATCAGACTTTTTTATCTAAAAACAGCAGCTACAGCAATATATCAACTCTTCTTGGAGCTTGACAACTAAAAGGTAAAAATCTGAGTGATTGCCTCTCTGTGCATATATTTTTTTCTTATTTTGTAATGACACTTTTGGATCTACTGTATAATGAGGGCAGTGGCTACAAAATAATACAGTGCATATGTTTCCAGAATACCTAGTTCACAACCCACAAATTATTACCAACTTACTGGGTTTCCTCCTTATGTGGCACACGTTGCTCCATTGGATTCAGCTGCACAGGAACAGAAATTCTAGCTCTTTATTTCTTGCTCTATTATTATTCTTTCACTCATTCGGCCTCTTCTCTCGCAGTCTCAGAAGAATAGTGTTTTCTTTTGTTCAGTTAAGCATGAAGCCACACAAGAAACACTTCAGTAAGGAGAGACTTATACTGATGAGAAGAAAATTTCAAAAGGTCTGGGAACTGGTCTTTTTGTCACCAAAATTCGTAGGAGTTTTGTTATCAACTTCAAGAAAAGTGGATTTAAAAATGAATGCTTTCAGAAATACCCCAATAAAAGGTAGCTCTTTCTTCGTCTTCTACCTGCTATACTTCTTCCCTCCATCCTAACTTCTAGCTCTCTCAGTATATTTATTTAGAGAGTTATTCAGCACATACATACCTTTAACTGGAATTTTCAGAATGCAAGAAGTATGTGCTGGCTTAGTGTATTTATTTATACACAAAGTAGTCAATATGGGTATGTTATACCGAAAGTATATTACAATAGCACCTCTCAGAACATCAGAGAGAATGACATGGTTTAAGAGGCTTTAGATGCTGAATTCTACATTTCATTATCTTAATCTCTATTTTTGTATTCCATCCACTAAATGCATACAGCACTACAGACAGATTTTTTATTATTATTTATATTTAGATGGAAATTTTTTAAATGTGAGAATTTTTTTGAAACCAAATAATTTATCATGGAATCATGGAATCACGGGATTTTCAGAGTTGGAAGGGACCTCTAGGGATCACCTAGTCCAACTCCCCTGCTGACGCAGGAATGCCTAGAGCACATTACTGCACATTACTCAGGACTGCATCCAGGTGGGTCTTGAAAATCTCCAGAGAAGGGGACTCCACAGCCTCCATGGGCAGCCTGTTCCAGTGCTCTCTCACCCTCACTGTAAAGAAGTTTCTTCTTGTGTTTGAATGGAACTTCCTGTGTTCCAACTTGTGCCCGTTGCCCCTCGTCCTGTCCCTGGGAACCACTGAAAACAGTCTGCCTCCATCCTCCTTCAACCCACCATTGAGATACTTAGAAACAAGAATAAGGTCTCCCCTCAGTCTTCTCTTCTCCAGGCTGAAGAGTCCCAGCTCTCTCAGCCTTTCCTCATAAAGGAGGTGCTCCAATCCCCCAATCATCTTTGTTGCCCTGCGCTGGACTCTCTCCAGATGTTCCCTGTCCCGCTTGAGCTGGGGAGCCCAGAACTGGACACAGTATTCCAGTTGTGGCCTCACCCGTGCCGAGTAGAGGGGGAGAATGACCTTCCTCGACCTACTGGCCACAGTCTTCCCTATGCAGCCCAGGATTCCATTGGCCTTCCTGGTGACAAGGGCACATTGCTGGCTCATGGATAATTTACTATCTACCAGGACCCCCAGATCCTTCTCCTCAGAACTGCTTTCCAGCAGTTGATTTGTTTTTGTCTTAAATATTCTGTTGATTTAAAATTTTCACAGCTATATTAGACTGATTCTGTTAGATTGTATTCTAAAAAGAAATGTTTTTTTCCCTATACTGAACAGAGAGGAATAATTCTTTGGAATTAAATGTTGACTGAATGCATCACATAAGATGTGATTCATCTACTTAGTGCAAGTGACTCAGAGATTTCATTTTATTTAGATGTATATGTACATATACACACATGCCTGTTTTCCGTTCATCACCTTTTATGCTCTATGTCACCTCTCCCACTCCCTGTGATTACATGTAGGGATCTTATATCTAGACACTTTCCCATCTGCTCCAGAAAGCGCTGCAGAAGTTTTACATCATCATCGTATGTATGTCACAATCATAGCAGCTAATGTCACCAAAGTCTGCATCTGGAAGGCAGTGAGAGAGATACATGATCAGAGCCTTATTTAGCAAGATAATGGGCAAGATTCAGATGCCTGAACACAGCATCTAGTGACATTTTAGAAAGCCCAAAGTATCTTGCCTGGATTCCAGATGGCTCACCAGAGGGATGTGCATCTTGCAGGAGTTATATTCTATTTGCCAGCCCTGTGTAGGTTCTCTAGACATCGATGTTTAGACAGGAGAATCCTACCCAGTTAATCCATACTGTTCTGTAATGTTTTGAAGGGGGTGGGGAGAGGAAGAGTATGTCCACAGAACAGTATGTAAGAACTCCAGAGGTTTCTAATGGCCATATTGAAGAAGAATTACTGAAAGCACTATTTTTTTTTACAGTATTTCATTCCTTATTTCTTTTTGTGCAAAACCAGTGAGATGAGCTTTTCAAGGTGACTTTGCAATCCAAGCTAATTCACAACCTGTCAGAAACTGTTGCTTAAAATAACTGACCCCAGAGGTTTTCCATTCTATTCTAGAAATAAGTAAATAAGAAAATAGCTCTAGTTGCATTTTTAAGCTCACAGTTCAGAAGAATTTTGCCAATTAAAAAGTATACATGTTGATTTACAATGGTCTATTTCTTTTGATATTCTGTATGCAAATAGTGTTACAGTTATTATGAATTAAAATAGGGTAATAAAAATAACTAATTGAGGCTCCTGATCATTAAAAGTATTTGAGCTTTGATGCTTAGAGCACCACTGGACTTAGATTCTGTACCTCCAGTATACCCAGAAGGCTCATCAAGAAATCTCAATCTATTGTTTGTCTTTTAAAATTTACCTCCATGCAGTGCCAGCTCCCAAGACATTATCCAAACAACTCATTCAAAGGTGGTTGTTTCACCCTTGTTGACTGATATTCCCTGTACAGTCTTATTTTTATTCCTTCATTCCAGCGTCACAATGAACATGTTGGTTCTATGTTACTCCAGCCCAAACAGTTACAGAAATTTGGCATGGTAAGGGGAGACAGCTGGAGAGCTATGCTTTTTAAAAGTAGCTGTTCTACTGCTACAGCATAAAGATGTTCTTTTCTGGCCCTTGACGTTCCTGGGCAGTGAACAGCTGTATCAGGCTTTCTGAGTGATTGATAGCTCCTTTCAGCTCAGCTAGGGGAAAGGGTATTATTTGTTAAAGAGCTCTGTCTGTATTTGTGCACTGGACTTTTTCAGGGACTGCTGTGACCTGAGTGTTCCTGTGGATTAGGAGGTACAGGAAGCTGCAGTTTTGGTTAAGTGTCGATTCCAGTCCTTAAACTGAAGTATGTCAGAAAGAAAAGGATTTTAAGCAAAATGCAAATTCTGGGGTTTGATTCTGCTACAGTAGAAATTAGTAGCAGAAATTCTTTTGATTTCAGATGGAAGCAGAACCATCATTATATTGAATTTTCCTCTGTATCTTGAAACTAAATCAAATAAATACATCTTTGGGAGAAAATCCTAGTTGAAACAACACATCGGTTCCATTGCCTAGCTACCCTTCCAGCCTGCACAGCTACCAATACATTTGGAGGAAATTGCATATTCTGTGTGGCAAAGACTCAGCAGAGTTGGAGGTCAGGTATGTGTAAGTAGAAAAGAGGTTTCAGAAACCACTCCAAAAATCCCGCTATATTTTTCCCTGTGGATTGTAGTTGCTCTTGTCATTATAGTCCCTGGCAACAGACTCCTTTAGAAAATGATAGAAAGCTGCTTAGGGAAAGCCACTTTCCATATCCCCTCCCTTTCACATCTTCTTATGAGCCAATTGGTCAGGCAATGGAAAAACAAATTGGACCTTTAAGTCTTTGGGGGGCATTTGGTGCTCAACACTGAGTGGACAGAGAATTGTTTGTAATTTTTTTAAGGAAAGGAAAGGTTTTTGAGAGAAATTAACTTTTTTTTTCTCATTTGAGAAAAGTTTCTCAAAATTCAGTCTGGACTCTGTGGGAATAGGGAGTAGGGCATCAGAAAAAACACTAGTTCAAAGACATAAACATAGTATTAGGAGATTGAGCTTTATCTTCTTGCTCTACATTGAGACCAAGTATTAGAGCATAGTTTCAAGTATCCACAACACGCTCTGGACACTTCATCATCCTGATCAGGCAGCTCAGTCTCTCCAGTTTTTGTACAGCTACTCCGTGGGCAACATACTGCCTCTATAGTAGTGAAGGTAGGGTTCTTAGTTAGGAAATAGAAGATTTTGTTTGGGTTACAAAGAACCCTCATGTTCAAGATACTACAGTTAAAAAAAGCATCAAAGCATACTGACGTCAGAGTAAAATGCTCTTACATCAACTTTGAGGTTTTCTCAGGGAGAAAAAGGAAAGAGTAAGAGTCTAATGGCTGTTTCAATTATCGCTTAACCTTTTCCCATTGTTTACAGTTCAAGCACAGTGCAACTGTGAACAGAAAAAAAATCAAACCAAAAAGTAGCCCACTAGTAGGAGACTACCGTAACCAGCTTCACAAGCACTTACCTTTGTTTCCAAGTTGGAGGAGGATCTGGAAACTGGATTATGAAGCAGGTGTGAGAATCAGTACCTAAACAAAGCATTGAAACAGGCAAGTAAGAAAATCTCCAGTAACAGGCTGCCATCCCAACACCTTGTCTCTATTGATTCACAGACTGTCTTAAAAAAAAAAAAGTTTGAAAATAAGCTGATGGACAATCAGACTAATGTACATCTCTTTGGAAGCTGTCACCTCACCTGAGGAGGTGTCAGGCCTCGGTCCCTGTGGTCTGTGTCTTAGGGGTGCAGAGATAAAGATTTCTTAGATGTCAAACTACCCCAGAAAACCATTTGGAATCAGGAGAGCTTTACTCACACTTAGAAAAATTTACTGTAGAATTACGTGGAAGAACCCACAGAATAATTTAATTTCTTTAATGTTAGAATCTGACAAGTAAAGGTTCTGTGTCTTAAATTTGCAAGAATTTAGATTGTAGTCTGCAGAAACTTCCAGGTTGCTATATTACAAAGTGTTTCACTTCACTAAGTATATGAATGAGGACTGCATATGCATAAAACAGGACTAGAGGAGCTCAGAAATTTCCCTCCCATTTAATTTAGTTTAGATATAGACAAATTGAGACCATATATGTATATATTTATATACGCATATGGAAATATAAATACATTCCTATACATGTATATCTCTGAGCCTGTGTTTGTTGCATGCTCTATCAGTACCAGGTGTATATCCTTTCCTGATCAGAAAACCCAAAAGATTGCTGTTTCTGCTGTGTACCCTCTTGGAAGCTCTTCTAGTCTCTTCTTTGAAGGATCTTCAAGTAAGTTCCCAAGAGACTGTGACAAGACATATTTTCTGTGTCACTTTATAGAATATTTTTTTTACATTGTAGGCTGCTGTATTAGAAAGCCTGGATGTCTCAAATTACAGGAAAAACAAAAGAAATGGCAGTCATCAGATGATCAATAGATAACTTGCTATTTTCTTTATTAAAGGACTAGAGAGAAAATGGACAGCTTTTAGATGGATGTAGCAATTAGAATTTGCATTTCAGTCTATAAGTAAGCCACTTAGAAGTTGGCTTTAAGTGACAATTATTCTTTATGAAAAAAAAAGCCCTTGGAAGACATGATGTTGTCGTTTAATAAATTGCTATGCAACTAATCAAACCAGCCTCCCAACCCACAACCCAATAAAAGCAAACTACACTGGCAGAACTTTGTGCACAGCAGAACAGTGACAGCACCATTCCTTGTGCACACAAAAGTAAAGGGCTGTTGTGCTTAGTTATGGGAGAGAGCTTTCTGAAGGAGAGTAAGTGTGAGTAATGACATTTCTCCTTCCAGCTACCACATTTATGAGATTAGACGGTAAAAAGTATGTTTATGTGATTCCTCCTCCTCTCTCTGGAAGGGATATACACATAAAACCGTTCACTTGTGTTTTGGTTCAACAGTTTTCTTTAGGAAGCTTGAAATTTTCTTTGTTTTGCCCTTGGAGAATATGCATTGCCATTCTCTACAGACAATTCCTGATGTGCAGTTTTAAAATATTTTCAGATATTTAATACAGAGGAGTGAGAATGACAAAGTTTATATCCCTAACTGTAAACCTGCATTGTATCCTTGCTCTTTGCTCTCCCTAACTAAATTAATTTGCTCAATGCTTAGATTCCAAATATTTTCTGGGTATTCTGGGTTTATTTTGGGTACAGTGAATACTTGACTATGAGTCTTAGTGCTCCAGTAGTAGGAAGACTGTTAATATTCTTTTTTTTTTCCTGAGAATCTTTATAACTATATTGGTTTTGGCAGCAACAATGATAGCTGAGCATGTATTGTCAGGAGAGTCCTTCTGAAACAAAGCTATTGCTGGAACAGTAACCAAAGGCTTTATTACTACTGATATGAGGGGAAAAAAAAAAACCTTCTAGGTCATTTTATTTATTTTCATTACTCTTTATTTGCAAGGATTCACATACTCAAATCCTTGAACATGGAGCTAGAATGTATTAGCTGAATGGGAAGAAATGACTAATATTACAAACACTGCATATGATAATAGAAGTTAGTGTTAGGAGTGTGACCGAACATATTTCTCCATGAATTAGTTATTCTGCGTAAAAGTGAGCTGTGCAGCCTGTCATAACTAGCTCCAGCTACCTGACACCTGAAAAATTGTAATTTGGGTAGCATCAGGTATGGCTCCTCTCCACTCACCCACTTCAGGCAATGAATATCTTAATTGCCAGATCTGACTGTCGAGTAGAGTTGTGCAGATGATATTCTATTAGCTGACAGTCATGTGCCATTCAGCTCTGTGCCATCCGTCTCATTGATCCAAAATTAAGCCTGTTCTCCACTGATCCAACCAGGCTCTAAAGGCTAATCCAGCACAGTTTTTCTATGATCAGCAGAATCTCATGCATGTAATTCTTACAGAAAACATTCATGCCTTCTGACCTTCAACATGAAGAATCCAATGCAAAGCCATGGGCAGCTTCTTGTTCTTTGAGAAGAATCTGCTGGCCAATACACAGAGCTCTGTGTTCTCCCTTTGTCAAACTCAATACTGTTTTAGTATCACAACCTGCTATCTAAAAAAACAGGTTGATCATGCTCTTCTATCCTTATTCTCTCAGTACCTTACATCCTTCAGGACAAACAAATTCCAAGAGAAGGAACACACAACTTGCACAACATTAATAAACAGCATTAAAGTGTATGCAAAGAATATTTCTATGGTAGGAACAGGAGGTTTCAGAAATGAAGTTGCTGAATTCAGATTTTTTTCATTCTTGCCAGGAGATTGTCTTTCCCTGCCCATTGCTTATTTTTCCTAGTCTTTTAAAACACGTTTGTAGTGAGTGATTAATTTGAATAATTCTGGAAGGTAAACAGAAAAGGGTCATTTGACACAAGTTGAATTTTTAGGAGAGGGAGTAATTTTAAAAATTCTGCAAGTTGTTTAACAAGTTGAAGTGAAGGGATATTTTGAGATATAAAATTTGTGTTGATATACCAAATGTAGAATGACAGTTCTGACTACTAAAGTCATGCACCATGTTCTGGAAACCATTTTGGTAGAGATATGCCACTCGCATGCTGTAAAGCAGGCAGGAGGTCGATTTCGCTGGGCACCTGAGGATGCTCTACAAGAGAAGGGAAGCCCGTGGGGATCGCATAGCTGCAATCACTGTTCCGAATGTAGCGTGGCGTTCAGAATATGTTCAAGGAAAAGACAAAATGCCTGGGTTGCTCAGCCAGTCCCTGTTGCCGTGACAACTCTGGAGAGCAGTAATTTAGATTAGCCTTAAGGCTACTCTATCAGCTCTAGTAGAGGAAGGGACATAAGACCACTTACAGCTGCTGGAGAAACCACCAGTGCTAATGATACAATGTCCGTATGTATGCATGAACCCATTGTATCAGCTAAATAAAGTATTGAGGTTACTGTCATTTGCCTTCAGAAAGATGGCAGCAATTGTCAGTGCACCAGTGCAAAAGTAGAGCCTGAATCTATAAGAAGGGAGAGAGTTCAGGTTATTTCATTGAGCCAGACCTGTAGCGTCACACTATGTCTGCACTGTGTCCACTGTCTTCCTTTTCCTCCTCCCTGGCCTTGTCAGATGCTGCTGTGCACCATGCCAACCATCTTCATAAGTGGTGGCAGCAGCAACAGCAGGCTACTGGGACTGAATGTACCTCCTCCCCATGTCACACCCTTGTCCTCTTCTATGAGGTACTCTTCAGGCCATTCTTTTGTTCCAGCTTCACTATCTATAGCAACTCTTAGGGACCGCTCCAGGCTTTGCAGGAGATGGCTCACAGACTCTTATAAGTTTGTAGAATTCACCATTTCCTTTTTTGTTGCTGCTCGAGTAATCCCTTTTTGATGTGGAACAGCTTGTGCTGCAGAACCAAGATGTGTCTGTGTCATTCTCCTCTGCCTCCATGCCACTTCTGTTTCTTGGCCTCTTCTTACTTACAGTGTGAAATCGGCAGCAAGGTATAGCAGATTTCCATTCAGCGAACTAAGCCTCTTTTGCTCCAGTCACAGTATGAATCACAGACATCGATCACTCATACTCTTAACATGTTCTTTTCCATGACATAAAATATGCAAGAAATAAGACTTTGTCTGTTTTATAGGTCAGATTTAATGCATTCACAACTGGATCTTTAACACCTCAATGAGGAGAACACAATTGGTGAGGCTGTGTAAACAAGAAGCATATGCAGGGTGTTAATACAGGCTATTCTTTTCTTCTCTTTTAGCAAGAAAAGACTTTGGAGAGCTGAATGCACAACATTTGTCTCATTATGCCTAGCATGCTGTTGCTTTGCTTTTTCACAATGGCAAGGTAGCCTGCTGACACAGCTTGCCAAACTCCTGCCTCCCTCAGCGGATATATAAGCCAGGCTGATGCAAACGGACTATTGAATTGCATTCACTTGGCAGTCCTCCCACACACAAGATGAAGAGCAGCAACTTTGATTTGCAGGACCTCTTCTCATTTACTTCTTTTCTAGTTCAATATCTTTCGTTCGAGAAACATATAGTCTGAACTTAGAATTTAAACTCTGTTCAATGGTCCTATAGTGAAAGAACTTTTGTCACTGTTAAAGCTAACATTCTTCTAGCAAAATAAAATACCCAAATGCATTCCTGAATTCAATGGGACTGCCTAAATATTTAACAAAATCAGGTGCTCAGGTGTTTTCTAATGTATGGCTAAAACCTGCAGAACTAAATTTTGGTTTGGAGGAAACCAAAGGATGTTCTCAAAACGTACTGCATTGCCATTGAGTATTAATTTGAATATATTCAAGTGGTTAATTTAAATATTCACCAAAGGATTGACTTTAGGTAGAATCCTTTGATGTACTTTAGGATTATTTTCCTTTTGTATTTTAGGTCTGTTAAGACTAATGAAAGTAGAGAGAAATGCCTACAATTTACTTTTAAAAGGAGTTCAACTTGTAATTTTAGTAATTTTGAATTTTTTTCTGTTAAAATAATCCAACTCCTAGTTAAACATTATATTCAAATTTTATTGCCTTTTCACAGTATTAGTGGCAAGAAAGGAGATATGTAAAATCAAAAATATGTGACTGTTTTGGATTTTTGGCCATCATTTCTTGCTTGGGAAATGGAGTGGGGAAAGCTGCATTTCTAGAAAAATGCGGTTATTTTTGATGAGAACGGACTGCATGTGAGTTGTTTTCTTTTATTTGTCACATAGATAGTTTAATCCTCCATCTTATGTAAAGCTAGAAAATTGGTGTAGTGTATTCCTGCGTAATATAATAAGGAAGATATGTTTTGCACCCTTGTGGCACCTGCTTCGTGTCCAAATCACTCCCAGCAACAGTAGTACCTGAGATCAGGTTGGGACCTGCAGTGACTGCAGGAGCATAGGCACACAGGAACATTTCAAGAAATCTAAAGCACAGACCTAGCTATGGGGTTCAGGCACTTTCAATGAGCCCTGTAATGTAGTTTTGGAGTATTTTTAGACTATGCTTACTGTATTTAATTCCCCCAGCCCCTTTACCATCCAAATAGGTGCTGCTCTTCAGAAGGATAATTGCTTCTACTAGGCTGTGCTGATCAGTTCTTCTGCCTGCAGTGCTGCAATTAGAGTAACATCATCCCAGTCCTGACTCTAAATGCAGCGTTACTAGAGACCATAATCTTAACATTTTCCTTACCGTTTTCAAAAGGGAGGCAAGAAAGTATCTGTACCAAAAAGCCAAGAGCTTCAGCTGTGTTACCTTTTCGTGTGCTTCTGCGGACTATCAATAGGTATTGCACAGGAATTTGTCCTTATCCCCAACACTCCCATTTCTCTTAGAAGCATGAATACTGGTAAGCACTAACTAGCTTTCCTAGGAAACTATTATCTTTCTGCCCCCCGCCCCCCCTCGACCCAGCCTCCCTTCCTCTCCTCTCTGTCCACTTTAACCAGACAATTTAGCCACTGAAGCTCAGGAAAGCAGCCGGGATCCCAGCCTTACACAGGCACCACATCTACAATTTGATTTTTAATGAGAGAGCGAGAGAAGGATTCCTGTCCCTCCCCTTCTTTGATGCTGATTTTCGTTGGTGTACTTGTCTTCACTAATTCATCTCAGCCACCTTTTTCTCCCTCAGACCGTGTCGGGGCCATACATTTTTAGGCTTTTGATTGTCAATTCAATTCTCACAGCTAGGCACAACTCAATTAGGATCCCACCTCCAGTACTTCAGCTGACTGGCATGTGTCATCCCCTGACTCATCATCACAGACAGCCAGTCTTTTCTTCTGAACCAACAGACTACTATTTTTACCAGCACTCAGAAGCATCAAATGTCAAATAAGTAGCATTGCACCCAGTAGCTGCTGGCCATGTGCTGAGATATCAGGCCAACAGAAACTTTAAAATACCTACCACAATGCTCAGAGACTCTGTGAAATCTCCACTGCGTTCCTTTCGAGACCTTTTTTTACATTGGTCAGTGTAGAATCTGTAGCTCTTTTAAACTGAAAAATCTGAGAATTGCTGTATCTGCTGTTCCTGACCCGACCAAGCTCTCTACAGTGAGATGCTCAAAGTAAAGATTACTTTGCCTAGTATGGACTTTGTCTTAAAGTACCAGTATCTTACATGGCAAGATTTGGCCAGGCTGATTTTCATGTAAGGCCGTGTTAAAAAATTTCATGGAGTGAAAATTAAATTAAGTGCTGACTTTAGAACATGAAGAATTTGAGCTGCTACAAAGGTTTTGGAATAACAGGATTTCCAGACCTGGTCCCTTGACTATGCTATTGCTGCATAATTATGTTTGCAGATCTCTGAAGCTTCGTCTCTCCCAAACTGTCAGGCTGAAGGAGCAGTTGGCAGAGAGGCGTGTGGCAGGTCAGATTCATAGGATCATAGAATAGTTTGGCTTGGAAAGGGCCTTAAAGATCATCTAGTTCCAACCCCGCTGCCATGGGCAAGGACACCTTCCATTAGACCAGGTTACTCAAAGCTCCATCCAACCTGACCTTGAACACTTCCAGGGATGGGGCATCCACAACATCTCTGGGCAACCTGTTCCAGCGTCTCACTACCCTGACAGTAAAGAATTTCTTCCTGATATCTAATTTAAATCTACTGTCTTTCAGTGTAAAACCACTACATTCACTATACTCCCTGATGAATAGTCCCTGTAGGCCCCCTTTAGGTACTGAAAGGCTGCAATAAAATCTCCCTGGGGCCTTCTATTCTCCAGGCTGAACAACCCCAACTCTCTCAGCCTGTCTTCACAGGAGAGGTGCTCCAGCCCTCTGATCATCTTTGTGGCCCTCCTCTGGACTCGCTCCAACAGGTCCATGTCCTTCATATGTTGGCCCCAAATCTGGACACAGTACTCCAGGTGGGGGTCTCATGAGAGAGATTCCCAGGTAAGGCCGTATCTCTACCTTCCAGCAAGGTTCCAGTGACAGCAGGGCCCCAGTGGATGGGCTCCTTCCCCTCCTGACTATGAGGAGCAGCTAATTGCCAGGCTGACCAGCTGTTTCCAGCTCACTGGTGGGGGAGCAGGCAAGGGTCACACTGCAGCACTGCAAGGTGCAGGTGCAGGTCTCCCTTCGTGACTCAACAGACATGGGTTCTGCTGCTGCCCTTTTGCAGCTCCAAGTGAATGCACTGCTTGCTAATTTATTTATACCAGCTTGTTTGGTCAGAGGAGTTGACTGGACCATTAGTGTCAACTATGTTAGAAGACAACAGCCGTGGAAGAGTTTTACTGGCAGATTTGGGACACATGAGAGAGCTCTTTGAGGCTAAGAAACTAGTGATATTTCAGGTATCTCAATTCTCTTCTTACAGTAGCTATAGACATGAATTCTGTGTAGCCAAATAAAAGAACATTTAAGACTGAGAACTGATTACAAAGTTATCACTTTTAGTACATAAGCAAGACATATTTCCAATTTGCATTCTGCCTTAAGATACTATATTTATTGTTCTGTTCTTCCTTCCTTTTTAAAGAAGCCATTGCAGGCTTTTCTTAAATCCCACCCCCACCCCGTTCTTTCTGTAGAGTCAGTATTAGAACCAAGAGGCCTCTAGAGTGATGCTAAGATACAGCATCTTTCCTTTCCCTCCAGATACTGAAAATCTAGGCTGGCAGGTTTCTCGTGAGGAAAGTAATCATTTTGCATTACTGGCATCCCAGAACTTCCCCATATGTTTGCTGTTTTGTTTTATTTTGTTTAATGAAGTCATGATTAGTAAAACGCCTTGTGTTAAGAATTTTGAGCACTAAAGTGGATAATTTCATCATAAGGCAGGAAAGACTCAGAGATTTTTTTTTCTCTATCATATATAAGAAATTACTTGCATTCATGAGATTGGGATAAATACGCATTCTGCATTCTTTCAGACATGATAGCAATGAACATTTTTATGGCCTGATGACTAAACATAGGTTTCCAGAAGGAGAGCACATGCATAATTTGACTGAAATGCATGTGTCTGAAAAATTCATACCAAATATGTTAACTACAAGTAGTGGAATATGAATGGAGTAATAAAGTTGCATTTGTTTGTAAAAAAAAAATCAAAAAGAACTTAAAACCTTCTTGTTAAATCAGGGTGGCTTGTGTCAGTAAAAACTTGATATGACAGAAGGTAAGTATTTTGACTATCTAACGACTAGATATTATCTAGACAAATAAAAATATTAGACAAGCAAACTAACGGCTACTGGTCACTGGCAGCAATAGCTTAAACCATAGAAACTTGTAACTTGCTTTAGGATTCACGTATGTGAAGCAAGGTTTGTTACCAATAGCAGAGAGTAGGTTATGGTTCTACAAAGAGGTAAAATTAACTACATTAATAAATAAATTTTTGATTGTGAAATGTATGTAGCCATAGCAACAAAAAATTTCAATTTTTCTAATACCTAAAGAATAGGATCATGTGCCCCTGCCTTGGAGGGTCTGAGTAAAGGCTTGGCACCACTTCAAAAGCAAAGCAATACTTGAGAGCTTCTCCAAAACTGATGTCTAGATTTTAGACAGATCCCATTGAGCTTTTAATGCTTAAAGCACTGTAAGTCAGTGTAAAATTCGACACGCAATTTACTTAAACCCTGACCCACATAAATCACATTTAAGAATAACTCTTTTGCCGTTCAGGTCTTTGCATCTTTTCAACACTAATAGATGGGCAGCGTACAAGGACGATGACACTGATTCTACATAAGGCACAGAGCAGTCATAAAATATCTGTGCTTTCTTTCAAAGACAGATAAAGTCTGGGTTTGAACAGCCTGACTAGATCTGAACATCTTTTAATTTTATTACTAGCCCTATAAAGCAGATGACTACAAATCTTTTCTTTCTGGAAAAACAACCAAATGCATGAGTGTTGGGAGGAATTAAATTTCCATGTATAACTCTTATCTTCTCATTCAAAGTATCTAAGACCTTGGAAATTCTGGTTATTTCTTCCTCTAAAGAAGATATTGTCCCCCACTGTAAAAACTTTGATTGTCTCCTATTTTGTGGTTTCTCTGTTTGTTTCTTCTCATTCCAAAATAATGTTATTTATCAGGGTTTTTTTCTTCTCATTGCTGGCCATACATTGTGGCAAATCAAAGCTGCTCACCTATGTGTATTATGAGAGTGTTTCCTTCTTCAGTTCAGAAGTGTTGCTTGTCTCAATGTCCCAAATCAGGTCGTGGGAACTTGAAGAGGTCGTTAGTAGAGTATGAAAGCTACAATCTGTCCTTAAGGACCCTGTTTTTAAGACTCCAGTAAGTCTGCAGCAGCGCAACCAGTTTTCTAGCATTGATGACTTCCTACTTTTTTACTGCAGAAAACTCCTTGTATCGTTCTACAGTCCTGCCTTTCTTACAGCTCTCACAGCTTTTTCCTTTGCTCTCAATCTGATCCTTACACTCTCATCTCTGTTTTACACTTTCCCTTCTCTCTGCTACATGAAACAGTTGGGCAAGCAGTTTCCTCTTCCTTGTGTTCATTTCTATGAAGAATGTATTCTCTGAGTGACTGAATTCTTCTGCCTAAATGAGGTTGCAAACAGGTCAGAATCAAATGTTAACTGTCTGAAAAGAGTGATGTATGCAAAGGATGTCCATAAAGACAAGATAAAGAACATACGGATATGTACATCTAAATATGGAAGAAGATGATAAAGAAACTGGTTTAGGATGACAGGAGATTAAATGATCTCCCATCAGTTATTTTGTGTAGGCTCCAAGAATGTAATCACTTCAAAATTAAGACTCTTCAGATCTTTGAACATTTGGATAGACAGAGTTGTTGTTTTCATGTCAATAACCCTTTTCACTATTTTTTGATATTTCAGGTCATCTTCCCCCATTATAAGGATCAGAATGAATATAGATGAATGAGTGGAGAACAAGGGTAGCTGAGCACTCTTATAAAAAGCCAAGGATATTAATTTAAGTTTATGTGAACTTGAAAGGAATTTCAGTTTACCAGTTTCTATAATAGAACTTTTACTCTACTGAAAGATAATTGCATTAAAATGTGTGGGGAAGCATGATCATGATGACCTTGCTGAAGGCCAAATCTTTCAAAGGTTTTTAGACACATAATAGGCACTGACATCAATATATATCTTCAACCTGTGCACCTTCACATAACATTCTGACCTGTCATTGTCTTCAAGAGGAATCAGGCCCAAGGGGAAGTTACTAGTTTTATCCACCATCTCAATAAGCTGTACAAGATAGAGTACAGTTGGAGTCTTCATACAAAGAACAGTAAAATTTGTAATAAGGAAAACATTTCAAACAGCTGACATCTCTCATTTTACCAGGCATTTTCATCTTTAGTCTAGAAGCACTGTAAAGATCCTGGTAATAAATAAATCCTGGATCAGCTTGGAATCAAGCAAGCAGACAGTTCTCTACATTCTGCTGAGTCTTACATTTTGTTTGTGGACTCTTGCTCAGTGCAAGTTGATATTGTGCTAGGGAACTGAACTAGAATTATATTATTAATGCTGGTCCTAGACCTTCCGACCATCGGTAATAAATCAGCCACCCCAATAATGATTTTATGAGTACATAATGTGCTCTGCATCTTTTAGAAATATAAGATAAGTTAATGCAACAATAGAAGAAGTCTTTAAAATGGTTTACCATTTGTCAGAGGGTCTTTGAACTTCCTAGTTGATAGAATATGGCATTCCTCTTATGCAGAAAGTTTGAATATGAAATCAGATGGGAAAATCCGGAACTACTTAACACCTCTAGTTTTTCTGGGACAAACTTCTCCCCCAACACAACTGCTTTTGAACATGATGTATTAACACTAATTATGCTGAAAATAAGACAATAACATTCAGAGGTGAACTTAATGTCTGAGTTTAGTGGAAAGCCAATTTAAATGGATAAAATCTTCTACTTCCTCTAGCTATCTTAGCCTGTTTGTTTTATCATTGTCCTTTTGTCACCTTCATCATTGATCATGCACTGTGAGTGAATTGCTGAGCAGAGAAAGACTTCACCGTAATCAAAATTTACACAAGGCTTTTCTCCAGCTGTTCTCCACCACATTTCGCATACTATGATTGGGGCACGCAGCTCAGAATACACAGACACTGACTGAAGTTATATTTCTAACACTGTACATATATTCTGTCTGAAATATCCTTCTTGCATTTATCAGGATGTTAGGACTGCAAATCAAACCAAGATGGTAAGAAGACAGAGGCATAGCATGAAGAAAAAAAAAAGTGCTTCTTACAAAATGTTGTTTTGTGTTTTCCAAGACTGAAAACCCTGTTTGGTTTTTTTTCTTGGGTGAGGCTTCTGAAGATTCTGAAACCATTGGGCTTTCCATCACCACTGGAAGACCTGTTCTAACAGACTAACTGTACCCTGCTTCCAGAGATTTAAATGAGATGTGAAAGACTTATCTTCCGTTACTTACTTGAGGATTTGACCCACCATCTTCCACACTCCTCAGTATTTATTAATAAATAAGTGACAATTATTTGGTCTTTGTCCTCCAAAATACCCATGCTATATACATCTATTGAGAGACACTTCATTACCTAAAGCCTTTATAGCCCACTGTACAGGGAATTTGTGAAGTGGCAGATAGAAATTGAAATCCTAAATTTTAGGAAAATTTCGTGGAAACCTGAGCCTTACTGTGGAAATTCATGTTGTAGAGCCACAAGTATAAATTCTTAAAATGAGACATCAGATATATCCTTCCTTCGTTTTCATTCTGATGCTATTAAGTACAGAGGTCTCTGGCTAAATCTTTGCATATCAGGTATCTCCAGGGTGCTGTTCCCCATCATGCCAACATCAGAGAGGAATTCCATGGTCTAGTCTTCGTTTTTATGACAGCCAACTCAGGATTACTGGTCGCTGGTAAGGGAAGATGTCAAAGTTTAATGCCAGCCACCAAGTAGGACCACGCAGCCGCTTGCTTAGTCCCCCCCTACCCCACACCCCCTACCCCGGAAGGGTAGGGAGAAGAGGGAGAAAAGAAGGGGAAAGGAAAAAAAAATCTTGTGGGCTCAGATAAAGACAGTTTAATCAAACAGTAACAGAAGAGGGAAATAATAATAACACAACAATAATGGTAAAAGAATATATGAACTACAGTAATACGACATAAGTTGCTCTCACCACCCAATGATCGGTTGCCCAGCCCATCCTAAGCAGCAATCGCAGATTCCTGCCCCTTGGCCAACACTCATTTATATACTAAGCATGACATTTATGGTATGGGATATTCCTTTGGCCAGCTTGTCCTGTCTATGCTCCCTCTCACCTTCTATGGGAAGCTGAAAAAGTCCTTGACTAAAATAAACATCCCTTAGCAGCAACTAAAACAGTATGTGTTATCAACATTCCTCATACCAAATCCAAAACACAGCAGCCACCAGAAAGAATATTAACTCTATCCCAGCTGAAACCAAGACACAAGACCAGTGACAATTACTGGTTACATACTCAATTTCATGAAGTTTTTCTCTAATTATCCATTTTTAAAGTAAGGCAATAAGATCAATGCCCTTACAATTCCTTTTAAGCCATCTTTTTGCATACTTATTTTCCATGTCTTTTCCTAGTCCTTCCAATAATAACACTCTAGATCCCTCCCTCACAAAACTGAAGGATCTAGTTTCTAGTTAAGATTACATCTTTCATTCCCTGGTACCCCTTAAAAAATAAGTACATATAATTGCTGATTTGGTATTGTTCTTGGGTTTGTGTGCTTGGCCGTTATTTGGATCCTTCCTGCTGTTTTTATTTAGGAGAGCAAGGAGATGACAGAGTCAGGTCTTTGTTGCTTGCATTTCTCGATGATGACAAAAGAATATGAACAAAGTCCTATCTTAGTAAGAAGTAAGAGTATAGTAAGAGTGTAGTAAGAACAAAGAACAGAAAACAGTATCTTCCTTTGTTCAGGAATCAAAATCTTGCTGACAGTTTATAATGCAGGCAGCTCTATCTCTGTTTTCTCTAAGATCTGTGTTATCTGGTGTTTCTTTGGTTTTCTCTGAGCTGCCTGGAAGTCACTCGTCTAGTTTCATCAGCTGTAATCACAGCTCTTCAGTTTGTAAGTTCTCCTTAAGTTTCTTCTTGTTCAGGTATTTCCAAACAGAACAACAGATATTAAATTTAGTGTCTTCCAGATTTCCAGTTATTTGACTTCTCGGGGAGGCATCGAAGAATTCTTTCATCAGATCTAGATGGAAGATGGCTAGAAGCTTGTCTGCTTTAACAAGGTCTGTGTTTCTTAGAGATCAAAGGCATCTTTACTGACACAAATGCTTCCAGCATGATTGCATGTTTTCCCAATTAATATCGCTATATAAATCTCTCCAAAATTCCTAGGAGTGGGAGGTTTAGGAAATGCTGGGTTATTTTTGAAGATTATTTATAAGAGACTATTGTCCACATTCTGTGAGACAAGCCACACAAATGGGACATTCTGAAAAGTAAAAAATAGAAAATGTATCCTCGCTTCTTTTCACTATGCTGATTTTTGTTTGGCAAAAGCTTTTTTATCAGCTATTTAGTCAAAGAAAATAATGGGAGTAGTTCCTCATGTTGCTAAAAAATCTTGAATGTGACTTTAATACATAACGAGAGTGTGAAATTAAACAAGAAATTAGTGAATGTGTGTTAATTCAACTCCTTAATTTGGGAAATTTCACTGAAAGAAGGAGACATTGTTATCAGATTTCTCTGCACAGATTTCACTCAAATAGCAGCCCATGAGCTTTCATAATCACCAACAAATTCATATTCATATATTTTACATTTATTGGGGGTCAAATGGCCAATAGCAGATTTCTGCACAATAAAATATATATGAAAGGATTATGAGCTATGGAAGGATTGGAGTTTCAGGTTCAGGAAAAAGGCAAATATAAAATGTCCTGGAACACGTATGAAGTAAAGAACTGGATAGATGAGAGGAGGAGAAGGTTGCAGCAATTCTGACCCATCTAGCCAGTGGAGTGTCCTAGTTCTTGCTAAATCTACTAGATCGTCTAAGAAGTCATTTCTTTCCTCCAGTGGAGGGACGGGGGGAAGATACCATGCCAAAGGGAAAAGAACAGGCTTGTAACGACACTGATGCTCTCTCCTGCAAGACAATTGCTCCTGCAGTCCCATTTTGGATGTGGGAAGATGGTCTGATAAGTCTTTCTTTATGCTTTACTTTCATTTTGGTTTGATTTAATCCAACCTTGATTTTTGATCGAAATCAACTGTGTGGACTAGGTTCCTTTGTATGGACAGGAAAAGGATCACTGTAGTGTGCCTCTGCACAGTGAAATAATGGCCTGTATGGGGGACTCCTCCCCAAAAGAATTAGGTGACTAATAAATTAGTGAAGCTAGCATTATGGTAGTGCTTTCTAGAGCACTTAGTGCGTGTTGATTTTCAGCTCAGGCTTGCTGCAAGCTTAAGTATCACTTAAGCATATTTTTAGAAGAATAAAAGCTGAGTGAATGGCATCATGATTTATGTCCTGATGCTACCCTGATGCATTGTATTACAGGCTTGCAGCACTATTACAGAGAACTTTTAGGCTCTCTGCCAGGTTTGCTCAAGTACAATATCTAAGTGGTTCTGCATTTTGAGGTGAAAATCAAAATGCTGTTTCTGTCTGTATATTTACCCTACATTTTAGTGTTTTCTCCAATACTATTTCGTTATACTTATTCTTCTCTCCTTCATTGCAAATCTTATGACTTAACATATAAGGCAAGTTTTTTGCAGGTTTTTTTTTTAATTATTTTACAGGGTTTTTTTTTAAATTATTGTTTTAGAGCCACAATATTCTTTTGTGTGTTCTCTGATGAATCAGACATACAGTACTTCTAAAAGTGTTTCACATTGACAGGGGGTCCTAACGAAGGACAATTATATTCGACCATTCTCAGTCATCAAATTAGACCCTCTACTACAAAAGCATTCAGAGCTCCTCATCAAACTAATGCCAGCAAGAAATTTATGTGTTAAGAAAAAATTATTGCCCTTTACCTCTAATACATTTAGCTCACACCAGAGAGTGATGACTGTCTCTTAGATTCAGCTGGCTTTCATGACATTACTTTTTTAAATGCATGAAATTTTCAAAGAGTTTTCACTGTGGGCCTGCTCCCCTTAAAACTAGCTGATATTTTGGCAGTGACCCGAAAAAGGTCATTTGGAGACCCTGACTTTGAGACTAGCCAAAAGGCTTAAATATAACTTTTTCATTCTAGAAAAGAGGTACAAAACTCATATTTTCTTCATTTTGAAAATGTTCATTTATACATTACTTGTCATAATATCAGAGGAAAATCTTTTATTTCTGGTCACAGATATTTCCCATTAAAATAAATGATAAGCGGCTCTCAGTGTGAAACGGTATTGCTTTGGTTGCCTGGTAACAAAAAAAAAAAAAAAGAAAAATGTTCAAAAAGAGGACGTTGGAGCCAGTAAAATGAACAACAATGTTTACATCAATAGAGTAAGAAAATTCTTGCTGTCTTGGTGCCAAGCACAGGTTTATCACACTAGCACATTTACAATATTAACTGTTTGAAATGCTGGCTAAATCTATATAAAAATCCTAACTTGTCTGTGTCCATTTGTATCATAGGAGCACAAAGATGCAATGCATGGTCTTTTCTACTGCAGTGGCCCATTAAATTTTCTTCATAACACTTTGAATATTCCAAAGGCAGTTCACTTCAGTTTAATTAAAGAGTGTTGCTTGTGAAAGTTTACTACTATATCTATCTTTCCTTTGCAGTCTGTGACATCCTTACATTTTTATTGTAGCAGTTATAGAATTTTTCTTAGGAACAGCATTTTTTGTTAGTGTCACACAGTACACTAACTCCTTGCAAATATATGCAATACATTTTTCATCAGATTGTCACAGAATTTCAATAATTCAATATAATTCACAAAAATAGCAGTTCACTTTAGGACTTATTCATAGGCATTCATAAATCTGTTTGCATAATGAACATTTCTAGACTTATTATTGATATTGCATATAATCATTGTCGAGATAAAATCTTTGCCTGGCCACAGGCTGCATATTTTCAACACCCACATACATTCACTAAAACTGACAGTTTCTCTCTGATAAATCGTGTCTGATGATTGTCAGCAGTGCGAGCAGTAAAATCACACAACAGCAATCATACAACACCTTTACCCTTATTTGGATGGGGACAAGGTCTGCCCTGGTATCCCAGACCAGATCCTATACATAGATGCATGCGGACAAGTCCCTTGGGTTAATAAGATACCTCAAAGATGCCATTTTGCAGCAAACAGATGTGATCACGGATTCAGAAGAGAATGTTTAATATTGTGAACCAAACTGATTTTTAGGGCTGGCAATGGGACAATATGTTCAAACTAAATTTGAAAATACACTGCAAGGTGTATGGTCGACAACTGCAGAAAATAACTGATTTTGGATTCTCTGATTTTAAGGGGAAAGGGTGAGTGTTGGTAAGAACAGGCAAAGAAATTAGGATCCTCTTTCATATGAAGGAACATATTTTGTTTTGCAAAGATAACAACAGTGGCACTAAGGAGAAGTTATGAAGATGATAATTTTTGAAGGACATGTTCAATGAATAAGCTATAGGTAGGTAGAGGAGGGAGGAGGAAAAGGAATGCATGAAGATATAAGTCATATGTCCATATGTGTGTTTGTGTTCCTAGCATATGGTAAAGGACAGTGAGAAAGAGGGACGCAGGGAAAGCAGAAAGGACGTGACTGAGAGAGAAGGGTAAAGTAAAGAGAAAAAACCCCTCTCTGTCTCATTACCTGTTAACTCTGAGCAACTAGGAAAGAAGAATGACATTTCCTCAGAGCATAGCAAATATAGTCCACTGAAAAAGCTAAATATTCTTTGCAGAGTTTTTTCAATTTTTATTATTTTAGAGCCAAAATGTTCTTCTGTGTGTTCTCTGATGAATCAGACATACAGTACTTCTAAAAGTGCTTCACATTGGCAGGGGGTCCTGATGAAGGACAATGATATTCTAGACCATTCTCAGTGAATAACAGCCTACAAAAGTGTTACAGTTACAGTGAGGAAGATTTTTCTTTAAAAAAAATATTTTTTTCTGGGAAAATAGTGATTTGTCAGGATCTGAGGCTTGGGATCTTTTCAGGAAAATGCCAATTTTTGTGAAAACGTAGTTGAGAGAGGTTTCTCAGATCAAGATCTCTACTAAGGTCGCTTATATGATCTGAGGGAGATCTGGCAGTGTCGTTCCCACCACACCCTGTGCAGTCTTGGGACGTCGGGTGCAGTCTGCGGCTGCACGCAGCGCTGTGGGGGTGCTGATGGCTTAGGGTGTTCCACTTGCCACCATGATGGTGACATCGTTTCCAGCTCCTATTATCGTCATGATACCACTGTTTGCAGAACAGTTTATACTTAAAACATCTACATTTTTGTCAGGTTCTTCTTCAGGTGCAGGAATCCTGGGCTCACCCACAGCTATGCAGGCGCAGCTGCAGAGGTGGTACTTGGAAACAGACGGGTGCCCACCATCAAGCCAATACTGCTGCTGAACCTTTTGCATCAGAAAAACACAACCTGAATGTAAGTATCTGTGTATATATTTTTTCATATATAAACATGTTTTTAAATGTATATATTTACATAGGTATTTGTATATATATAAAAAAGTATGGGTTGGTCATTAAATTGTAGTATATAACTAATATGACAGACCTGAAATCTGCACATCAACGGTATAATGGGCAATAAAACTTTCATGTCAAATTGACAAGGTTAGAAATTGTTTTTGTTTGATTATTTGTTTGCAATATTTGCCTGGCTAGTAGAGCAGCTGCGCAGGAATAAACACATGTGACATTTCAGGTCAATTTCTCTGTGTGCTGAATTTCAGTAATTTGTGCTGCTGTGGGCTCAATACAAAGCAATAAGAAAGACACTGGAAAGCGGCCTAAGACATTCCTTTTGGCAGATTATTTTTCCCTGTTTACTGGTTGATATAGTTAGCAATCTTGGCTAGATTTGCAAGGCATAATGTGAGCCTGTTTCCTGGTGAGATACACAAATCAAGGGTCCCAGAGTGGCCAAATATTCTATGTTTGTTTTACATAGTCCATTACAGAGACATTAACATCTAAAATCCAAACAAAATGGGTAAAAACTACTTATAATTATATTGTCTTTCAGGATGGTAATCTGACCTAACTCTAGATTTCTACAGTGGCATTCTTTTCTGCCCTTGTAGTCAATGGGAAAACTTGGGCTTGATTCACATGATCAAATGTGATTTATATGATCAAACTGATATCAGGTTGAGAAGTATCACACCATAAAAAAGTCTATTTCTCTGTGGATAATTTAGCTACACTGGAAGAGATCGTCTCTCCTTTTCAGTTTCTTTCTGCATAAGAATTAGTCTTTCCACTTCTTTGTTCTCAACTGGGACACTGATGATGATGTGTCAGTAGTAATTTGTAGCCTTGTGTATTTCCAAGGTTTTTGAAGATTTGGGGCTTGCTAAAATATGATGAATTCATGGTTGTGCTGTTATGGAATCCTTGTGAGAAGCTGCAAGTGAGGTTCCACCACTAAAGATGTGTGAAGAAGGGACAAACACATTACTGGTCATGTGAGAGAGTAAAAAACACCACAGGAGAAGAAACTTCTAGTTTTTCTTCAGACTGTACAGATTATTAATAAGGATTCAGTGGTACATTGGTTAGTGGTATGTTTGCTACCTATAGAGGTACTGATTAGTCTAAGAACGTGCTCTTGAATTTATAATTGATTTTATGTGCAACTTACAGTAGGTAAATAGAGAGTAATGAATAAGTTGATACAAAAGTGAAAGGGGAAAAAAAAAAGAACCAAGAAGGTAATTACACTAAAAGCAAAAAAAGCTTAAAAAGGAAAGACTTTCTGATATACTTCCAACTTCTTTCAGCTGTATTTAAACTGCCATGCAGATGTGGTCTGTCACACACCTTGCATTCCCTATCTCTGAAGTGTGCAGGTGGGGGGACCTGACACATGATGCCCTCCTGGTTCTCTGACAGGGTGAGGTTCAGAAAAGACCAGTGTGCACTTGCCTCTTCTTCCCACGAGGTCTGAACACCGTCAGTGTGTGCACCCAAGCTACTGCACCCATTTTTATAAGACCGCTTGACCTCTTTGCAGTCTCTTGCATCTATTGTCCAAGCACCTTTGGCACTGTGAGTGGCTCATTTCACAAGGTATTGACCCTACCTGAGAGATCTTGGTTAAAAAATTCTGATATTTGTGTTACGAATAACATGAGGAAGGATTTTGGTGGGTGATAAGATGAAAAAAGAGTTTGCTTAAAAATTGACGAGACTTTTTAGATTAGCGTTTAAAGTGTGTTTTCCATGCAACACAAGACAATACTTTCAGGATAATTCAGAAATTGTTGTGCGATGAGTGGTAAACATATATGTAAGTTCTTTTGATGATAAGATGAGAAAGCCAAGTGCTCTGCTGGATCAGACCCATAAAAGGAACCGCCCAAGTATTTTAGAAATGGTGTGTACCAGGAGATCAGGTTTTTGTGGGGAAGGAAGAGGCTTACACTCATGTTTTGCAGGAATATTTTAATTTCTCTGTATCTGTCAAATACCAATTCAGTTTAGTGACATCTGTTTCATGTATCATTTTCATTGGACATGATTCAGTTCAGAATGGGATTTCAGGTAGAAGTAGCAGAAGAGAAATGTTTTCTTCTCAGGACCATCTAGTTTTTGGGACATGTGCCTACAATATAGAAAAGGCAAGTACTGGTCCCTGCTATACAGTTCTCATCTAATTGATTGCATCTTGCTTTCTCACATCTCAGATAATTTCAGATATTAGTGAGTTATTGGCTATTCTAAGGTAATTTTTCCATTGATTATTTGACTTTATAGAAGTAATTATTCATTTTCTATGCAGGAATTAAGTCGATAATCTTTTAGTTAGAGTGTTTACCTAAAATCTAGGGGTGCCATGTTCCAATTTTTCCTCTGAGAAGCACAAATTGAAAAGTAGTAAAAAATATTCAAAATAGAATCACTCCAAGAGAAGAGGCTGTAAGAGCACTTTATCTCCGAGCTTTGAAATCTTCGTATGCGTAGCACTCAACTGACATGTGGATCCCTCACAAAAAGGTTCTGCATTTTTATTTTGAAAAACACCTTTTAAGATCCTGGCCTTGTCCCTGTGAAAATCTCTAAGATGTGTTGGATGCGTGGATGTGTAGCAAATTTGTATACTTTGTGAGTCTGGAATCAAACTGTCCCCCCAGTTTCATTTAAGTTTAAAGCCATTCCAGGTTTATTGGGGGTTGGTTTTTCGGGATAGTTTTTGCTTTCCATTGTAAATATAATTCTGACTTGTCTCCAAGGAAATAACACTTATTCAGAACATTTCAAGGTATTATATTTTTTATTGTTTAGTGACATTCTTTGTATAACTAGACTTTTTTTTCTTTATTCTTGCCATCAGTAAAGACTGTTTGTTGAAATTGTCTAAGTATTCTGTGTAGTATATATATCATCTGATATTTTATTCTATTTTGTTTACCTTCCCTAGAAAAGCAAGAAAAAAGTAGGTTTTTTTACCCTATATAGCTACAGAAAGATTTTTAAAGTATTGGCAGTCTCCTTTCTCTTGGAGAAGAAATAAAGATAGAAAAATAAGTCCTCTTGTAGACGGATTTTTGGTTTTATCCTTGTTTTCCACCATGAAAGACCTCTTTAACAAAAGGGTATGTAGGTTAGAAATAATTTAGAGTAATTAATTAGTTTTTACAGCACATAATATAGAAATACTTATTCCACAGCATTTTCTTGATTCCTGTGTAAGTGACAAAAGGACATGGATATTCTTGAAGAATTCTTAGCAGGTGGCCATCTGCGTGCTGTTTCTTTAGATGATGTCTTAATTCCCAGCCTCACAATAAAAGCTCTTTAAAAATATTGCTGACCAAGCAAAAACCCCCACAATTGCCTACAGAAAGACAAACAGTTGTTTTTCTTCTTAGGGTATGGGACACGTTTTTTTACTGCAGACATTTTTATGTGAATTTCAAAGATTAAAATAAGCAAGAGAGCTAAATTTTCAATAAACGATGAATGAATGGTGGTAGGGTCCTATTGTTTCCAATATTGATGCCAAATATCCAGATAAGTCTTGCCCGGTAGTCTAATAAAAATATATATTTATTACAGTCATATCTGTAAAGTGCTTAGCGTGCCACCAGTCACTTATTGATACCCTAACAACAATTTATGAAAGTGGTATTAATGAAAACTTTATTAGATCATGTGTGTACTGATTTTAAGGATACATAATTACATAACTAGATTCTTTCTTTTCAGAAACCTTCTTATTCTGCTATTCATTTGAGGAGTAAACCATTTAACTTCTCTTTTTCTAGTTTATCATCACGGTGAGAGATTGGTAGTCAGAAGGTAAATGACAAGAAAATTGCCAAGGAACCAGAGTTAAACAGTAACAGCACTAAATCAAATTCAGATTCCTTTTTTCATTCTTCTTCATGCATTTATTCTTAAAACATAAACATTTGTGAAGTGCTTTGGGAAGCAATTGGTTTAACAGGAGATACTTGAATTATAGACAACAAAAAATGGCTTTGTAAATACCTTTATTTAGAGCACAGTTAGCATAAATGCTTTCATACAGAAAGTCTGAATTATTCTCTGAAGGGAGCGTATAGTTTCTTTCAAAGAGAATTTAATAAATCGTGCTTTGTTGGCACTTGGCAATTGCCAAGGCAGGAAAGGCAGGCTAAGCAAGGCTGTCATTTTAAGTGTTAGTACTCCCAGTGTAATAAGAGCTTGCAGAGAAAAAAAGTCCATTGAAGGATGTCATGCCAAACTTGATAAGAAATCCTCTATGGCAGCAATTAATGCCTTCTGAGTTCAGGAACAAAGACGTAATTTCACAAGAAATTTTCAAAAGTTAAGTCATAGAAATGTATTCCATAGAAATCTTGAATAATGTATTGTAAGAGTCCAGGAAAAGTCAAACAATTCCCCAGACTGTACTTTTTAGTATGGTAATAACCTCTGCCCATGTCTTTCACTTACTTATGTCAGTGTCCCTGCATGAGCACCTTGTTTTTGTTAATACTTCATCCCACCTGACCATCCGGGCTTTTTGTTTCCTTGAATGCAAAAGTTCATTGTACTTGATGATAATCAATCATTATTGCTAATGCTCTATTAAACTGAATGATAGAAACACATATCTTATTGGATGTGAGTGGTCTGTTAGAAGCGCATTGCAGGAGGCAATACTGAATCCCCTTGCATCCCCAGGTGACTTGTCCTATTCAAAAAAACTGGAAATTAAATTTTTGTTTTGTCTTTATATGGACACAAACATTTGTGGTAAACTTTATTGGAATACTATAGACAGGTTGTGTTTGTGTTTCTACAGCCTTCGATAAGGACAGGCTGGCTGGTGTAAAAGCCATTTTAGGAAGCTGCTGCACCACACATGAATTGTGTGAGATTTGTAGACAAAAGCAACGGTGTATGCTAAGAGCTGAGGCTTGATAGTTCTGGGGACTTCAGTTGCAGTCAATACTGGTACAATGCAGAGGCAGGCACTCTCCGAACATTGCAAAAGAAGGGAGTACAGACTAACATGTTGCTGAATCAGTTTTGACAGAACTCCTGAAAAATGTGTATGTGCATGTATTTCCCAATTTGTACCAGATTTTTCCATTGATGCTGTGTTCAAGCAAAGATCTAATTGTCCTATAGGGGAATCAAATATGAGTGAAACAGTACACAGCTCTGATACAGTCCCCTCCAAAGGAGTGTCATTCTTGCATAGCAAACCCAATCTTGCGTGATCCCAAATGATCGTTATTGCCGGCACAGAAAACCACTGATTGGACTGAATTCTTTAAACATATATATACCAGAAAACTGCTGTAGGTGCTTGCAAGTGCCAATTAGTGTGAGAGTTTGGACATGTTTCAATATATTTTTCTTTTGCTTTCCTCCTTGTTTAGTCTTTTATCACTAGAAATCATCTTTCCTCTCCCTTCCCACCAGGAAAGAGGTTTTCTAGCAGTAAAAGATTGTCATGATTTGGGCTGGCCTGGCCACTAAGTCAAATGACAGATGCTCTCCCCTACCTGTCTCTCCAAGGAGAGAAAGGAGAGAAAGAGAGACTTGGAACTTTCTTCTGCTCACATTGTAAGAGTTGACTGTTTCATTGAACTATCTCCCATTTTGCACTGCAGCCTTGCTAGTGGATCAGAGGAGAAGTGTTCTTTATTGTTCCAAAGTACAAGAAAACATTCTTGGATGACAAGATCTAGTGAGATGGAAATCTACCTTAAAACAAACAAACACCACCTACGCGTGAACTATAGTCTCAACCTTTGCTTCTCCAAAGGTTGTTTATGGTCAGCTTTTGAAAGGAGAGAGTACTCTTCATTCTTTTTTACTCCTTGGCTTTTATTATAGATTATATGTTTGGGCTAAAATCTTTAGAACATAAAAGATGGTACTATCTAACTGAGTAGTTTAGAATCATAGAATAGAATCATAGAATAGAATCATAGAATGGTTTGGGTTGGAAGGGACCTTTAATGGTCATCTAGTCCAAACACCCTGCAACGAGCAAGAGGGATACACCAGTGAAATACCTCAAAGGAATTAAGGGATGTTGCTCTAAGAAGGTGACACAGCCGACAGCCCATCTGAAGTGCCTCTACACCAGTGCATGCAGCATGGGCAACAAACAGGAGGAGTTGGAAGCCACCGTGCTGCTAGAAAGCTACGACCTAGTTGCCATTATTGAAACCTGGTGGGACGAATCCCATGACTGGTGTGTGGCTATTGATGGCTCCAGGCTGTTCAGAAGGGACGGACGAGCAGAGGGGTGGAGGCATTGCCCTCTACATCAAGAAATGGATAGAGTGTGAAGAGCTGTCTCTGAAGAGTAGTCATGAGCAGATGGAATGGCAAAACATGATACTGCTTAGGGAGATGACACAAACCTTGCTATTTTCTGTGATTCATTTCCATCATGCTCCACAATCCAGGGGAGGGGTTAGCAATTAGGGATGACAGTGCACAATCCTGCCTAATCTCATCGGTATTTGTTTAAAGACTTCTTGTGTATGAATTTCTTTAATGCCTTCTGAGGTAGCTGAAGGTATCTGCCTCCTGTGGCAATAAACTGCAGGAGTTCGCTAACCTCAGTGTAAGGTTTGTGTTAAAGAGATCATCTACGAGCTTCAGAGAGTGCATCATCATTCCAATACTTCATTATTTGGTGAGTAAGCATTCTGCATTCAACTCATACCCTGTCAGGGTGTAGCCGGGGTGCCAGGAGCAGCAGGTGATCCCCAGGGGCTGAGGGAGCAGGGCAGCTGGGGCGCACCTGGGGCCAGCTGGGGGCAGCCCCAGCCTCCATCTCCAGGTGAGTCTGTGGTGAGGAGCTGACGGCCCCTGGGGGCTAAAATAGGTCCTGGGTGGGGAGAGGCCTGGGAGAGGCCCAGGGGAGGCTGGGCAGGGCCGGTACGGCCATTAGTGTCCTCAAGGCCCTGACATACACTGCCTTTGGGAAGCCTTACATGCTTTACTTTTTTAAAAAAGCACCTAAATTCAACTTTTTTTTTAGGGTTTGTGAATCTTGTTGGGTTAATTAGATAGATCTAATCCCCGTTTTGATAGTGAATCAGGATCTTTGAAGAATACATTTGTTTCAAATTCAAACTAATGACAAATTATGGGAAAATACTTTTTTTTGAAATAATTTTTTCACAAAATTTATGGTGTAATACACTGAGTACTTTGATATTTGCTGACATTTACTTATCCAACTCAGACTTGTTCCTCTATACAACAGAATATGCAGGTATCCCTGATTGCGTTTTAGGTTGGTTTGATAATAGGCATCTTCAAAGGAGACAGTAGAATGAACAAGCCTTCATATGGCTAGATATTTATTTCATTGCTCAAGACTGGCATTACTGAAATAACTCCATTAAAGATAATGAGGGAACTCTACACTTAAAACAGTGAAACCTGGCCTTCTGCAGTTACATCTGAAGCTGAAGGAACAGAGGAGTAGTCAGCTGCATTGTGACAGCTAGCGTTGTACTTCTGGCTGGTGTACTTAAGATTCTTAAGATACTAATCTGACAATCTTCTTTTAAATTTCTTGTAGTGCTCTAGATCAGCCAAAAATGAAATACTGATAGGATTAAAATGGGCCATAAAATCATTATGAATAAGTGTTTATTCATCAAAGTGACAATTAAATCAGGAAAAATTGGAAAAGACCAGAAACAATTGCAGAACAGAATTTATTTAATTTTGTCCCCTCTCCTGTTCCCTCATTTTGAGTAAGTCCATGGATATATCTATTTTATTTGCTGCACCTCTCGCCTCCTCAAAACTTTTGTTACATACATAGAAGAGTTCATTATATGCAAAGATAATGTTATAAAATTTTTGTCAAATCTTCATTTGATAAATTGAAAAACAATAGCAATTTGTTGCTCACTGGCTTTTCTTCGGAATCCTTTGTTTATATGCCTCAATTAATTTAATCTGCCTGCAGAAATCTTTTGTGGTTTTGCTCTTGTGTCCATTGTGTTCAGTGGGAGGAGTAAAAGGTGTTTAAGCAGTATTGATTATTTCAAATCAGATTTCTGAAATTTTTAGTAGTGCTTGTTGCAGGGATGCTACCAATATTCCGATTGGCAATAGAAGAGAGAAAAGTATTGCAAGGTATGCTTTAGAGATTTACATATTTCGGCTTTTATATATAAAATATAAATAATATGATGTAGAAGATAAATATGAACCTATCCAGATATTAACCATATGTATATATCTACCACAGTAAAGGTTATAAAGTATTTTATCCTTCTGCAACACAAAAGCAAATTTATGCAGCAAATACCCGCTCATGTATGCGATGGCGATCACACTGAAAGCATGACAACATAGCCCTGATTGTCACTAGTGATCCAAGACTGTGTATAAGTGTTTTTTTTTTTTCCTGTCTACCCCTCAGTTTTTGATGTATAAAGCCATCTTTCCTTTCCTCATTAAACAGCAGACTGTTGGTCCTCAATGCATCTTTTCAAATTATAGTATTGTTTCTGTTCAGTGACTGTATTGGCCATTTTTTGCAGAACGATTTGTCTTTTTTTTTTTTTAAATATTGATGTGTACTTGTCTGTTGTGCTCTAAATTTGTATTGTCACAAGATAATATAATAGAACCTCAGTGTATTAATTCCCTGGAAGTGCAGTAAAAATGCCAACAGTGTGGGTTGAGCCTTTTCTTAATCTAAGTTAAATGATGTTCGCTCAATGTAGATCTTCTCTGGGATGGTCTAAACTGATTAGAGCAGACATTTGATGCTCTAGATGGTGTTTCATTTCTTTCTTGTCATGCAATGCTGTGGTGGAACATCAGGGCTTCCCTTAGGGGAAAAAATTAAAAAGACCACCTTAGATACAACTATAATTGCAAATATTTCTGTTTGTCTCTCCACTCACAGAATCACAGAATGGTTGAGGCTGGACAGGGCCTCTAGAGGTCATCTGGTCCAACCCCCTGCTCAAGCAGGGTCACCTGGAGCTGGTTGCCCAGGACTGTAGCTAGACAGTTTTCAAATATCTCCAAGGGCAAAAACTCTACAACCTCTCTGTGCAACCTGTGTCAGGGCTCGGTCAGCCTCACAGTAAAAAAAATGTTTCCTGCTGTTCAGAGAGAACCTGCTGTGTTGTCGTTTGTGCCCATTGACTTTGGCACCACTGAAAAGAGCCTGGCTCTGTCCTCTTTTCACCCCTCCTTCAGGTATTTATATACATTAATAAGTTCCCCTCTTAGTCTCCCTTCTCTAGGTTAAACAGTTCCAACTTTCTCATCCTTTCCTCATATGAGAAATGCTCCAGTCCCTCAGTTGTCTTAGTTGCCTTTCGCTGGACTCTCTCCAGTAGCTCCATGTCTCTTTAGTACTAGGGAGCCCAGAACTGGACACAGTACTCCAGGTGTGGCTTCACCAGTGCTGAGTAGAGGGGAAGGATCACCTCCCAGCACCACCTTCCAGCTGAGTCGCTCTCAGCATATATTAGTGCATGGGGTTGTTCCTCCTCAAGGGCAGGACTTTGCAATTGCCCTTGTTGAATTGTATGATGTTCCTGTCAGCCCGTTTCTTCAGCCTGTGGAGGTCCCTCTGGATGGCAGCACAACCCTCTCGTGTATCAGCCACTCCTCCCAGTTTTGTGTCACCAGCAAACACGCTGAGGGTACTCTCTGCCCCATCATCCAGATCATTGATGAAGATGTTGAACAGGATTGGACCCAATATTGATCCCTGGGGTACACTGCTAGTTACTGGCCTCCAATTAGTCTTCATGCCACTGATTGCCACCCTCTGGACTTGGTTGTTCAGCAGTTTTTCACTCCACATTACTGTCTGCTCATCCAGCCCATACTTTTACAGCTTGTCTATGAGGATATTATGACAGAGCGTCAAAAACCTTAATGAAGTCAAGGTACACAATATCCATTTCTCTCTCTTCATCTACCAAGTCAGTCATTTCATCAAAGAAGGTTATCAGGTTGGGGAAGCATGATTCCCCCTTTTGTGAAGCCATGGTGACTACTCCTGATCACCTTTTTTTCTTCATGTAGTGGAAATGGTGCCCATGATTAGCTGCTCCTTCCCAGGGATCGAGGTGAGGCTGACCAGCCTATAATTCCCTGGGTCTTCCTTCCTGGCCTTTTTGAAGATAGGATATTTACTTTCCTCCAGTCCTCAGGCACCTCTCCCAATCACCATGATCATTCAAAGGTGATCAAGAGTGGCCTTAGAATGACATCAGCCATCTCCCTTAGCACTCAGGCATGCATCCTGTCAGGACTTATGTATGTCCACTTTGCTCATGTATTCACTAACTGATCCTCTTCCACCAAGGGTAAGTATTCCTTGCTTTGACTTTCTTCACCACATCCCTGCATGATTGGACAGTGTCTCTGTATTCCTCCCAGGTTACATGTCCATGCTTCCACCTTCTGTATAATTATTTTTTATGTTTGAGTTTTGCCAGGAGCTCCTTGTTCATCCATGCAGGCCTTCTGACATAATTGCTTGACTTTCTACTCGTTGAGGTGGACTACTCTTGAGCTTCCAGACACTTTTCTTTCTTTAGCATTCCCATTTAGCACAGTGTACCTCTTATTTGCCTGTTTCTGGCCCTGTCTGGTTTTCCTTGTCACCACCCAAAATGGATGCCACTCCCAATGTTCAGATTCCTGAAGATTTTGAATTATTTTGGATATGGAGGTGTATACATCAAAAAGTTTTATTTTGGTGGGATGAGATTTCACTGTGGTCAGTATCAGTTCAGTTCTTTTTTTATGAAAACTTAAAACATAGAGAAATTCCTCTAAGTCCTGATTTAGTTTCATTTCAGTTGCACTTGTGTATACTGATTCATAGTTACTGAGAGCCAACAAGGAGAGGTGTACTACTGGACCTAGTACTGACCAACAAAGAGGGACTGGTGGAGGACATTAAGGTTGGGGGCAGCCTCGGCTGTAGTGATCATGAGAAGATTGAGTTCAGGATTATGTGCAGTAGGCATACAATGACAAGTAGGGTTGCAACCTTGGACTTCAGGAGGGCTAACTTTGATCTCTTCAAGAAACTGCTTGGAGAAATCCCATGGGTTAGGGCTCTAGAGGGTAGGGGGGCTCAAGAGAGCTGGTTGATATTCAAGTATCACTTCCTGCAAGCTCAGGATCAGTGCATCCCTAAGAACAAGAAATCAGGCAAGGGAAGCAGGACACCTGCATGGTTGAGCAGGGAGCTTCTGAAAAAGCTCAAGAGGAAGAAGGAAGTTTCCACTAAGTGGAGGAAGGCCCTGATCACTTGGGAAGATTACAAGAATGCTGCCAGAGTATGCAGAGATGAAACGAGGAAAGCCAAGGCCTCCTTGGAATTAAATCTGGCAAGAGATGTCAAGGTCAACAGGAAGGGTTTCTTCAAGTACATTGGAGGCAAAAGGAAAACTAGAGAAAATGTGGGCCCGCTGTGGAGTGAGACAGGGGCCACGGTGACAGATGATGCAGAGAAGACAGAATTACTGAATGCCTTCTTTGCTTCAGTCATTACTGCTCAGGCCAGCCCTCAGGAGTCCCAGACTTTACAGGCAACAGAGAAAGTCTGGAGGAAGGAGGACTTTCCCTTGGTTGAGGAGGATCAAGTTAGAGATCAGTTAACTAAACTGGACTTCCACAAGTCCAAGGGTCCTGATAGGATGCACCCGCGAGTGCTGAGGGAGCTGGCTGAAGTCATTGCTGGGCTGCTCTCCATCATCTTTGAAAGGTCCTGGAGAACAGGCAAGGTGCCTGAGGACTGGAGGAAAGCCAATGTCACACCAGTCTTCCAAAAGGGCAGACAGAAAGACCTGGGAAACTACAGACCAGTCAGCCTCACCTCCATCCCTGGAAAGATGATGGAACAGCTTGTTCTGGGCATCATCTCCAAACATCTGGAGGAAAAGAAGGTTATCAGAAGTAGCTAATATGGATTCACTAAGGGGGAGTCATGTGTGACTAATCTGATAGCCTTTTACGATGGCATGACTGGACAAATAGATGAGGGGAGGACAGTGGATGTTGTCTACCTTGACTTCAGCAAGACTTTTGACACTATCTCCCACACCATCCTCATAGGCAAGCTTAGGAAGTGTGAGTTGGATGAATGGACAGTGAGGTGGATTGAAAACTGGCTGGCAGATAGAGCTCAGAGGGTTGTGATTAGTGGCACAGAGTCTAGTTGGAGGTCTGTGACAAGTGGTGCTCCGCAGGGGTCTGTACTGGGTCCAGTCCTGTTCAACGTATTTATCAGTGATGTGGATGAAGGGATAGAGTGTACCCTCAACAAGTTTGCTGATGACACAAAACTGGGAGGGGTGGCTGACCCACCGGAAGGCTGTGCTGCCATTTAGCGTGACCTGGACAGGCTGGAGAGCTGGGCATAGAGAAACCTCATGAAGTTCAGCAAGGGCAAGTGTAGGGTACTACACCTGGGGAAGAATAACCCCATGCACCAGTACAGGTTAGGGACTGACCTGCTGGAAAGCAGCTCTGTGGAAAGGGACCTGGGAGTCCTGGTGGACAACAGGATGGCCATGAGCCAGCAATGTGCCCTTGTGGCCAAGAAGACCAATGGCATCCTGGGGTGCATAAAGAGGTGTGTGGCAAGCAGGTCACGGGAGGTTATCTTCCCTCTCTACTCTGCCCTGGTGAGGCCACACCTGGAGTACTGTGTCCAGTTCTGGGCTCCCCAGTTCAAGAAGGACAGGGAACTGCTGGAGAGGGTACAGCAGAGGGCTACAAAGATGATTAGGGGGCTGGACCATCTTTCTTATGAGGAAAGGCTGAGGGACTTGGGTCTTTTTATAGTCTGGAGAAGAGAAGGCTGAGGGGGGATGTCATCAATGCTTATAAATACTTAAAGGGAGCGTGCCGGGAGGATGGGACCAGTGTATTTTCAGTGGTGCCCAGGGATAGGACAAGAGGTAACAGGCACAAACTTGAACATGGGAAGTTCCATCTGAACATGAGGAGGAACTTCTTTGCTTTGAGGGTGGCAGAGTACTGGACCAGAGAGGTGGTGGAGTCTCCGACTCTGGAGCCATTCCAAACGCACCTGGATGCCATCCTGTGCAACCAGGTCTAGGTGTCCCTGCTCTGGCAGGGGGATTGGACTAGGTAATCTCCAGAGGTCCCTTCCAACCCTGATGATTCTGTGATTCTGTGATTCTGTATGTCAGTGTACATTGCCAATGCTAGCAAAGTCAGTCTTTGACTATGCTTTCCACTTTAACGACAGAATTTTATTACAGTATTTTTTCAAAGTGTATGTGATTCGTCCACTGCTTTTGGTCAAATTTTTGCTGTTCTCGTGGGAGGCCATGCAATACAGAATATGGCAGCACATTGGTGAGATTTGCTCTAGATGATGTGATAACGTGTGTTTAGTTATGAAGTACATCAAGATTCTTAAGTTTGATCGGTGCTGCCTATAACGACACATAGGTGTCTCATTCATAGATCCAGAACTGTGAGACATGGAAATTCCTTTGACTACAATGTCCTAGCACAACAGCGTGGCATATCATAGCCAATTTCCATATACTCTTTGCAGTGATTCCCATGCATGGGCAGAGTGGAACAAGGAAATAAGAGAATTTAGTCAGAAATATTTTTGTGGCTCATTGCTGGGTTTGTCTACAGGAAACTCGGATATAGTGCTGGCTGGAAAATTGATTAGAGGTGGAAACCATTGACCCGTATTTTTCAAAGTAATTCATAGGTCAGTCAGCTTATTAGAATCAGAGAATCTTACAGGTTATTTCTGGACTTTTTTTTTAGTTCTTGCATATCTCAGTCTGAAAGGTACAGAGGTGTCTTTCACAGATCAGTTCTCAGATGGAGCACAGGAGTTTTCTTACACAAAAGACACACATACCTCCAAAGCTGTCTCTTCTGATGCATGCCAAATAGTCAGTTTATCACAACATGGTTGATAATTTCTTTTCGCCTTCATCAGTGAGTTAGTAATAACCTTCCGGATCTTTCTGACCTTGTGTGTATTGGTTATAAAAAAAGCTGTTCTTTTTTGGGCATTTAACAGAAGAGGTTGTTATTGCTTTTTTGATGAAAAAAAAGAAGCGCAAGCTTCCATGTGTCCTACAACATCTCTTCTGTAACTAAGGCTTGGAAGATAACTTTTCATTTAGTTGTGGATTCACTTGACTTTCAAGTACAGAGAACTAATTGTTCTTTCTACTTTAGTGTTTGAAATCCTGCCTTTCACATGTAACACATGTAAATCACTTTCATTTCAAAACTCTTTTCTTCAGTTATTCCAAGGTGCTAATGTAAGACAAAAATATCTGGAAGAAGAAGAAAAATATGAATGGCAGTCTAGCTTGGTTGATGCAGGGAAATGTAGAATATATCTCTTGTTAGGATGTCCCCTGAGTCCAGAGTAGCCCTGCCAGAAAAGATTATCTAATAGGCATGGACTGGAATTGAAGTAAGCGGTGGCTGCCTCAAATGGAATCCCAGTCTGCTTTGGAGGAGAAAGTTGACTTTCTGCAACCTCCTCTCAAGGTACAATCATTTGTCAAAATGCCCTTCTGGAATTGTGGAAGCCATTGAAGACCTTGGAAGATGAATTTAACTGTGTTTGGAGTCAGTTTGTAGTTAAAGGTGAAATCCAAAAAAGGGCTGAATTAGGTGCTTAAAGAATGACTGTTGCAATTGAGATACCACTTAATTGCAATTCGTTAATGTCTTTGCTAACTGCTTCTCAACACAGGGATCAACACTCTCATTAGGTATTTGTTTTTATTTAAATCTCCTTAGCCACTTACAGTTTTGCTTCTGGACATGGCCAGATGTCACTGGCTCAGTACTGATCTTTCCTTTAAGGAGCTCCCCTGCTTCAGACTCTCCGCAGGCCTGATCCAGTAGGAGTACTCGGAGAAGGTCTGTCATGGACAGTACAAGCCCTCTGAAGAGATACTGGTTTGCCAATATGCTGTTTTTGAGCATAACCATAAAAGATTCTAGTTATGGAAGCAAAATAGTTAACATTTCATCATCATCATTGGTTAAGAAACATTTGCAGCTAATCATTTCACCACTCAGCAGGGTTTAATGAACAAAGGAGTGAATTGTAAAAGGATATTATTGTCTAGAGCCTTCTTACCTGAGAAATTCCAATTGCTGCTGTTATCTACCCTAGTTCTGCTTATCTGACAGTTTTGGTGAAGAACAGGTTGTACAACCTAAAGGTTATAAGCTCCGTAACCGCCTCATTTGGGCAGAGTCCATATCAGCAGAGCCTGCCAAGCTGCTGCTGCTCTGTGTTCCCTCCTACAGCCGTAGTAATAAACTGCTTCTGTTCTGACCTGATCTGAAGTGTATTCCAGTTTTTCTGCAATGGTAGAAGCTACCTGTATAGAGCCTGCCAGTAGAGACCTTGCTGAGGAACAGATTAACCATTTTGTTTAGTCTCCTTTAGCTAGAGGAATGCTCTAAGCATGGCCTATAACAGTTTTTTTCAATACTCAGGCATTTTTAGAAAGATATTAGAAGAATAGCAAAACAAAAAAACACAGGGTTACTCAGTTTAGCTTTACATCATGATGCTGACATAAAACCTTAAGGACATATTGATTGTTTTGTAGGGAAATCAGAGTAAAAAGATTTCATTTGGTAGGGGATTTACTTACAGTACTTTGAGGAGAGATCTTAATAGAAATGACATGTGCTGGCCATTATTAAAATCTGCTTTTCATAATAGCCATTCATTCCAATTCTGTTTCTTTCCAGTCCTTCAACTCAATATATTTCAAAGTAAGCATTTCCAGGATGTCCAACACTGACAAAGAGACAGGCTTCTGATGTCTAAATTTCTCATGCTTAATATTTAATGCAGTAAAATATATTGAAAGTATATGAAATTTTAAAGCTGTTGAATCCCTTTCAAGATGAAATATATGGTACCAGAAAAGGAAAAAAATTCTCTTCATTAAGTCTATGGGCAGAGATCAGACATAATTTTTATCATGGAGGAAATAGACCTACTTTCCAGGAACATTTTTGGTGTGTAGGTATGTAGGAAAGATAGATCATCTCTTCAGTTGCAATTTCCCAAGATCTTTCCTTTCCTTTACTCTTCTCTATTTTGTTCCTTGAGCAGGGCATCATTTTTGTACTGATCTGTAATTTCACTTAAACAGGTAACATAAACACCATCATTTATTTAATTTAAATAGAGCTAGTAAAAAAACTTTTCGGGGATACAATTTCCTATCAAAGAAAGGTAGTTTTGTTGGAAAAGAATAGTTTTCTAAAAATCTATTAACTCTTATAAAACAGAGCAAAATGAATTTGTGAAATGTTGTTTCTATGAAGATCCTATTAATTCTGATTTTTTTTGTCTGTCTATGCTCTTGAAATACAGAATAGGTTACTACTTGGCTTGTATAAGAAGCCCACATAAAATAACATCCAATAGAAACTGCAATGATAATATAAGCTGTTTTGGAAAACAAGCATAAACATGATTACGGTACTAAAAAGCTGATACAGCCATGCCTTGAAAAACTGCACTGTAACATGTCAGAACCACCAATATTGGAATCTACCTAACATCCTCAAAACCAAATCCCAAAATTTCCAAAGTTCAAATATGGCTGGATTCAAGTGGCCTACTACTATATATGTGCACCACACTGAAAGCTGAAAGAAACTTGTAAAGATCTGTTGAGATCAATGGAGCTATGGTGTTTTCATTCTGAGAACTGGCCTCATATGGCAACCACTAGCAAGTTAAAGTCACCATTCGGTAGGTGTACTTCTGATAGCAGTGAGACATTCTCACTTTTCCTTTGCTATTAGATATCAATATATACTAAACATCTATATTTTTAAAGTAAAGGTTTCAAAATGCACAAGAGAGAGTCATCATTTCAGCTAAGTTTATAGGAAGATCTAGTCATCTAATATTTGCAAGCTAATTTTCTTATTAATGAATATTTCTGGCATCTGGAAGTATATGTTGCAATAGTTTAAAATATATAACCATACTATAACTTTATCATCACAAGACGTAGACTAAGTGATTCATATTTCTGAAGCCTCACTGATATTTAAGTGAACTTAGAAAGGGTTGCAGTCAAGATGTATAGTTAAACCATACTTTGTAATCACTTTAATGTGGACAGACAGGGCAACAAGCAGCACAATTTCACAAAGAAATAGAAATTTGACTTATTTGCAATCATATACACTTCAGATACCCATCTCTAATTCAACACTTTTGCCCTTATTCACTGAATTTTTCCTAATAAATGACGCTGAAGCTATGTCACTATCATTCATGTCTTTACCTTTCAGTTTTTCAAGGAACATGCATTAAATGTCTGTCCTCAAGACAGAACTGTTATTACCAGTCTGTTCCTCTCTTTATGTTTGAGCAAAAATGCATAGAGATAAGCCTTTGTTCTTCCCTCTAGCTGGCAGAGAAAGTGTTATGACTCCAACACTACTGGGTAGGATTCAGCCCCAGATTTGTTGGTGTCTATGGTTTGGTTGTCTGCCTGTGAGTTAGGGCCTAAGATTCCACTATAGTCCATGGCAATCTAGCTCATGAAGTCTGTGAAGTTAGGATGAGATCTAGATGGAAAACCAATCGTTTGGTCAGCTTTAGGGTCCATTAACTGTATTGACTAGATGTCTGCTGACCTTGATGACCACCTAGCTCGAATGCAGACACACTACAGACACTTTCTTCTAGGTCTGAAACTGAATTACAACAAGAGTTTACAACAAGAGTATACAACAATTTTTCATCCGGTGGTGGATGTTTAACTTTAGACGTTGTACTACTCTGATCTATGCCATTTTAAAGTATAACTTAATTGAGGGAATGGAATTTCCTTGAATAATAACCTTTAGTTCTTGCTGGGATCTCACTAATCTATTCTAGAAGATTTCAGCGAATGTTGTGCTTCTTGGTGTCTCTACACCTATGACTAACATGTTTAGCAAACTGCCATCTCAAAGGCAACAGTAAAAGCTAGACAACTTTAGTTATAACTAGAAAAAGTATGTAGTCTTTTGAGTCTGCTGTGTAGAGAATAAAAATAAATTGTGAAAGATATTTCCCATTCATGGGGCTTTGGAGGGTGAGCACATACCGATCCCACATTACTTTCTGTTACTGATCAATCTTACATCACCTTCTGTCTGGACTACTAAGCAATTTCTTAGAAGAACTGGTACTTCTGATTAATCCACATTGTCTTTCATTTCTGCTGCTGCTGAAGCCTCTTTCTTGTGACTAATTTGGGTCCATTGTGAAAACTCTCTAAACTCTCAGCAGGCACAGATGGCTGTACGTTCATCTATTTGAGATGTTCTCCTCCACTGATTTCTGTTTGTGCCTTCTGACAAAGAGAAAATGTTTCTATTTGACATCAACTTAAGGTAGAAGAGATGAAGCTTAACTAGTCAAATGCTGATATATAAAGCATGGTTCAGCAATTTCATTTGGGAGGAACTATTAATATAGTGTCTGTCATAAGAACCTGTGGAATGGATGAGCTTTTTAGTAGGACACAGATCCTGCCAACTGGTGTTTGTTTTCATAGAATTTCAAGGAGAATGAGTGACATGTTAACATATTCAAAATGCATGTTTATCTGCCATGCGCTCATCTTCCATCAGAGATTTTACATACTGAAGGAAACACAGAAAGATCTCATCACAGTGATGTATCTCTATCAGATCCCAAATTTGCAATACTCATTATGGCAATGAATAACTAGAAAGCTCCAAGGCATGTACCAACCAAATTATTCCTTCTCCTGCTGATAAAGATAATGCAACAGAGAATTTAAATCACAATAAATGAACATACAGAATACTTTGAATAAGATCTTAAATGGGCTATTTTGTAAAAAATAACACAATACATAGTTGCAAGTCTTTAGCAAATAAGATAATACAGTGATAAGGAAATTTCATGGCACATTAGTAATATATCTCAGCAGTAATCAAGGTAAAAATGCTCAAGAGAGTCCATTAACAAAGCTGATCCACAATCATATGATCTTTTTCAATCATACGTTAAGTTCCTGATGAGGAAACTGCACTTTTTTCTTCATCCAATTAAGGCTGTAGATGCAGCTTGAAAATGGCAAGAACATGTACATCATACATGTAGTTTTCTCACAAAGTGATACTAGAAGCATCAAGACATTACTCTGTGAAGTACAGAAATAAGAAAAAACTGCTCACTAAGGAGCAAAATGTCTTATCAAATGTTCTTAGAATCCAGCATCCACCACCCATTAATGAGTTCTTAAACCAACCAGGTCTAGGCAGTGCAGACATGGAAAATAAAAGCATGGTAAGATCTAGAATCTGAAAATGTCATTGACATCATTACAATCTAAGAGGAGGAACATAAAATTACACTGAGAAAATTTGCACCTTAATTAAAATCTTAAAACCTCAATTTCACATACAAAAAAGGGGACAAAATGGGCTTTGTCTATTAAATATTGTATTTGTTTTTAGAGAAATTAATAAAGAAGAAATTTGAGGTAACATTTCATAAAAATAATTTCATTTTCCACATGCAAATTTATAAAAGAAACCCAGAGAAACAATATAATTTCACAGAAAATACGTTAAGTCGGAACAACAGTTGCCTTCAGCTATGTTTGTCCATCTCACAGTATCAAACATCTGGATTACTCAGCTGTACCAGCATCCAGCAACAAAATTAGTGTATGGTAGTATTAATTAACTTCAAACAAATGCTCAGTAGAGAACTGTTTTTACAAAGAAATAAGTGAATTCTACGATACAGTTATGCAACTTGATATTTTAACCTTAGGCACATGAACTCCTATTTCTCTCTTTATAAAATGAAGAACAAAATAGCCAAGAACATCTATAGGTGTTTTGATAAATTCCTCATTGAAAATAAATAGGAAGGCAAATAAGAAGAGATGATGAGGTCAGAAAAGGTGGCAGATTTTGGGGATTCATGAACAGAATAAACCTCACTAATACCTTCCTGCAATTGACCCTTATTGATTTCTGCAGTCGTGAATCAATTGGCCATGCCTTCATAAGCACATTTCGTTTCATGGGGTATCAGGAAAATTTTCATTCCTCTTGAAGAATCTTCACATTAAGTATCTAATCATTTATATCTTTATAAAAAGCATCCCTGCGAGTGGGATCTATTGGCTCCCTACAGAGGCTGTCCATTTATGCTTCAAAAGTGCAGTTTGACCTTCTGCCCAGTGTGGCCACCAGTTTATAATTCCCACTTTATATACAGGAATATAAATTGCTCTGTGCAAAAGACTCCTGTGATTTCTCTTTTCACAGCAGAAAGAACTGTTTGCCCCTGTTCAGATTGTACATAGCTTGGACCATCAACCTTGTAAAAAACTCCTTGCCGCACTACACTTGTCACAAACTTGCCTGTGAAATTGAGTTCAGGATTTGAATTTTAGAACAACAAAGCAGACATAAACAGTTTGGGGAATATTTAATGGCAATGGGACTAAACTGAGGTAATGAAAACATTCAAAGAGTCAGGGGAAATATCTTGGCACGGAGGTTTATTAGATCACAGAATAGTTTCCCAAAATGATCATGCTTACAGAATATCCACAATTCAGTGCAAATACAGGAGCATGCAGAAGGAGTACCCCTGATTTGGGACTTTAGCATTTAAACAATCAAATATCTTTATCGTGAGATCTATGTTTAAATAATGGGTTAGTGGTCCAGCATTATTACAGAGGCTTCAGTGTCTTTGAGTCTTACGGTTCACACATAGGAAACAGGAAACTATCCAAATTAATCTGCGGTTTTCTTTAAAGGATCAGATAAGAACAATGACCCGAAAAGTGTTAGAGTATGCCCTAGAGTTAATAAGTATGTCAGTAGATATTTGCAAGCTTTCCTCATGCACCTCACCACTGACCTCCATTAGCATTATCATTCTAGTCCAGTGCCTGTCCTAATCATGCCAAATTCTACAGTACTTCTGTGATTCCACTATTTCACTAGAAAACCAGCCAAGAAGATAAAACTAATGTCACTAATAACCTAATTACATTTAAATACGTTTTTAAACCAGGGTTTACAGAGGACTGAATATGTTCAACAAATTCATTCAGATCAATTAAGTGAATTTTGTATCTTTTCCAGGACTTAATGAGAGTTAATTGTACAGTTTATAGCTGTAGACATGGAACTGGCATTAGCCATATGTATTTTTACCATTAAACTGGAAATCTTCCCCAATTCATGCGAAACAATATCCTAAGTATGAAAAACATGTCATTTTTCATCTTACATAATTAAGATGTGAAATGCCTGCGTAGTAAAGGGGCGAGTCTTACTGTATAGTCAGCAGTATCTAGTGTGGAAATACTGTGCAACCTCAGCCCGTTTTTAGTGAGGTTAGAATATTACCATATGTCCATGTGTCAAGGATATGGACATAAAAATTCTTTTAAAAAACCACTGAGATAATATGAAAAATAAAAATTTTGATCACATAATTTTTCTTTTATTGTTATCTTAAAAGAATTTCTTGACCCTAGTGCAGGTGAAATCAAAATGAATCATAGTCTACCTGTACATCCTTTGAAACCCTGGGAACACTTAAGTACGTGCTTAACCTCAACACTACCATGCAAACCTTAACTCCCGAATCATAACCAATTGTAATTAGTGAGAAAAATACCAAAAATCTTCAATGCCTTCAAATATGTTCAGTTTAAAGAGAATGCCAGATAGTATTTACACTGATTCAGACAGCTTAAAAAACTAGATCCTTTCAGATAACCTAATATATCATAGGATCATAGAATATCTCAAGTTGGGAAGGACCCATAAGGATCATCGAGTCCAATTCACTGCTCCTCACAGGACTACCTAAAACTAAGCCATATGGCTAAGAGCATCGTCCAGACACTGTTTGACCTTTGACAGGCTTGGTGCCATGACCAGTTCCCTGGAGACCCTGTTCCACTGACCAACCACCCTCTCAGCGAAGATCCTTTTCCTAATGTCCAATCTGATCTTCCCCCAATGTAGCTTCATACCATTGTTTTAATCAATGTATGTCCTCTTCTGGATGCTATCAAGACCTTAAATGTTAAAACTAGCCATAAGTAAAAGGTTTCTTTGAAAATCATGAGATTCCTTTGAAATTGTGAGAAATTTAACCACCTAAAGAGTAAAAAACAGATATAGAAGAAAAAAATGAAGAATGCTATACTGGGAGTTGGTTTATTTAAGTTTATGCATAATTAAGTTACTTTACATTTCTGCAAATCCATTTATCCTTGACTTCTATCCCTTTTTGATCCCTTTTTACCCAGTGAAAGACATACCACTGTCTCTTTTGAATGGGAACTATAGGTATCTTGTTGTTGTCAACAGAAGGTGTTACTTCACCAGAATTGGTCTGTTTTCACTATCTTGGAGGTCACTAAGAACTGTTCAACCAATGCTGTGGATCTGTTCAGCTGATAGCCAGTCACATGAGTAGGCTATTACCTTTGAGGTGCTTGATCTTAAGAGCTTAATTTATTGCACACTGTTTCAATTGCATGTGCAGAAATCATCCTTTTAGTGGGACTTTATTTGCAAAGGTAGAGAAAGTGAATATTGTCAGAATGAATGTTTCTATAAGAAAGGAAAGAAATGGTCAATTTGCTTTTGGAGAAAACTGTAAAATACTTTTACCACTAAACATTATTTCTTGAAATTTTTCTGGTTTTGTCTCCTTCCCTAGTTCATATGAAAAAAACAATGATAATTTCTACCCCTCCCTCCCTCTCTCCCTCCCTCCCTCCCTTCCTCCCTCCCTTCCTCCCTTCCATTTTGAAATCAAAATATTGAGAGGAAAATTAAACAGGAAATTTTTGAAAATTTTCAATGAGCTGTAGAGCAAAGCTGTTAGTTCTGAATGTGTCTAGCTGCAGTATTTTCATGCAGACCCAATGATAAAATGTGCAAATGACACCACTTCCCAAGAGGGATGACAAAATAAGAAATCATAAAGATAGCAAAACAGGCCTATGATGTCAGTAAAGAAAGGCGGAAAATAATGTTGTGGAAGGTTCCAGCCTAGTGTCAAATGAAAAAGATGAGAAGAACATATTTTAAGTAGCAATTTGCTGTCTTCTGGACAAGCTTCTCATCTTCCTTGATAAGTATTTTAAAACACATTTACTTTGACAGGCGCATCTAACTAGACACCTAAACCAATCTGATTTCCGGCCTCAGAGCTCTTATAAATGCTGCTGTTGAACAATAGCTGCTCCCTATTTTCTAATTTGCAGACTGCACACATTTGTTCTTCTGGTTGGAGGAAGGAATCAACTGACACTGACGCTTACAAGAAAACTCAATTGTCGAGGCCAGCATTTATGTTCACCTCCACAGTTGGCACTGCAGCCTGTCAATCCACAGCTCATCATGTCTACCAGACCATTAATCTGTACATGGCATTCTTTTAAATTCAGGTTTTAAGAAAAAATATTTTTTTCCTATTCATGCTGATTCTCAATTTTAAATAGTACACTGCTATGCACACTTTTACAGGCTTGGATCCACACTCTGAACAAAAAGCCTAGAGTCAATCAACTTAAAACTGCCAGCCTCGGACAGCTGTAGATGAACACACTGGTGTGGAAGAGGAGGGGAAGCAGAAATCTTTTGATACAAGGTTTAAATTTGTAAACTGAATTTGAAATATGTGTGAAAACAACTACCTAGGGAACACTGGAAGTCTGGGATCCAGTTGAAGTTCACTTTCAGTTCTGAGTTATTGTATTTTTTGACATAAAGTAACCCATGTTAATAACAATTACTTTAAAAATTTTTTTGATCTTTCTATTGTTGGGTTTTTCTGTTTGTTTGTTTGTTTGTTTTAATTTTGCTTCTGTTTCAGCCCACAGTGACTGGAATAAAAAAAACCAAAACCAAACAGGAAAGTTATTGAAAGTGTTAGAAAGAAAGCACAGGGAAATTTTTTCTCACACTGGTCCCAAAATGAAGTTGTTAGAAGGGTGTTATTGAGAAAGAACTACCGAGAGTGAGAAAGTGCAAGCAACAGACAGCATCTGATTAGATGTCTCCAAAAAGGAGCTGAGTTTCACTAACAGGATTTCACAGGCTCAGGTAGTTGTTTGTCACAGCTTTAAGCTGTCCTGGAAAAGCCTTTTCTAAGCCTCTTTAGGTTGAGGGATCAGGCTCAGTTAGAAAAGAACTAGTTTGAAAGAACATATACAGACTGAGTGCCATTTTCAGCTCAACACCTTCTGTAATAGATGAATATATGGCTACCTTTAAAATTTATGTAAGATTTTCCCACTGTCTGCACTAGAGCTCAGAGAAACAAAAATACAACCTGTGTTTTCAACCATGAACTTATTTTGTACAGATTTTCATCCAAAGCAACTACACTTTTATAAAGAGTCATTCAGTCCCTAGGGGTCGCCTGTAATTATTTGTTCTTGGTTCATGTGGTAAACAGATTATGTGTCTGACTAGGAAGCTGGATAAAATTACTACCAGACAGTTAGTTTGCTAAAAGGCTTTGAGAAATAGAGGAAAGATGGAAATTTGTTTCTTTAAACGTTAGAAAAGGATATGAATTGAAAAGAGGCAGCATGGATTAAGACCTAGATAGTGGAGATTTTTAGATTAATTCGCTGGAGTTAGTATATATGATTATATTTATTTACCAGAGAATGCAATGAGTGAAGAAGCACCACATAAAAGTCATGTTTTCTAAGCCAAATTCAAATCTGGAATGAAACCCAGTGATAGTACCTTTCAGCAACAAGAATCACTGTTGTCTTCTGAAGAAAATATTAAAATACTGTTAAATAAGTGACTGTTTGGGGACAAGGGTGTTGTTACTTTAAAAATCTTCAGAAATAAGTGTTCATTGACATGAAAAAGAAAAGGAAATTTGCTAGTATATGTGTCCTGCAATATGAAAGTCTGTGCATAAGTGTCTGTGTGTGTGTGTCTGCAGTAGAGTACTGAAAAGTCTGCTTTTAGTGCCCTTTTTGCAGAAGTGTCCTGAGGGGCATTAAAGTTTGCTTTCTTAAAGCCTGATCTTCAAAGCTTGGTCAGTGGTTACATTTTAAAACCTAAGTAAGGGTTTGTATTCAGGTATGCTCAGTGCTCCCAGCCTTAGAAAATACCAACAGGAGACATCATTACTCTGAAATTTTTTGAAACACCTCTGAAAAAGTAGGGTGCTGAATACAAACGTTGTGATATTACTAGTTTACATATCAGTTAAAAGATTTTGATATTTTCCTGATCCTAGCTGCTGCTGATTTAATATCTATTGGTGTATCTCTACCAGCCTGGGGCATCTCATCTTCTTCCCACCTAATAATGTTCTGTTCTCTATAATTATATCAGGGTCCACAATTTTAATAAAACATATAACAAAACCATTTGTCAAATATTAGTGACAATTTATTAGTAAAGACAGCATATTCATTTGAACATCTCCAAATGTTTACTCCAGTGACTAAATTAATGCTTGATTTCAGCTTAATTTGCAATTTCAGCACACACTGCAAGTTATTGCCTTTCACTACATGTTTACATTTAACTTTAATTTGTGCATTTACTAAAACATAGCTTTTCTTTCATTTAGAAAGCAGAAAAAACCCCAATAGGTTTCTTTTTCAAGTGAAGGAGTCTATTAAACAGGCAAAGCTGAAATAACAACGTTCTACTGTTTCTCCCTTTGGCTAAATAATGCAGTAACAGGCAAATGCTAAGAACTAAATTTTTTTGGAGGGATTTTTGAGAGAAGAAGTCCTGACACAAATGTAACCTTGACAACAGGAATGTAATTTTGACAGCATGATTTTGTTATAAATCAACAATAACAACATCTTTGACTTTTACTATACCAAGGCATAGACCCTTAATGATTTATGACTTGAGTGGGAGTTTATGGATTGGTGCTGGTATCCTTGTAAGCTTCTAGTAATAATTATAACAATTCCAACCGATGCAGTTCTACCACTTTGTGATTAGCACACAGATTATGTCTTTATGTGATGCAGACCTACACATAAATACTGCTAGTTCTAAACAAACTTAAGGCAGATAACATATATTAGCCTAGACACAAGAACTGTAATATTTCTCAGTTTTAGGAATACGGCATTCTAACATGCTACTTAAAGAAGAAAAAGTGAAGCTGAATTGATTAAATCAGTTCTCATCTCCTTAACCTGAAGTATTCTCCACCATCTTCTTTATCCTAAGGCTTGTCATCCTACAGCGATCTTAAAGAAATATCTTGTTACAGAAAGCAATGGCTGAACAAAACATAAGTCACCACATTACTTCCCCCACTAGTTTGGGGCAAAGACTGCTTCATGGTTCCAAGCTCTCTACACATGCAGCCAGTCTTAATAATTTTCTGGAAGTGAGTCCCTGGTGAGTGTTGGCTGACTCTTAGTAGCCAATGGTTAAATGGTTAAATACTGCTTGCTGACATACTGCAACCATCAAATCCCACAGCCCAAGTTCCTCAGCACGATACATTTTCCTTGTAGGATGAATGGAAATTTAGTGGAAATTCCATGACTACTTGTAGTCCTTAGTCTTTAGTACTGTACCTTTAAAGATACTCATAACATTTTTTTTAATTGTCTATTTTTAAGTGGAACACAAATTTTCAGTTAATCTATATTTCTGATTATATTAAATGAATGTTTGTCTCTTTTAGAAAGCAGCTGTGATATGATACAGCTGAGCTAATAAAAGACATGTCTGAATCCTCCCTAGTCAATACATGGAATGCATAAGGTTGAATGCATAGGAATGGAAGTTTGATATTTCTCCCTACATAATCATTGCTTGAACGGCTTTGCCTGATCTCCTGTGTTCTTTATTTTAAATAGATAAGGGAAAAGAAATATCTTTTGGAAATATTTATAATGTTGTTCTGTCTGAACACTGGAATCCAGATTCTCCGCTGGGTTTACATCCCAAGGTTAAAAGAAAACTTCTTTAAAGTGCTTTTTGGATCGTACCCCTAATCATTTTGCATAGTTCTTACATGAGAACTGAAAATTCTCTATCCCTTTTCTGTTTCACAGGTATATGGAAAGAGACAGAAACCTTTTAAAGTGTCCAGAACATCAATGAAATGTTTGCCTCTACACTACAAATAAAGAGAAATTATTTCCTGTTTATTAATGGTCAGAGCACAGCAGACTTGGCAGTTCTATCACCAAGTTTGTCCCAGATCAGCTTAGGCTCCTAGAAAGCCCTGCTTGCATCGACTCTGCATGAACTAGGTTAGAAACCTGACAGAGCAGTTACCTGTGAACTTAAGTGAACCATGGAGCAGGACCAGACACTTAACATATCTACCGTTGCATCATTATTTTCACGGTATCTCACTATGCATCCATATATCACTATATAGACCTTCTTGTTGGTGATGTAGTATTATTTTATAGGTGCAAAAGTATGAATTTCAGACTTACTTGATTTTTAAAGTAACATGTAAAGCCATATTCATGCATACATAAACTTTGGATGGAAAACAAAATTTGTTACCACAATAATCAACGTTGTTATAGCTGAATGGAATAAAGAACTATTAAATCCTTAAAGAGACAATAACATTTGTGTTATGTTTTATTTTGTTAAGCTTAAAAGCAACTTTCACACAATAGCTTTATACAGCAGTTATAATAAAACACAAGCAATGTTTTGATGACATTGCAACAATGAAGCATCATTTCTTTCACTAGTTTTGAAATCAGAACCTTTTTTGGCCATATTCTGTTTGCATTTCACATGCATAATACATCTAAAGTAGTCTGAATTTGAAGCATTTATTTATCACAGACTAAAAAGATGAGCTAATGTCTAATTTTCACAATTTATGCTTTCTCAATATGTCAAGCAATAACTATACTCTCAACAGATTTGGTGTATGAGTCAGTAGCTAATTCATAGACAAACTTATTATTGTTTATCAATATATGCACAAGTAATGAAAATCTTAAATTGCATATTCTTGGTCTCTTTTTTTTGTTTTTCTGTTCCTTCTGACACAAATTATTCTTTTTACTTCCTTTTATTACCAAAATACACTTCTCCCTTTGCCTTTTCCAGAGTGAGGCAGAAATATAACAAATTACTCTATAGAACAGAAATACACAGCTGTTAAACTCAGTTCCTTACATAGACTTACCTATAATTTATTGCATGACAGCAGTTTACATTGTAAGAGACATTCCATTGCTAAAGATGCTTCTGCTTAAGAAAAATGGTATTTGATAAGTCTTCTCTGAAATAAGATATTTAATTGTTTCCTTTGAGTGTTTTCTGTTTTTCCTTCACTTCTTGCAGAACTTGGATGACAGGTCTATTAGTTGTCCAAGGTTATATTAAATATGGAATATATATATTATACCTATAATTTAGGGGCTTCAGTAATATCCAATGAAAAGTATGTCAGAAATTATGACATGACTTATAAAATGTATATTCTTTTTCCTTACAGCAGTCTAGGTTTAATCAAAAAAGAAAACTCGGCACTTTAAGCCTCACTGATGCAAACAAACTTTGTGTGTGTGGATGTGGCTCTACCATATTTTCTACCTCCAGCTTCCCTGGAAACATCTGTCCCTGCTAGCCAATTTCAGCCCAATGTGAGAAATGGGCAAAATTTTCGGGGGTATTCAGTATTTACGTGTTTAGGGAAAATATGCATCTGCATAAAAAAAACCTGAAAGAAACAAACAGAAGCATATTTGTGTTTTTAATGAGGGAAAAAAGACAATTAAGCTCACTCTAAATATATGTTTCCTTGTAAATGCATCTATTACTGAAAAAACTTTGTCACAGGTCACGTCTTCTCAGACATTGGAGTCAGTAACTACAAGATACCGGTCCTGGTGGGAAACCCAGCTTCTAGGTTTCCAACAGTATTTTGTATCTTTACCTTTTCCTGGGCTTCATTCAATGGCTGGTGAATTTTGGCTCAATCTTTTTACTTTTGCTTTGTATGTGTGATATATTTTAGCATATACTTCCTGTGTATAGAAAGGATATTGCTGTATGTTTTTTAATGATATTGTAGGAAAACAAAAAAAAAATTCATCTTATAAAAGAGACACCAAAAATGTGTAACAATACAAGTAGTTAAAACAAGTAAATACACCTAAGACTATCATTTTCTAATATTCAGGGGAAATCATGCTTATTACTGACCACAACAAGAAAATAATAACTTTTTAAAGGACTACCTTCAAAAATATATGTTTGATTTGGCTGCTGCTGTTGTTCTTTAGGCATTTTGGTTTTGTGGGTTTTTTACTAGTGTTTAGTCTTTAGATTTGAATCTACAAAGTCTTGTAGATATATTTAATGGCATTCACTAGGCATTATTATAAAGCATAATCTAAAATACTTGTGGAAAGTTCAATGCAATAAAAGCTGTGATGATCTATCAATTTCATATATTTTTGCTTTTGTTGGCTTGTCAACACTACTTTGCACTTTTGCATGTGATGCACTTCTGTACCAAGAAGAAAAAGCCAAGTGTGAATGGTCTTTTTCACTAAACTAGCTAAACATGTAGATTAAGAGTGTGAAGATACATCGTCAAAGGTAAGGTTTATATAAAGTAACCTTCAAAAGAACAGTAGCTTGGGTGTTTAGTTTGTGGATAAATATTTGAATGTGAGCATGCTTTGCTGAAATGTAATCAAATTTCTTAGATGTTAGGATTTCAGGGAATTTGTCTTCTGAGATCTTGAGAAAAAGAATAGCTTATGCAAAGACTGAAGAATATGGTTCCCAAGCTTTTATTGGTTTCTTTAAGCTTCCTTATAATTATTACCACATGCTGAGAATGAAAATAACAATCAGTCTCTTCTAAGAATCAGACTACTGCATCTTTAGCAAAAACTCCAGGAACAAACTATTCAGTACAAAAATAAACATGGCAAAATATTGGAAGAGACAGATGGAGAATTTACATGCGTCTCTGGAAGTAAAATTGCAAAGAAATAGAAAGAATTATTTTCTATATTGCTGTGTGTGGCAGGACCAGAAGCTTTGTGAAACCTTGGAAACATTCCAGTGTGAGCAAGATAAATACAATTATAATAGTAGACAGTCATTTTAATGATTACAAATACAGTTTTTCTTGCACAAATAATATTGGTAACAGATACATTTTCTTTCTAAGAATCAGGGTCCACTTCACTTGTTATGGAGGTCTAAATTACAGGCATAAAAATTAAAACTGAGTCTTGGGGTATAGAGATACTCACAAACTCAAGCAGCAGTGTTATCCAAACACAGATTCAGTGTGCTCTGTAAGGGTACAGTTGGGTATGTCTGCGTTAGCAATGTAAGTGTGCAGAAGGGGTCCTTTTTGTTGAGACCTTTTATACTGGAGTCTCATCATACACTATTAAGAATGTCATCATTGAAACTGTACGTTAGGACATCATCTTGAGTGCCCCTCTTACAAAGTGGATGGAAGTCCTCCAGCAAAGTCTTCCTTCTGGTTTTGTGCAATGCCATTTAGTAAGGCAAACGTATCCATTTTTTCCCTCTCATCCTCCTATGCAAAACAACTAGTGAGAGTTTTGCAGTGTAAGTATGCATATACCTGTCATAGTGAGGCTGAAAGCCTCGTTACTCTATTTGCCAAGACTGTGGTGCAGAGTTGATTTAAGCCATTTGAACTCAGTGATAAATATAGTAGCATATGGTATCATATTCTCAAGCATATGATAGATATGCTTTAGCAAGGGGTTGGACAAGATGACCTCTAGTGGTCCCTTCCAACCTCAACCATTCTGATTCTGTAACTGAGGTCTAACCAATAATCTGGATAAAATTTGAGATATTGAAAGTCCTAGAAAAGTGTCAAGCTTCAATTCAGATATGTAATTAGCTGTGCATCATACAGCTATGAGGTAATGTACTGTCAAAACAACCTTTGGGGCAACGTATTTCTTCGTTTTGTAGCCAGGAAGATGAGGGACAAATATTGATTTAAACTAGGTGAGATTCATCTCACCCATACTTAGATATCTGCCCATCTTCACCAAGGATCTCCCCGCACCCTGCCCATGGGCCAGGACCCTTTCAGCCCCCTGGGGCCATCAGCCCCTGCCCCAGCAACCCAGCAGCAGGGCTGGTCTCCAGCTCCCCACAGCCCTAACATGCCCGGCCATGGGCCCCACTGAGCCAGGCCCACGTGTGCAGGCTGACGACCTGGCCTGGCCTTGGTCCGTCCCTGTCCCCAGGGAGGTGCCAGGATTAGGGCTGCTCTGATGCCCCAGCTGCCCTGCTCCTGGCCGGTAGATGGAATGGTCCCTAGCTGCCAGACCAGGGCCTGCCCTGCCCAATGCCATGGGGATCCTCCACTGCTCCCGCTCCCCAGGGAGCTGCAGGCCCTTGTGTCACTATGACATTGCTCTTAAAGCTAGGTTTCCTATGGAACATCTGGAGACAAATCATCAGCGTGCTGACTGAGGACTGATTTAAATCTGACCAAAGTGCCTTAGCGGCACCAGTCTGCTGTTTGGTTGACTGTCCTGACATTGGTGTTGCCTTCTCCCTGTGTGGTAGTAACACCAGACCACATGCCCTGTCTGATCCTTACAGAGGAACCTTAAACTGGCATAGCTCTTACATAAATATCCTCTTTAATTTTGTTCCTTTTCTGATGCAGCTTGCTATCAACTTTTGTGTAGAAATCACATAAAGTGATTTAAAAAGTGACTGTTGGGTTCATCAACAGCTATCTGAAGCAGTGGCTGGGTTTTATGAGAGTTAGCTGCCCAATTCGCCTGAATTTTCACATATGTTTAAAGAGCTGCTTAATGGGATACACACCTCTATTTTCTTTAAAAATTAACAAATTAAAGATTTTTCCTTTATAAAGGATTTCTCCCTAGTCCCAGTCCCCTTGATAACTGTTTTACCATCACATTTTTCTTTATCTTGTCTCTAGGAACTTGATTCAGTTTCCCACACAAAAGTGTCTAGTGACATTCGACATGGCTGATAGCATCACACTTGGACTCCAGTTTTAGGTTCAGATGGGAACATATCCATCAAAGGTCCTTCATTATATCTACCAACCCAAAGCTGTTGGCTCAGATGACTTAAAATGCCCCAGATTATAGTCTCTGCCCACAGAGAGACAACTAAATAAATTCAGACCTCTGTCTCTTGTCATCATCATCTTTTCTTCCTTTTTCTCTTTGCTCTTGTTGAGACTCTGTTTACTGAAAACACATTTTGAGATTAAGACGCCTAACTATACAAGCGTTACAGATGAGCAAGGTGTGTGTGATCCAATTATAGACAATGAAGTCATGGATCTTTCAAAGAAATTCAGCTGATCAGCTGCTAAAGATATCTAGCCCTTTCCATTTGATGTCATTTACATATTTTGGAATTGTCTGTGACATCTATTTGCTGTTTTTCCAACAATCACAAGTTCTTGTAATAACAAGTAATACACAGGACCATTTCACTTTATTGCCAGATATAAAAATCAGAATAACAAGGCACTATACTTTACCCACATGATGATTATTTTCTTCTTCCTGATCTCACCAGCCAGGCCAGCTCTACTCTAATGAGGTATATTCCTGCAGTTTGCGCAGTATTTTTTCAGACTTCAGATCCCATCTTGTTTGTTCATATGCTTATTTTGTATTGGTTTTTTGCCTCCAGATAACAATATCAATGGCATCTAATAGACTTTATTCAAATTTCTTTGTCATGGAGGAATTCAAGGAAAACATATTTATATTTATGCTTCACTTTCTTCCCTGAGAAATTCTGAGTCTGCAACGTTTTATCTTCTTTTTGACGCAATATTTATTGCCCTTATTTTAGGTTCTCTCATGTTTAACTCTTTGTATAATAATATACCAGGCGTAGTAATAGACTATCTGTTTGACTCTTCAACTCTTCGTGTAACTAGGGGAGAGGTAAGAAAGAGAGAAAATAAATGCAATACTTCGCAAATCCATTGGAGCAAAGCGTAATCCATATACACAAAATGACTGCAGGCTCAAAGAAATAGTTGTTTCCCTTACAAGCCTCCATCTTGTGTAAGCCCTGTCTCATATCTGTCAGTCAGCTGCCTATCTTGCATACTGTAGTATCTAGAGGGGCATTACATCCCTGTGTTTACAACTGAGTCTTACCTCAGGCATGTGTTCTAGGGAGAGCTGAATAACTAAGTGCTTTGAATCATGATGTGAATCCCACCATTGGTGTTTGCTCCTCAGAACCGTATCTGCCTTTCTCTTTGCAAACACCCTAAAAAGTTGCTGATAGGGGTTGGTGTAAGAATATTAGTAGTTAGAAATTCTGAGCATGCTAGAATCTCTGTGTTATCACAAAAAATAAGTCAAAAAACATGAGGTAAAATTGTGTTGCCCTCTAATACTGCCTGCAAAGTTCCAACTGAATTTGAAGGATTTCAGCTATGGTCCCTGAGCTGACAATCATATAGACAGCATCTTAGTTCAGTCAGCAGCTAAGCCTTCTAAACATGGCAAAGGAGAGACAGCACACAGTTAGGTAATAGCAGAACACAGTTACTCAAGCAGTCATCCTTTTTTTCTTGATTTTTATTTAACAGATGAAATACTGTTTTCAACAGTAAGAAAGACCAAGCAGAAAAGTTACCTGAAACTATGCAGAAAATGATGCACTTAGTAGCACCAAAAATCTCCAGTGAGCTAGCTTTATTTTTTATAGTACTTGTCACCATGGTAGCGAAACGTCTGTAACGGAAAGTAGCATGTATTAGGTGTATTAGATAATGGATCCTCACAAACTGCAGCTATACAGAAAAAAAGTAAAGGACTGCTTTACTACTAATCTGTTACCCTAGTAAGATAAATGGGTACTTCTTGAATTTGTTAAAGGTAGAATGGTTGTCAGTTTTGGTAAAAAAGACTCGGAGAACTAGATCAGTTCCTCTGAAATGCAATAAAGCCCGAGTTTTGTCCTATTCTGCACAGGGGGCTTCTAGATGTCTGCTTAAGTGCCCCACGTAAAACACTCTTCTCTTAATTGTAGCCTGTGTAAACGAAGAAGAATCAAAATAGACGTCCAGATATTCATCAAGAAGGAAAAAATAATCCTTCCAGTTTTTGACAAAGTAATTTGTAACTGTAGCTAAAATCAACCTGACCCAACTATTTCAACCTCTGCTGAACTTTTTCATAAACAGGGGCTGAATCTCTTGACTTTTACTTCTCAAAATATTTTTTTTCTGCATTTATATCACACTGTCATTTGCACATTTATTTTATAAGTAACACGGCATTACAGCAATAATTATCTTCAAAAGTACAAAGAAGTTTTCATGCAGAAAGCTGATTTTGAAGAGCCACAAAAAATCTTTCCCTCTGTAATATCGTAATTGTAGAAGCAATGAATTGTACAGATAATGAAAGACTGTTGGTTTCTAACCATGGTCCAAATTCTCCCAGTAAAGATGCTTTCCAGAAGGCATTTTTGTCTGTGTTATCTGCAATAAACTGTCACATCTGGGGAGCAGAAAAGGTTAAAAAGCTGCATGAAGGAGTGTGGTTTGAAACCTATCCCTCATTCTGAGCACCGAGGCTATAAGTGAAACTAGAGATTAAAGCAATTATTACAAGTATGTGCTATAGACTCTAATAGAAAAGTGGCCTGATAAATACCTCTGTAAAATAAATTTCCTAGATGAACTGGTAGTAGAAGATATAACTCCTTATGGGAAACCAAAGTCTGGGAATAAATTTGGATTTTTAATGCCTGGATGAGCAGAAACGGGAAGCAGCAGAAAGCTGCCAGGCAGTTTTGAGACAAACATGAGCAGGTTAGCTACCATGTCTAGCTAGTATATTCAAAGTATTTTTCCTTCTGTTGAGTTGTATAGGTTGCTGCAACATGACATTGTTACTCCTGCTCCTCCCTTTTTGATTTATTGGGTGAAATAGACCTCCTGAGATAAAAGTAGAAGTAAATAGGGATGTTTTTTGCTGATGAAAAACAAACAAACAAAAAGAGCAAATATTTTATCAGTGGAGAGAATTCATTCTTCCTCTCAGGTCAGTATTTTTCTCTCAGTATATCCCCACAGTAGAATAAGAAAAGAGGTGTTTTATTCCCAAATCCACCAGAATATGATGGGTGTTTCTAAGTCTCAGGTAAATAACTTTGCAGGAAATATTTGATCACGTACTTCTTAGAGCAGAGCTGATTTGCATTGTCCTAGATTAAAGTGTAGGCATAGGAAATTCATGTCTGTGCATAGTACCCAATATGGACATACCCATTTCATTTTTGCAAGCTATTTTCTGAGGGCCTTTGTAATTCAGGAAGTATGTACTCTGTTTTTATCTGCATAATAACCAAAGGATAATGAATCCAAGCCACACTTCAGTAAAGTGAGAAAGGAGGGTGTGAATGGAGGAGCTTCAACAATGATAGAGTTTGTTGCTCAGTTTTTCAAATAAAAGCTACGTATGCATTTTTCTCAAGGGAGATCCTCAGGGAATAATGGTGGAATCTGCAAATTTTTTATGGGCTGAGACATGTCTGTAATAGTGTTCTATCTATATTAAACACAGGTCAGGGAAAACTTGAACTATGAAAGCAAAAAATATGTATTTCATTCATTGCTATATTTTATCTTACACCTTGTTTTCTGATAGCTTTCCCCCTTTCTTTCCTCTGTTATTCTCTTTTCCCAATGAGCATCTTTTTACGATGAATTAATATGAAGAAAAGAAGGTGGCTTGTCTGAGTTTCTGCTTTGAAAGGTAAGAATGCTTCTTAATTTCTGAGAGAGGACTTGAAAGCAAGAACTTTCTACTTCCAGTAAAAAGGCAGATACAGAGTTCCAACAGCAGAGTATCCCTGTTCTCCCTGAACACAGCATGACTAAGAAAACCTGAATCCTAAGTCTTTCTAAACAGTAAGTCAAATCATTGTTTGATACTTTTCCAAAAGGACATAATTTCCTTTTAGCCAGCATTTTTAAAAGGATATGTACTTAAGCTGAATTTTAATTTCACGCAGAAATCATCTGCTGTATGCTTCAGCACAATCTTTCCTTTTCTATTGGATGTAATGGGTGGTTCATTTAATCATATAATTAAAAATATTATTGGTGCTCACTTAGTTTTGTGTTTTTCCCTGCTCTGCTTAGTTCAATAGGATTAAAAAAATATACAACTCAAAGAAACACTTAGTCAAGAAGCTTAGAAAGAGGAAAAACAGAGTTGTGGTGGGTGTTCCTCTTAGTATTTAGCAAAAGCTGTCATCTGCATAGGAATTCCTCCAGTGCTGTGGACTACAAAGAAAGTGAGGGGGTAGCTAAATATGCAGAGAAGAAGATAAAGAGCTCTGCTATATGTATATTTTCCTCTATTCAGACTATTATCCCTGCTGAAAAAAAGAAATCAGGATGACTTTATTACCAAGCTATTTGTGCTGAAACCAGCTTATTTGTGCTGAAACTATCAAATAAGCAGCATCTGCGTATGCACGAACATGTACACACGTGCATGTTTTGTGTGTATCTGAATAGGTAAGCTTGTGGCCTTGTAACCATTGTAAGGAAAGAGAAAGATAGCAATTGCATTATTATAGTATTCATGCTGTTGGCAGTACGAACTGGGAGCCCACTCAACCCAGCAGAGGTCCGAGGGAAAGGATTCTATCACAACGCCCATAAAGTGCAGGAAGGGTGCCTATCAACTTGTGCTTGCTGCTGCTGTGGGGTGAATTATCATCTCTAGTCCTTCAGTGCTTGTAGATATGACGGCACTGAAAGTTTCTCTCTGCTCTCAATGTACACTTCCAATCTGCACAACATCTCTTACAGAGCATGGCCATGATCTATCTCACAGCAATAACCTTTGGGGGCAGTGACAAGCTTTGCACTGATTCCGTTGCAGACCGCAGTTCATGATATGTATAAAACCGAAAAAGAAAGAAGCAAATAGAGACAAAATGGAACCAAATGCCTGACTATAAGTGGCAATACAATACTTAAATGCTATTGAAATTTTTAGCCACCACCAATTTTGGAAGCACTTTCATATTTGTTAGACTTCTAACACTAAATAGACGCCTACACCATGTTTCTGGTTGGAGGCTTACATGACAGCATCAAACAATTCAGAGGAAATCGAGTGGTCCGTGGGATTTACAGAAGACAGTCTCTCTCCTAGCTCACTTCTTTGTAAGGTTTGACCAAGTTTATGCTGACTATCCAATCTGCACCTAGAAGGAGAGGAGGTATTTATTATCTATATATTATTAAGAATACAGTGATCAGTGTGGTAGCAGTACTAAATCATATTCTTCCTCTAACTGATTTATCACACAACCATAGCTCTAGATTCCTGGTTATGTATGCTAGAGAAGAGGATCTTGGCAATCCTGCCAGTGCTGATCCAATATGTTTAACCATTTTTGCATACAAAATTGAAGCATTCATTGGTGCAGGAGTAGAGTTGCCAGACATGAAGTCTGAGAGTCATGAACCCACAAGTCAAACAGCTGCTGCCTGTTCCTCTGGCATTACCTTAAAATCTATTAAAATAAAATTCCAAGCCTTGGTTTTCAGTTACATCATGTTAATTTCAATGAGAGTTCACTGCAGTGTCTGGAGGTCTGCTTCCACGAGCTATCTGCTAAACTTTTCACCCTGCTCATGAGATTTTGGAGCCTAAACTCTTCTGAGGAACACGTTTTACTTCTTTTGCACTTACCAATGAAAGGGGATATTACAGTAATATAAATAGTGAACACTTATGAAAGTATTACTTAAGAAACTATTTTAATACTTATATATATAGTACTTGTATTAATTTGTATTTTCACTGTTGGTCCTAGTTTTTCAATTTATTCTTATTGATTCACTAGACATGACTTCTGTGGTTGAGTCAGCAGTGTAAAGGAACTTAATTCTCATACCTATATAAAAAGAAAGAAACTGAAATCATGTTTAATTAAAGCTAAGAAAAGTTTACTCATATTCTTATGTAGTTAAGGTGCTGAATCTGTATTACCAGACAGAATATGTCTAGTCCTAAGAAGAAAGAGAACCGACGTCACAGCTGGTCTGTTATCACCAATGGAACACTTATGCAAGGGAAAGTATTTATAACAGCTGTTGTTTTATATGACTTGCTGTACCAATGGAGCACACTCAAAAAGCACAAACCAGAAAATGCTGGAAACACCCATAGTCCCTTATTTGTCTTTATTTTCCACTTTACATTCTTTATTTTGTGTATCAGCCTTCCCGTACATTCCTTTTAATGTGATACCCTATACCTTCATATTTTTTAGAGCATGTTCTTGAAGTTACACCTCCAAAACTAAATCAAAATAATATTTTTCTAAGGGCCTGGATTTACCCTCAAAAAAATTCAAAAGCAAATTGTCTTATAGGGTCAGTTAAAAGCACTTTGATGATTGCAGTAGGTATGTCTTTAGTAGAGTTTTAAATTGTCAGGAAAATCAGGACTAATAAGAGCTGTCTGAGATGTATGAGCAGCTTTGTACAGAACATTTCTCATTATTTCCTATTCCTTGTGGCTATCAGCTCTTCATAAAAGTTTATTAAATACAGTGCATTATAGAAAAAGAAAATGTTAGAGTAGAAATCCAATGCTGTAGTAACACCGTAATAACTAATTGTGTATTTCTATGAGACTGCCTCTGGGAAAATAGAGTCTGGAACAACAAGAATTGTTTCTCCTGATCGTTCCAACATTTCTAGTGGTTTAGAAATGCAGTATTTACACCAAGTAAAACCCTACGGAGGGAGACAAAGGACAGGCAAGCAAAATTTTAGCTATTAATGTACATGCACAATTTTATCAAGTAACACTGTCCATTGTTAAAAAAGAGGTCTTCTAAGAAAGTTTTTTTTTGTGAAAACTTGGCTAGACCTAGTGTTTAGGCCAGCAGTGAGTTTCTGATAATGAAATCACCTTTTCTTTTTCTTCCTTCTGAAAAAGGAACATTTCATCCCATCTTTACTGCTTTGATAATGAGAAGATATGAGCTCTACACAATTCTCATGTATCTTAACTCAAGAATAAATCTTATAATAGCAATGTGGGTAAGGGCAAATTAAGTGTCTCTGAATCCTGTAACAGCAAGATGTGACTGATTTATGCCAACCTGATTCAGAGTTGCCAAGGTTTTTGCAAGATTATCTGTTTTTCTGACCCTTCTATTATTCTGTCTTTCAAAAGCATTTCCTTCTTTTTGTGGAACTCTTGTGCCTTTCTTTTCTGTGAACCGAGTCTGAATAGTGCTGGGGTTGCATGATGATTAGTTTATTGAACTGTCACCTCTGGGCACATGTGATTCAAGACACCATTCATAAACCAGCAATACATGACTAAAAGAAATTACACAAACTGCATGATAATGGAGACAAACTTATGTTAGGGCAGAAAAATACGGAGGGACTTAAATTCAGTATATCCTAGCAGTTGTCTGAAGTCAGAAGTTCTTTATCAGCCTGAATCTTGCTGCTGGAGGAAATGTTTTCTGAAATAGACTTTGAAATTTCACTCTGCTGAACTACAAACCACTTCAGCTATTTTAGTTCAGTATATGTAGAAGATGGTAACTTATTAGACCTGCAAGTAATTTGTTCAATATATATATACTGAAGTGTAATTTTTTCTGTTTAGTAGTCTGCTACAATATCAAGTATTGAAAAATGTTTCCACTGTTGCTCACTGCTTTCTTAAGCTGAAAAATCAGTGATGACATGTTCAAAAATCCTTTTTTTTTGGAACATATTCCTCCAGTTACAAGTTTCGTGCTCTCTCATGGAAATGTTTCCTCTGGTTGCCATCAAAACTCACTGTAACAAAGATGTTTAGCATTTATCTTTTGTGACAGGAGATACAAAACAAAACCAAATTCCTGAGCTAATTCTGGCTGCAAAGCTCTTGTGTATTTGGGCAGTGAATTGTCAGAAGGAATAGGTTGTATGATGTTGGCATTTGTTGAGCAACCAATAGCTGTCTGAAATTTTAAGTAACTGAGTATGCATAACCTTCCTGTCAAGGCTGCTATTCAGTGACAAGTTTGCCAGTGATAATTCCAGACACTTCGTGTAGACTGAAGTTATGTTTTCTTGAATCAGCAAGTGCTGTATCACCTTACCAGGCCAGTACTCATTCCAAGCTTTAGTTCCCAGGCATTGGCTCAAACACTTCAGGAAACCTTTTAATGAAGACTATCAAGTAACAGAGCATCTTGTATCTTCTGTCTGGTTCATATTGTAATTTTAGAAGATCTATTAATGTGCTATTAAACCACTGTAAAATAATATTCCAAAAATGCCTCAGCCGTGAAGGCTGTCTCAGGAAAACCCTCTTTGTCATGTGGCAAGCCCTGCTAGGACTATCAGTTATTTCGACTTCATACCCACCAATTTTTAAAGAACACTTTTTTGTAAGGTTTTCCTTAAATGAGCTCAAACCGTGGCAGCATCTCCTTGTTCCATGTAGTGCACTCTCTAACTCTCTAACTATGTCTGAGCTAAACTGTAACCTAAATCTATCCATGAATAAATGTCATTGGACCAAATGATCTCTTCTGGGAATTTACTAAAATCAGTGATTCAGCGAAAAAGTTGGCTGAATATGATTAAGAAATAAAAGAGTCTAAAGTAACCCCTTGATTTCTCAGATGAAAACAATGCTGAAATCTTTGACCAACTTTTTTAATAACAATCACTAAAATTGAAGAACTACTATGACTAGTGAGACATGCAATTAGAGGGATACGGGATATGGATTCTATTCCCAGCTCTGGCATTTAGTCTCTTGGTGATTTTGGAGAAGATATTTAAACCCCAAATTTTCAAAAAAATCTAATGATTTTGTTAAGTCTTAAGTAACTAAATTAAAACTTATATCCTTATTTTTTTTTCAGAAGTGTTTCCACTGATTTTCTTAAATGTTTTGTGGGTGTGTCACTTCCCAAATCAGCCTCAACAGATACATCTGTACTTTTTTAAGGAACCATCAAGGCTACCATCAAAATCAATTACTCTAACGAACCAGACAGTAAATTTGGCAGCATGACTCAAGATTCAGCTAGAGACCAACCTCTGGAGTGCAAAGGACATTGTGTGAAAAATCAGTCAGCAACTTCCTGTGGCATTTGGTGACTTGATACACTGCCAGTGTACACTGTAGGCTGCGTACAGGTGTTTCTGGAGGCAGTATGAAGGCGGTCTGTGAAGCTACTGTGTTTTCACAAGGAAAATAGATTTGGAAATGTGTTGCCCTTCCCACAGGTCCTAAGGCTGTATAGGCAAGGAGTCTGAAGTTGGAGACATGATAAATATATGGATTAAAAGTCAATGTCCTTAGTATTTCTGGTCCACACCTATTTCATGTCTCACTTTTCTTACTTGTCAAATAATAATTATTCTTATTCTGAACTCAGGAGGGTATCAACAGCTTAAATACATTAATATTCTTAAAAATCTTAATTCAGATATTAATAAGCTTGTTTTCACTCTTGTACATACTCAGCATTTCCAGCATGAATTTTGCATCAGTTATTTGCTTTGTACTTGTAAAGGGATGGTTTTGTCTGAACTGAAAAACTTACATGAAGTTTAGAGTTAAGATGCAAGTCTAGTTCCAGATGCTTTAAAAGTTATGAATAACAACTACCAGGGAAACCATAATATGACCCTATATTGGGCTGAGAAATGGTGAATAATGCTGGATAAGTCAGACATTGGTGGATTAAGAGAGACAAAGGCCTGTTGTTCAAAATATATCCTTGCAGAAAGCCTTGTGCACTGTTTAGTACAGAAGATTATTTTCAAACCAGCATAGCTTTAAATTTACCAGGCTTCACATAATAATTTTATGACCTGAATATTGGGTGGAGCAAGGCTGCATGTTGGATTAGTAAATATATCAACAAGCACACTGCAGTGAATGTGTATGTATATAGTTTATGAAGGAAGCTATGATTTAAACATTTTGAATTCTAACTTCTGGGCAGTTAGACCTACCTTGTTATTGCTTGACTATGAAGAATTTACTTATCAAACTATCCAAATAAAGATATCTGTCTGACAAATCCAGAAATGAGTCAAACTTTACAGTTAGACAACCCTGAATGTCTGGGGCCTCTGGAGGAGGTGAAATTCCAGGTGAGTCGTGAATCAGTAAGATGAGCCAAGAGTCAGTCAATGTTCGACATCCCTGGTGTCTTTGGAGACCTGGTAAGAGTCCATGGGAGAGACAGCCGTGGGAGGAGTTGACATACAAGTCTGAGAAAACTCCAGAATGTGGAATGGGAACCAGAACATCAACAAAGTTTTATGTATTTAATGTATTTATTACATGTATGTCTCGCAAAACAGGTTAGACAGCCATATGTGATTTAGTTCTGTGACGATCACAATTAAAAATTAGTTTTCCTTCAGAAAACAAGCAAATTGTAGTGATAGGACCAACACATCATCTTTTCTTTCACTGGCTGCCTTGTTTGTGGAACAAGTGGAGGATGCTCTATTTGCTTACGCAGCTAAAATCAGATCATAGATTTAAAAATTCCCTGACTCAAGGAAAGCATTGTATGTCATCCCCTTTTATCTTTATCAGTCACTATGAAAAAGTAGACCTCTTCGGAAAATTAAAGTTAGTAATGATGATGACTGTGCCTATGTTGTTCTATTATGCATTCAAATTATTTCTCTATTATGTGTTCAATTTCAAATTTCTCATCTCATCACCAATCCTTTCCTCCAGGGAACACACTACCACTGTACAGTGATTGTATATTATTTTTGTACCAAGCAATGTGTGAAACTTAATGCCTGGAGACAATAAAATCATATTTACTCAAAGTGACTTTATGCATATGAGAAAGAGGGACAGAAACAGATGGAGTAAAAAAGAGCAACGTGGACATTTTAAATAAAATATACAACCAAAATAAAATGCTGAATGTATGGATGCAGCTTTTGAATTAATACTTTCCTTTGCAAATGAATAACCAATTTAGAGGGAACAGAGCAGGCTACTAGAAAAATGATATCTAGAATTCTACTTCAGCAGATATTATAGGCAGCTTTGCACCTTAAAGGCTATATCACTTCTTATAAAAGACTAGGGATAAGCACTTGAGAAACTGAAGTAATTCTCACTTAGGATTTGTTTTTCCATATTCTTCCCCCAGAGATGAGATAAAAGAAGTGCAAGTAAAAGGAGGCTGTGTAATACTGCCCTTCTTCTTGATAGGGTTTCAACATTTGGGTTCTTGCTGTGACTAAATATTCATCTTTAACAGATAGATCTTAATAAGAACTGAAAGCACCACTGGCACTAGTGTTTGTTCACTATGGCCTTGTGTTTGTTCACTATGGCCTTGGATCTCAACAGGAGCTCAGGCAGTCTTTTCCACAGATGTGTTTCTTCCCACCAGTCTCCCGAACTACCTGCTGCTTCAGCTAGAAACATTACTGTATACAAGGGAGGAAAGGCTGCACATGGTATCATTGTGGTGTTCTCCATACACATTTGATCCATCAAGCCTAACTTCAAGGCAGTAATGTTACTAAAGGAGAGATTTTAAACACTGAAGGACAAACACCAGAGTTCTGGATTCACCCTAAGTGCATTCTAACATGGCATAACCTCAGGAAGTTTGTCTATCTTATGCTTTCATATTTAACTATAGGGGGAGCTTGCTCTCGCTTCCTCATAGAATGATTTTGTGAAATATTTTGTCTGGTTTATATAGCTACTTTCTCCTGGCTAGAAGTTTTCTATAGTTCTTTGAATGTTTTTTTCAGAACTGGAATCTCCTGAAAAATAGCCTAACTTCAGAATGTAAACACATTTCTGATGAATCAGATTACAAAGTTTGATTTAGGATGTAATATTCAGAGACTGATGTCTAGAATGCTTTGTGTATATATTGATATAGATATACTGTTATATAATTCATGTGTAGAAAAGTGCTAAAAAGTGAAAGAGGAATAAAAATCTGTATTTGAAGCAGGATAGCCAAGTTCGTTGTCTTTTTTTTTTTTTTCATGCAAGAATCACTTAGAAATTTTGATTAAGCTTCAGAAGATTCTTCTGAAGGGTTTAGGGTATTTTTGTATTATTTTTCCCATCTTACAGGTGAGAAAACAAAGGGGTACTTGAGGGGACTTACTCATATCACACGGCAATTCAGAGGAAGATAGAATAATCAAACCTTGATATTACCTCTGGTTAATCCAAATATTCAAAAACTTAAAATTTCTTATTTGAATAGTGCTTAGCAAATTGCCTGTAGATTTTTTCCTCTCTCTCTTTCAAAAATTGCATTAATGTCATTGTAAACTGTTGTAGATTAATCAAATCTGACTGTAATTGCACATGTACACGACCTGGTGAAGGTATCTAATCACCTACATGTAGATAAAGCAAAGGGACAGTCTGTAAAACTGGCATCAAATTTTATTGGGTCCTGCATGGTCAGATAACATTTATATGGTACAAAAATCAGACTCAGCAATTTACCAAAAAGAACAGGTGTCTGATTTTTAATCTTGTAAATATGCAACCTTACTGGTATTGTAACAGCCCAGAGGAGAATATGTTAACCTCTAAAATCTGCTAAAGGTGAAAACTCTAATATTCAAAAAATAGATGTTAACAACAAATTAGAATGGAAATAACTTACCTCAAAACACCAATACTCTGAAACAGATATTCTAAATGAATAAGAGTTGAATTAAGAAGCTATTTAGACTTCTGGTAGTTTCTTTGCTTTCTAAATTCACAAATGGATTGTTTCTGTCCTGCTGAAACTCGTAGTGTGTCTACTGGAAGAGTTCTGAAAGAGTTCAGAGCGCGTTTGGAAATGTTGCATGGCAGGAGTTGGCAGCATCTCAATTCCTTCCAGACTAGGGGGATGAGAATAGGTTTCACGTGTTCTGTGTATGGGGACAGACACTAAGGACCTTAGTTTGCGGTAGCAGATCAGTTCCCTTAGGCAGCAAAGTGTTAACGTTTTCTGATAGTAGTTCCAGGTAATTCTCCCTTCCCTGTCCTTGAGGAACTGAGCAGCTGAAGCTGTTGGAAGGTGAAGGAGGGGTGAAGGACTCACAAGAAGATGATTAGCCAAAAGAGGACCGCAAAAAACTTTAAAGCAAGCAGTGAACTAAGTCGTCAATATGGGGGAAGGGAGAAGATTTGTAACTATTCTGAAGTGTCACAATCACTAGTGTAGGTAAAGAAAAGCTCTCAAATGCCAGAGGTGAGAAAAAGGATTATTTATATTAAATATACTCTCTCAGCATCATACCAGTTCCACTAGATTAGGATTTTAAATTTATGCAAACAGAAATTTTTTTTCTCTTAGTTACTTATTTTATGTGTTATTTAAGTTTGTATAAGGAACTGAGAAAAGCAAAAACACATATGAAGAATGTTGGAAGTAGGAGCACCATGGCAAAGATGCTACTTCTAATGCAGGAGGTAAAAAAGGATCAAAAGGTTGTCAAAGCTGGGAGACTACACTGGCAAATTATCACTGTATGCTTTCATAGAGAAGTTGCTTTGCTCTTATCTCATTATATGCTTTTCCATGCTTTTCCAAACCTTCCCAGGCATTTTTATATTTATTTTATGGGAATGGATATATTATTGTGAAATTTATTTGTCTTCCCTAACTTACTTAATCTCATACCAAGGACACAAAGATGAGAGAGGTGACTAATGAAGAGTTACTGGCTTTCAGTCTTTTTCTGTATGCTTTGTAAAGATTGTCGTGCAGCACCTACAAAACAATAGCCGTCAAAATAACAAAGCCTTCCTGGATGTAAAATTCTCTATGTTCAAAAGGAATGCAGAAGTAAAACTCAGCAAAACCAGCACAGAGAAGGAGGCACACGGTGTAAAAAGCTGTGCAGTGAGCCAGGGACTTCTTTGGGTTAGGGCTTTCACCAGAGGAGCAGCCGTGAACAGAATACTGCAGCAAGGCAGGCTCTGTCTGGTGGCTCTTCCAGGCAGAAAATGTCAATAAACTGGGGAGCCCTTCAGGTTGCTTAAAAGTATAGTAGTGATCTCAGTGGCCTCTCCAGAAAGGACTCTCTCCTGAGCTTTTGTTTCTTTTACATGTTTGTGTCATGGAGTTATTTTTATTTGTTTTACCACTTACCATTAATGAATGCTCTCCCTTTGCAAGTGCCTAGTTACATACATATTTATAGTTACCTTAAAAACATTAAAAGCTGATGATATTTGGAATGGAGAAGAAGACAAAAATGTCAAAGCTTTGTTCCAAAACTCAGCATGTTGGGTTTAATGATTTCCAGAACAAATGTTTGAGTGAAGTGAGCAACATTCTGAAGACCTGTGACTGCTAGTTCACAAGAGATGGTCACTTAAGATAAATTCACGAGGTTGTCTTGGATATTGATTTTTACTAAGTCTGAATTGCTCTGCTTTGTTGGATTTGTGCTGGCTATTTAATATTACGTTAATATACCAGAACAATAATGTGGTTTGTTTTATGGGGTTTTTTTTGGTGCCATTTCAGTTTAGCATTTAAAGCACTCTGTTTTTACAGATGGTTAAAGCTTGTAAAAGCAGTTATGTTTTTACTGTATGGTTCTGTTGATAGTCTGCTTGTTGTCAAGGACCACAGATGGTGAATGCTACTTATTTTTCACTACTGTGGAATCCAGATTTTTCCATCTTTTTTCCCATATCGTTTGCAAATCCTCAATTAATTTTTATGGGTGAGTCTTCAGTGATCACTCTGTGTATAATTTAAAGATGGGACTTATGTTCTCAAGCTTGTCTGGCATTTCTGAATGGAGGATTTTTTTATATTTTGCTATATGGAGGTGTGACTGGAGCAGACCTGTTGCCACACACTTTGGGGAATGGGTCATTAATGTTTTAAGAGATGGATAGATATTTATCCGAGACGGAGTAAAAGTGATGGTTAAATGAAAATGTCTGTTTTGGATTTAAATAAATGGAATGGATTAACTTAAGCAGCATCTTTCTCTGCAAGGGCGTCCAATTTTGCTACAAATAAAATTAAACCAAAGTTGTTCTCAGCGTCAGGGTCTTGAGATACTACCAGGCTGTATGGGTCACGACCAGCACCCCAGGACCTCCCCTCACCCCTGGGGCCCCGGACCCCATTTCAGGCCCTCGCCACGGACACACTTGGCAATGGAGGATGGGGCTGCCCTGCCCTGCTCCCTGGCTGGGGTTTGGGACAGGATGGGGTGCCAGGCCTGGCCTGCTGCCCGCCGTGAGGACACCCCCGTCCAGCCCTCATAGCACCCTGACAAGCAGGTGCTTGGAGTGCGCCACGTCTGTACAAAATGAGCAAGCTTGTAGCTGTTACAGGAGGTGCTGACCTGACCAAAAGTGTTTCTTACATCTGCTTAAAGAAGCTGAACGAGTTTTAACTGGACTGAAGACCTTTTTCTCGCCGGCAATAGCTGCCAGTCAACCTGCAGACTGTGAGATAATTGAAAGCCTCAGTAAAATTAACTGGTGTGTCAAATGCTATTCTTCCAACTCATTGCAAAACACAGTTGGGTCTCTGATTGAAACAAAAATTAATGTGGAGAAAAGCAAAGGTCTATCACGCAGTTTTCTTGACTGTTTCATCAGTTCAGGAAAACCAGTTGCAGTAAGGCTCAGGAAAGCAGTCTGAGGGACAGCAGCTACTCGCACCCAAATGTTATAAAATTCCATGCTAGAAAAGCTTGTGTGATATGCTACGTGTCGATGACTTTTTGAAGTGTTATTCTACATCATGTGATTGTTTCTTAATTTAAACTGCACCACCCATCTTTACTCATGCACCAAAAGAGGAAATCCTGTAAAATAATCACTTATACATATAGTTTTTTAACATATCTATTCATCAGCTTTCCATTTCTTGAATCGTTTACCTTCCGAGTTGTTCCTTTTTTTTTCCCTGTACTACTCATCAGAGCATTTTCACCATCATGACTTTAAGAAAGAAGTAGCTGACCCTAAATCAATATTGTCGTGCCTGGAGAAGTGCTCTGATGTTCAAAACTGCTAATTCCCTGGAAAAACAGGCCATTTTTAAGCACCAACATATGGATTTTTTACAGCTTTCAAGACAAATTTAAGCACCATAACAAATAGTCTGTATTTACATATTGCTGAATTCTAAGTACTGTTCAGAAGTGTTTACTTCTTTGCATTTTGCAAGTGATGTTGGGCAGATTTTCACTTTCTCAAAAAAAAAAAAAGAAAATGAAAGAAAAGAAAGGAAAGATTTATCTACCTTACATAGTGTTGCTAACCTAATTAGACAACCTAATGCATCAACAGTCATCTCTTCTAGAAAAGTTTATTTTCTGAGTCTACAGGGACCAGGGTATAGTGTCATGATTTGTAACAAAGGAACTATTTGGCAAAATAAAAAAGAACAAAAAACCCCTCCCTTTTGCTTCATCTGCTTTACATGCTTCAATAAATTAACTATTAATATGCGATATACAGATCAAAATTAAATGTCGGTGTAGAAACTATGTTATTTTCTTTGCAATGGTTAATGCCTGCCAAAGACAAAGAATTGAGCACTGGTGCATGCAGCTTTCACATCTTCAAGCCAAGCTAATTTTGTTGCATTCTCTTGCAAAATAAGCTTATGGGTTGCAGGTATATAGATGGGAATATGGGGCTGTTCTTTGACGTATTTGCAAGCAAAAGTAATAGCTCCTAGAAGCCCAAATGTAGAAGTGATTTCTCTTTTCATCACTTACTAGACTTGGAAGTTGATGTCTTTTTAAATTCAGAGATCATTGGATAGGGAACTCTTGTAACTGGCAGTAGTCCCAGTTCGGTTTCCAAGTTGTCCAAGAAGGACAGTGATGTATTTCTCCAGCAGATGAGCAGTTCTGTTCCATTTCTTTCCTTCCCTCCTTTTTTGTGTGGAGCTTTTCACAGTACAAGCTTTTCTTGAAATGGTACATCTAATTTCTGCTACATAGTTTAAAAGACCAAAGATAATATTTTAAAAATAGTAAAAAAAAAATAAATGCTGTTTGCCAAACAAAACTGTCTTCTAATGTGTAATAATTATTGTCATTTCCATCATTTCTGCTGTCATTTTTCACAAATTATAGTAATAGAATTATGATCAGTGTTTGAAGTTATTATACTTTTTTTCTTTGTAATTCTTTATTACTGTCCCTGAAAGTGATATAGGAATTGTTGGGGACTGGAATTGGTTCTGTAACAGCAGGAGAGAGAAGAGACAGTACATAATGATTCTTTTGTCTTTAAGAACGACTAAGACTTTCTGTGTGAAGGAATCAATCCTTCGATGAGGATGTCTGGCGCAGAGTTGAATCCCATCAGTTAAGAAAATGAGACATGAAAGTTGCCACCCAGGTTCTAAATGACACTGCAACCTCACATGTTGTTAAAAAAAAATATAAAACAATCCCTCCAATAGACATGTAGAATGCATATATGAAATGCATAGAGAATAATGAGTCTAGTCTTAGTGATTAGAATACCTCTGTTTTGGAGAGCTGTAGGAGTCATTATATCTGCAGATGGCAGAAGTGGACTGAAGGCCACAGGAATTTTGTCAGTTTTGCCAGCTGGGAATCTGGTCCAATATATTAAAAATTAGTGATGGCTGATAATTTATCATCATTACCAAAGCTTCTAATTCTCACAGTGAAAAATGTTGTTTCAACATAGTTATTTCTTTAGTGAGATTTAGAAATCACTAAGGCTTTCTACTTGGGAGGAAAGTAAGGAATACTTTTGAATGCATAGAATTTAGCAAGCCAATGGCTTAGTCTTTCCTGAAGACAATTCAAAATCTGTACTCCTAGCCATTGCTGTCAGGAACTGCATTAAATGCTACAGTTGATTAGTCAAGTAGTCAGCTGAAAATTATCAAAACCTGACAGTTCACTGCTACTATTACTCTAAGTAGGGGGATAAAGCTAATTTGGCTGCACTTGTGAATATGTAAAGATTAAGAAAATTATTTCTTCTGCTTCTTATGTGTTTGCCTAGGAGACATTGCAGGCAGTGGTCAGTGACACATAAGATGTTCTGCTGCCCATCACCTAAGGCCTGAGCTGTAACAGAGGAACATACCCTGAGTGCTTAGAAAATATCCATCTGTCTGCACACCACTACTGCTGGCTGACAATCTGTTGTCATTGAACACATCCCCAGTGAATGCAAGACCCTTTGAACCAGTGTGTGCATACATATGTTGTTGAGATAATGTGAATCTGTCAGATCTCCCAATTTAAGATCCCAGGTGTGAGTTCAGATGGGGAAAAAAAAAAAAAAAGGTAAGGCTTCTACAGACAAAGAAGTTATTGCTGTCATTCCTGTGTCATTTGTGTATATATTTTTACAATATGTGACAATATGACCCAAAGTTGCATGGGTCTTTAAGACTTAATAATCATTGAGTATAGACATTAATTAGACAGGGGATGGTGGATGCATGTTAAATGAAGTAGAGAATTTAGGCACAGAGAGATATTAACAACCATATCTAATGCAAGTGTTAATGAGTCATTAATTTAGTAAAATTTAACCCCAAGTTTAGGTACATTAAGCTGTGTTAAATATACATCTTAATTTAAAATGGATCGATTTACCCTGCCAAATCTGCACAGGTGAGAGTGACTGATAATGTTTCATTGTTCTGTTACAAGAATACTGAAAAATTAAGGTGGTGCTGTTTGGCTAGTTCACTTCCAGGTGAAAGAACAAAATATGGTAATACAAAAATTTGTCTTGACTTACAAACAGTTTCTAAAAACCTCATTACACAGCTATTGAAAAGCAATCTTTTCTCCATATCACACTGGGCTTTCTAAAGGTTGTACTACTAGGCAGCAAATTAAGCATCTATTAGCTAATTGTGAAGGCATCATTCCAAGTGCAAACATTTAGACAACATGTTTCTGTCACCAGTTAATCTTTAACACTTTTGGCTGATATGCAGTGGTCCTGAAACAGATTGATAAATTAATAACTGAATCAATATCTGAAATCAGATGTTTTGTGGAGTAAAATCAATCTTGGTAACTATCACTGAATTTACGAATCTGTCATCAGTTTCTTAACACCCTTTAACTCAGAATTTTTGCAATTATTTGTTCACAACATTGAAAAAATATTTGCTTTTCCATCTGATATAAAAGTTCTAAAATACAAAAAAAAAAGTTAAATTTAAAACACCTTAACATATTTGGAGTTCTTTAGAATGGGAGATATTATTTGCAGTTTGACTATCATGAGCAATTTTACAACTTTCTCATGGACCTGCTTCTGATGTTTTATAGTCTATTTCTGCAAATCTCTTTCTAGCAAGAGTCCTGGGGCTCAAATAGCTGTCATTTATCCTCTGCAAAGTGAATTTAGAATGTTATCAGATAAAGAATTGTAGCGTTGAATGCTTGTTTTGCTCTGGTAAAAGAAAGGGCATAGACATAAAAGCTTGGTTTCCAATTACTTTACCAGAGTGTTGAATAGTTTAAGAGTGCAATTCAAATTTTCACATCTGGAAAGGAAAGCATTTACGCAAACAAAACTTCTATAAAACAAATAGAAAAAATGTATCAGTTAATGGAGGAGGAGACAGGGATTATAGCCTTTCCTGTGAGCTAGTCATTATTTGCAGTTAGCCATGGGATACATTTGCCAAAGCTTCCTTGGTGTCCATTTTCATAAATTCTGTTATGGTTATCAAGATTGATACTGCTCCTTCAAATATATGATTCCAGATACTCATTCAGTTACTAATTTCTAGATACGAGTTTGTAAGTCTGCCCTTATTTACTTCCCTCATTTATTTTTATAGAAATAAAAACTGGATTGCTTTTCCCCAATTCTTCCCAAATCCAGGAACTATAATACAACTGTTTATACTCATTTACTTCTTATGACATTACAATATTATATAACAAATAGTGTCATTCTGTATAAATGTTGTAATGCATACAAACAACCTTTTAATGGCTTCCTCTGAAGGTTCTGGAACGTAAGTTTAGCTGTAGTGTAAAAAGAAATCATGCATGGTCAACATAATGGATTAATCATTAGAACTCTGTATCATGCTTTAAAAAGTTATCTCTGTCTCTGTGCTCTGAATTGTAATACATAAGTATAGTAGGAAGACTGTTTATAAAGTGACACTATAATACTTTCGAGATTCCTTTGGAAAATCTATTCAATTATTTCCAATTTGCTAGAAGAAATGGAGTGCTAGTGTTATTATATTAAGCTAATAGTTAAAACAAAAGCACAGACCTTGAGATGACGCACTAACCATACATGGCTGTATTTGAGTTTCTCTTACTGATGTGGTGTTTCACTAAGAAAGTCCCTTAACAAGTCAAAATCTCCCTCCGTGTTGAATTTTGTCTCTCTCAGATCCGTAACCACAAGGGTGGGATTCATCCAATCTAATTTTGCTGTGTATCTAGTATGTTTTATTATGCATGCAAACAGAGAGGTACCTCCCTAGAATCACTGACCCCTAATATTTTAGACCTTTCATTAAGATAGAATTGCCTAGTCATTGCCTATGGAGTACACAGACTCCCACTAAACTAATTTTAGATGCCTGCAGTAATGTACGTGAGCTTGTCATGTAAACATTCTTTGAAATTCATAGCAAGAAATAAACACCTAAAAAGTACAATTCAGCTCATCTTAATATAGGTATCTCAAACAGTTCAGATGAGTTTTATCATTGTTCCTTTAAAGAGTCTAGATGAGTGGCTTAGATGCAAAGAGTAATGCTGGTACACTGATGTCTAGCCAAAGGCACCTAGCATCATTTTGAGATGCTCTGGGTTTTCTGAAGCATACATTAGGAGATGGCAAATATGACATAGGGAGAACCACATCCTTTTGGGTAGCATTTGGAGACCAAGTGGAATACCAAGGACATCTCAAATAGGACTAAATGCTTATGTTTAAAGAACAGAATCAGTCCTTTTGTCAGTGGACCTTGGAAAAATACTAACTACCCACTAGAGGACTGCTTTAGGGTGAGATGCATCTCTCTGACTGTATGAGATAGCTAGGGGTGATTCTGCTGCCTATACATAGTCAACTAGTGTCAAGTCACACAATATAATACCTGGGTGGGCCTTCAGCTGCCTCTCCTGAAAGTAAATGTACCCTGCAAATCCTATGCCATACCTGCTAGTCCTGTACAAGTATCTTGGGTGTCCTAGAGTATCTCAGATGACACTGGACACCTATGTCCAGGTAACTGCATCAGCCCGTTAATGTCTCCTGATGATTCTAGGAACTTAAATGCTTATGGAAGACACTTAAATCTAGATGCCATGACCTGGAACTGAATCCTAGCAAGAGGTGATGTTTACATTGCTAAACAATAGACAGTTAGGGACTAAACATGGGACACGATCAATCACACTGTTTATTTCTTTAAGTTCATTCTCCATCTTGGCTGTGGAGCACTCCAGCTAGCTTTGAAAAAGGCAGTACAGGAGTTCAACCAGGTAGGAGGGAATCCACTAAGGCATTTGTAAGAGTCAGCTTGTAAATTCCCTGAAACTAATGGTGAGACATGAAAGGCAGGAGGAGGAGGAGGCCCCCCAGGCTTCACTGAGGAATGTCTCAAACATTCGTAAGTACCTTGAAATGTAGCTATAGTCATGGGGTGAATAACGTAGGCCTTATGCTCAAAGAACTGATAAGGCTAACACCTGCTTACTCAGGTGGGAAAGAAACTTGCCTGGATCTGGAGAAGGGAGACAGGACGGCTCTGATTTTCCTCAGCAAGAACAAGAAAACAAGAATCTGTGCAGTTCTTTATTTCTTTGGAGGGCTACTATGCCCAATGATGACCTTTGCCTCATTATCTGTGAAATGCATATTAAAGTTGACACCCCTGCATATGCTAATGAACATTATAGAGATCATGCTAAACATATATGACTATAGCACTCATCCCTCCACCCAAATCATGCTACACGTCACCTGGGGAGGTGGGAAACCTGAGACAGAACTGTCAGCAAAATAGTGGGGCAGGTCGTACTGATCCGGTGAACATAAAAGGGGAGAATAAGTGTCCCTGGTGGAACTGACTGACGGATGGACTGACTGACTGACTGACTGACACGCTCTCTCTTTGGAACTACCTTTTTCCCTGTGGAGATCTTACACACAGGAGTGCTTCTACAACCCAGAGACACACACCCCCTGCCCTGTTGGCTGGACCAATGCTGGAACCAGGACCGGTGATCTCTTTCTCTCTCTTTTTATCCCTCTGTTTCTCTCTTCTCTTCTCTTCTCTTCTCTTCTCTTCTCTTCTCTTCTCTTCTCTTCTCTTCTCTTCTCTTCTCTTCTCTTCTCTTCTCTTCTCTTCTCTTCTCTTTTCTCGCTCTTTCTTTTTCTCTTCTT